>CATQJL010000001.1:39899277-39949281 GCA_958299035.1 Cylicocyclus nassatus | reverse complement strand
AAGCAGTGGTATCAACGCAGAGTACTTCAAAAAAATTCAACAAAGAAATTCGTTGAATTCGTTCGATTTATTTCAGTTTCTGAATTCTTCTTCAATCAAGAAAGCTCCAAACTGTAGCTCCGAATGATCGCTCAGAGCAAAGGGGCATGACCCGCTAAAATTTTTGTAAATTATGCTGATGGCTTATGTGCCCTGCTTCGTTTCCGCTGGCATTTTCACAGCAAACGAAGGGCAATGCGTCTTGCGCTGAGTGCTCGATTTCCACACAATAGAGTTTGGAAAAATTAGATTGACAAAGAAATCAAAATCTGAATCAAATCGGTCAAATGGCTAATTTGGAATTTTCTGTTCTCAATTTTTTAAAATTTTGGAGTTTTTTTTGTAATTCAAACAACAACGCTATTTCTTTACCTGAGTAACATTATTATTTCACTGAGGTCATGCTTCATCGTAAACCAGTTAGATACAAATTTTGCGACTATTGAGCAATATTCTCTAATTAATCGATATCTGGATGACATCGTCGATAACTTCGCTCCCTTGGTCATAGCTGTGTCACTTGGGTCAGATGTTCTTGACCATCTCCATTCAGTAGCATGCCCAGATGATGAAAGAAGAATGCATGATTTCGCGATGCATTCACAGTTATCATACAGTTTCCGAAAATATAAAAACAACGCGCATTTGAGGGTTCAAAAAATTGAAATTTTTGAAATTACCGTTTGGCTTCCAACAGAAGTTCCATGGTCCAACCAAAATAAACTATTGAACATTTTGTGAAGACAGACAATCTAGTATAAAAATACTGAAGGTATAACAAAATTTAATGCTATCGTTTTCTGCTAATGAAAAATGAAATGCCTTTGAAAAATGAAATGAACCAAACGGTTCTTCCAGGAGCACTTCAAGCAAAAGTAAGGCCTGGAGCGGATTGATTCAAATTCTCTATTTACTAAACAACTAGGCCGCGAACACATGCCTTTAGGTGCGAATCCAACTGTGCAGAGCTTTGGGTGCAGGAGCACCCAGTTAGGGGTATGGCAGCCGTAATCAGGAAAGAAGCAAAAATAAGGCATATTTAGGTGTTGCTAAGATATTTAATTCATACATTTTCTAGAAGCATTTTTTGCGTAGATTCAGAAGATGTGGAAGTTATGAAGTCTAAGACGACACTGGAATTCGTGAAAATTTTGTGAAATTATCGTTGACATTTGCACTTTTCCCGGAACCATCAGACACTTCTTATTTCCAAATCACATTTTCAAAGATGAAATTCTCAAACAGCAAACACCATTTCAGATGTGGATGGAGTTTCGGCTCTTTTACTGACCGACTGCCTGCAATACGGTCTCGATAATGTGGCACCATATTGACAACCATGCTTGCGCACCTTAATTCAAGTACCTGTATCTTGGAAGGCATTCCATATAACAGACCAGATTCACCTTGATATGTTTAAAGAGCCATTGTGCTCTACTAGCAAAGTTGATTGACCAAAGCTGCATAAAGTTGAAAATTATGAAGCCTTGAAATCCGCAGTTCGTATCTGCAGGCTAGGTCATTCTTGAGGGGCCAAATCAGCCTGCATCATAGTTGGTGATCCGAAATTATCAAAGAAACAACGCAATGCTCATTGCTGTCGATTTCTGACATAAATTTTGCGACTTATTCAGAATTTTCGTAAATTTGACCTAAATTTGATGAAAACATTTCAAATAAACACTACATGTTCGTGCAAGAGCTTTTTTGGTTTTTTGAAGCTTCTTCTGAGTCAAAATTCTGCCAGAAGTCCAAAAATCTACTTGTTACTCCACGAAACTTATGTTTAAGCAACTTAATTCGGTGCGACGGTTTTGTCGCGACAAATACGTCGCGACAGCTCAAATAAAAGCAATTTTGAAATTTTAACAGTTGTTCTGAATCGCTAGGTTCTCAGCAATCCAAAGATGTTCTCGGTTTTTTTTGAAAACTAGTTCCAAGAAAGTTATAGCATTGCGACGGTTTTGCGAAGATAAATATGTCGCTACGGAAAAATTTGTCGCAATCCGTTTTTTTCCCATGAGTTAGGAGCTCAATTGTAGCTTACGACACCCACCCCAAAGTGTATGTGCGCCAAGTTTGGTCCGGATCACTGCACCCTAGTACAGACCGAAACATACATACGTATAAACAGAAAACAAACAGACATTTAGCTTTATCTATACAGATGAATTTTGATGTTTTTGAGGACCGTAACGCGAGATCACCTCAACCCTTTTAAAAAATAACTCAACCAGGAAGAAAAACATAACATGAAACTGTTCCTACATAGCTGCTATGTTCTATACGCAAGCTCTGTCCTAACCAATATTTTAGGAAGCGTAAACATTCTAAACGTAAACTTCTTACAAGCTCTGCCCTAGCCAATTTTTTAAACTTCGCAAAGTTTGCTGACGAATATATAGCACTTTACCCTAGTTATTCCACTTATTGCCACATGTACTGTAAGTTTCAAAGTTCTTTCAGTTTTAGATAATCTCACATATTAAGTTGGGAAGTTATAGCGTAATCTAAGCAAAATTCAGATAAAGATAATTCAGATAAGAATTCAGATAATTCAAATAAAGCTTCAGATATTAAACCTAGATTTAGTTCGGTATTTCAAAAGTAGTAGAAAACTTGCGCTTCATAACAGCTGCTCAAGCATCACATTTTATGAGTTACCCGAGAAGAAAGCTTATTGCGTTTCAACTTCTGCGATGTTTAGATTTCAGCCAGTAAATGGCGGTAATTAGCCAGCTAGCACGAAAAGTCTACATATTAATGTCACACTGACATGCTTCTATCTCGTATTAAATGTAAAAACAAAAAATCTGGGACAATCGTCGTTTTACATGGAAATATCTTCTCATTGCTGCAATCTTCTTTAAAGGCAGTGGACAGGCAAAATGGACCCCTGTCAGATTTTGGTAGTTTCGGGTAGTGGACCCCCCCAAGTACACCGTAGCCCCAACCCCAACTTCCAATTGATGCGCTAAGTCCTGAAAAAAGCGCTCCAAACTTCCACCAATAACGCCCACTCAATGCAAGTGGGCGGGGCTGGTGGAGTTTTGAAGCGCCTTTTTCAGGACTTAGCGCATGAATTGGAATGTGGGGTTGGGGCTACGGTGTACTTGGGGGGTCCACTACCCGAAACTACCAAAATCTGACAGGGGTCCATTTTGCCTGTCCGCTGCCTTTAAACAATCATAGACCGGAACCAAATTAAAGCCATGTGACGTTTTTTCAAGCGTCAAACGTATTTTCGCTGAAAAGAATGCGGTATTGAGGGGATTTTTCTGCAGCTTAGCTTGACTTTTTTCAAAAAAAAATGTTATTGCCTTACAGCGCAAGATTGAATGCTGCTACAATAGCGTATGGGCTTTAGCTGCTTAAGGACAGTGTCCAAGCAAAAGTCGATTTTGAGATTTTGTGCTTACCCGGGCCTAATCGCTATGCTGAACCCGAATCAACGCTGGAAAGCGCGAAAACGGCAAAAAAGGCTCTAACGGAGGGGGGGGGGGGGGAAATTGCAGGTGGGCGGGACTGTTCACATAGTGGCGTCACTCTCCCAGCTTCAGGAGCGATCTTCTCGCTGCCGCTACTCGCCCTAACATCACCACCAGCCAATGCGAAGTGCATGACATAATATTGGGACCGAGAAGATCGCTCCTAAAGCCTGGCAGAGTGACGTCACGGTGTGAACGGTCCTGCCCACCTGCGACTTCCCTCCCGCGTTAGGGCCTTTTTTGGCGTTTTCGCGCTTTCCATTGTGGTTTATCGGTTTCAGCATGTCGAATAGGCCCGGGTAAACACAAAATCTCAAAATTGATATTTTGCTTGGACACTGCCTTTCAGTTATTTTACGGACTTTTTGGGCTAATAGCAGCCCTCCGCGATTTTCTGGCACTAAACTCAAAATCGAAAAACTCGTTTTTCTCAGACTCGTTCTCGCTTGTTGACTTATAAATTTCATGCAAGAAAATCTGTTATAAAGCAGCATAAATTTCTACTATCTCCACACTATGAATTCATGTTTGAAGTGAATACGGAAAGTATAAATTTTGGTTTAAATGCAATGGATCGGCAAAATGGACTTCTCCCGAATTTTAATGGGTTTAGGTAGTAGACACCACAAGTATACTTTAGCCCAAACTCCATCAGCCAATTTATGCGATTCCAAAAAATGAGCTTCAAAACTTCATCGACTCCGCCCACTTTTCCATTGAGTGGGCGGGTTCGTTGGTTTTGACATCCATTTTCCAAAGCTTAGCGCATAAATTGGCATGGAAATTGGCCTACAGCATACTTGGAGGGTCTACTACTTACGTATCCATCAAAATTCGCGAAAGGTCCATTTTGCTGTCCCACTGTTTTTGAATTACGCAAGAAACTTTCGCGCCAACCTAATATAAAAGCTTTAACGACCATGTAGTAATCAGTTTCACGTTTGTTCGTTGATCGTTGTTATATTGACAAGCGCCTATAATTTTATTTTCTACTTATAATCGCAGCGCTATTCTTCTAGTCTGTTCTTCGCTATTCTTATTCTATTCTATTCCAGGAGCCTCCTCTTTCCAGTTGTTGGCATACAAGGCTTTGCTCGGCCCTGCTAATATATCATGATAAAACTCACTTAACTCGCTTTTATACAACATTTTCCCGTTCGTTTCCCATTCTCATATGTCCTTTTATTGCACCAGGGTACATCGAGGGAGACAACAAAATGCAAGTTTGTAGACTTTTTCCGGGCTGTTAAGGAGAAAAAAGGTGATTAACAGCATACATACATAATCCTTGTCCATTTTCGATAAGGTCTATGACAGAGCGGATGTTATGGCCTGGTTTCTGAAGGGCTCAAAGCTACATTTTGCGCATGAGAGCCTTGAGCAAGCTGAGTTCATTGCCTCCTGATAGTTCAGAAGAAGACAATATAACAGTGACATGCATCTTGTCCGTTGAATCACGGTTAACAGCATATCCAAATCTTTATTCATTGTATCATCCAAGGCTATTTGCCATTAACTTGAAGATTATGCAGTTGTAATGGTCTACGAATTTTCGCAGAGCAATTAAATAATATGATGGAGACATTAGGTTAAACCGAAAGTTCGTTCGCACCATCTTCAAAAAATCATAACTTCTTTCTATCACAATAGTTTTGTGCATAAAATTTTGTCGGAAAGCGTAAAGCACTAGTTTCCAGAAGTTTCCTGGAGACTTTCTAACATGCGGTTGCAGAGATAAAAATGAAAGAACGAGATAATCGAAATTCGTAAATTTTGAGCAAAAATTCTAAAAATCTAAAAACTGTGCGATAAAATCCAGAACAGCCATCATCTTAAGTTTTCTTATATTTTATTACTAACTGAGTCAAGTTTGTGCTGATCGAGCTCTTCTTTAGGAAGTTATGATTTTCTGAAGAAAAAATGCCGAAAAATCGATTTCTTAAGAATTCTTAGAAAATTGATTTTTTGGCATTTTTTTCAAAAAAATCATAACTTTTGAAAGAAGAGCTCGATCAGAACAAACTTGACTCAGTTAGTAGTAAAATATAAGAAAACTTAAGATGATGGCTGTTCTGGATTTTATCGCACAGTTTCTAGATTTTTAGAATTTTCGCTTAAAAATTACGAATTCCGGATTATCTCGTTCTTTCATTTTTATCTCTGCAAACTGAGCATGTTGAAAAGTATCCAGGGGACTTTATCAAAAAAATCAATTTTTATATTAGTTCAGATTAAAACTGAGCATCTTTATTAGTCACAGTAAAATAGTGTGATGATACACCATATAGGTTAGCACAGTTTTTATAATGCAAACAAGTCAATTATATTCGGAATCATGTCTAATACACCAAAATTGAAGAAGCATCTTTACGGCATTAATAACTTTGGAGACAAAGCTTTCGAAGACGGCAAACCAAATCTTATGACTGAGATCGATCATAAAAAAAATACTGGATCTCAGTCATAAGATTTGGTTAAATCATTTACCTCATTGAATCTTTGTAAAATCATAAGCGCTCATCTTTGTGAAGGAAACAACAGAATAAATCTCCATGAATTTACTGCACACAAAGACATTGTAAAGATTTGTTCTGCGCATAATAAACAGAGTGAGTCGGACCTGCATACAAAAGATGGCAATTTCAGTAAGAGTGGAGAAAATCAATGCAAGTTCCCCTTCGCAAGATTTAGTTTCACAATTGAAAACTTTTTTATCAACTTTTTTGTATTGTCGCATAAGTTTTGGACAGCGGAAGTAGCACATGCGTAAATATTTTGCTTATTTTACAAGACGGAGTCAGCATTCGATGCTCTTGTGCCAATTTTATGTAAAAAGGCCGCTTCCACCAAACGGACCTCCCTTTACATGGTGTTCGCAGAATTTTTCAATCATATACTAATGTTTCTTTGCTCTTTCCTTAACATAACTCAAAACGTTTACAAACTTCTTTTCTGATTTCTGCCTCCAACCACATCTGGACTTTTTTTGATGGGTAATGTTTATCGAAGAATCGCAAGTATTCGAAATTGGCTCGAGATGGTAGTGACTAATGACACAAATTACATAAATAACATTTGATTCCAAACCCTAGCATCATAAGCGTCACACCGTATTCTCGCAGCAGCCAATATCTCGTATCTTTAGATTTCATTGAAAATCGTGTTTCGATTACAAATCAGCAAAAATCTTAGCAATTGCACAAGACTATGGAGAAATTATGTCATTGATTATTCATAATCGATGTTTAGCCACATGTTTACACTCATGAGCCCCACTGAAAGGCAGGTAGAGTTACTCCAGCCCCCTGCAGAATAACGCTTGAGCAATCTTAGAAGTTCTATGAAGTTCGATGCACAAAAAGAAGAATCTAGGAATTTTCAAATGCTCAAAAATCGGATCTCTGTTCATGGACATTTTATAAAACTCCAACTTGCTCACAAAAACTACGGCCCGTAGTAAACCCCAGGGTCAAGCGTGGGGTGCGGCACGCCACACCTGGGGGGTCGTATTGAGGAGTCAAAAGGGGAGGGGGTCGTAGTTGGGTAATCTGATAATAGTGATAACATGATATTCGTATCATATCCATAATTAGCATGTCAATTAACCCCTGTAGACAAAGTGTGAGCGAATTCTGAAGATTCAAGATACTAGGCTACCTAAATGAAATGGTCAAATTCCAACATGGTTAACTTTGTTTCAAAGGTGAATTAGCTATCCGTTTTTGCACTCAAGACAAAGCACTACTCCTACTTTGTCCACCTCAGGAATACCGCTTCAGAAGACCTGCAAACTGTGGAATTAGAAGCCAACCAAAATCTCGTTTTTCCCATTTTTCGAATTTGATCACTGTGCTTTTACCAAATATTACTCAGAGCTAAGAAGACGAATCAGGCTCCAAACAGTCCTATATAATCTACAAGGTCTAGGCTATCGATTCATATAAATACCGTCCGCTAAAAATGTTTTTTGATATAGTTAATGGGGTGCGGCACACCCCCTTAAACGCTGCGGCTGCCGCAGCTTTTAAGGGGGTGTGCCGCACCCCCTTAACTTGCCTTCAAAATCCAGAAAGCGCTCCATTGCTGGTATGAGTATTGAGCACATAGCTTTTTCTTGCTACACTGGAAATTTGGAGCCGAACGCCCCACCCATAAGAAAATTATGGCCCTTTCAATATGCCCATTTAGATCAAAATCAGCCGTCAAATTACGTGTGATTGTAAAGTGCAGTCACAGAAAATCGGGCGTACAGCTCTCAGAAATCTGAAAACTCTCTAGAAAAAGATGGTGTCCTCCAGAATGTCACACTTTGAGGTCCATAGGTTAAGAGGAGGAAGAAGGGGTCGTTTAAGGGCTTTCATGGGAGGAGGAGGGGGGGGGGGTTTCGAAAGACTTGTGCCTGACCTCTTTCTCAACTCTGGTAATGCTATCTTAGGTATATAGTTCAGGGGGGGGGGGGTCTTACTAAGACAGCAATCAGGGGGGGGGGGGTCGTATCAGCGATCGTGTGCCACACCATTTGCTTGACCCTGGTAAACTCCCATCAGGGCATCTCTCTTGAGGCGGACCGGAGCTGATCTCATCGCGCCTCAGTACATTGCCAAGGGAGCGATTGATTTGGAGCAGATGACTTACTGGACGTTCGCGTTTTCAAAGGTGGAACGTTTTTGCCATTTGTGCATTATTAGCCAAATGGATAATAGCGGCACCATTTTTGCTGCTTGGCCCGGCGACCTTTGCTACCGGCCGCTATTGAAAAATCGATGACGGCCGCTATCAAAGATTTCACCTAGCAAACAACAGGATAAAACAAATACACATTTTGGCATACATACGAGGAAAAAATACACTTAACAAAAATAAATAGAAACGTAAATTCACATTCTTGTTACCTGAAGCGGTTCCTTGAGAAAAACAAGCAACAACTGCAAGAAAATGCAAAAAAAACTTTTTTCCGATTTTGTCGCGCAATCAGCTGTTCATCGATCCTCACTCACTTAGGCGCCCGAAATTGTGCAATTTTGGGAGTTTGCACCTCAAAAGAACGTCGTCTGCGATGTTTCGTAAGTTACTCGGGAGCAACTTACGGGGATTTTCTCTGTGCTCTCCTCTTTAGCACAGTATTTACCTTATGTCGTCGCCCGGCTCATCTCCGATGACTCCGGTAGGGAGGTGATCTCCCTACCGGGCTTCGTCTGAAGCTCACCTGTAGAGTGACCTTGCATATTTACATCAGGAAAGTGGGCAGTCCTCATCTCACCCGACAAAGCCTCATATGAGGGCCTCAGGGGAGATCATCTCCCGTGACCGAGCTTTACTACGGGCCAACATGTCGCATCAGCTATGCTTTTGCTCTACATTTTCCATGGTTGAAAGTAGAGTTAATAATATATGACATATCCTAACAAAATCAATGCTCGATTTTTCCAACATAGATAATGTTTCTGTACTACAAGCTTTTGGTAGTTTGACCGTAAATCTTGGAGTGTTGTTTTTCGACCATTATCAAATATAGCATTTGAAAAAACCAAGAAGGCGAAATTTTTGAATTTTTAACCTGTTTTCATTTTTCAATTTTGATTTTGAGAAAAATGCGGGAATACGCATTATTATTTGTGTACAGTGTATAATTACCAAGTTGGAAGTCGTAGGAATTTCTTAAAATAAAATCTAATATTGCGTGCTCAGTTCCTAGATTTATTTCGCAAAGTTCACGTAGATTGAAGCTTTTGCGATTATTCACATGCTATCTTTTAGAGCTTGTTTTGCTATATCGAATAATATACTTTATACATTTATTCATCTTCTCCGCAGTGACAGATAAAGCAGGTTCTAATCAAGGAGACTAAAACGTGCTGGTATCACTGAACGCTGACGCTGAGAGGTTGCCTCCTCATCGCTCGCTCTCTCGCCCGTCATTATTCTTGATTTTTTCGTTAATTTTCGGCGTAAAATTCGGTTTTTTATTGTGTTAAAGCCTTCGGTTTGCCCTGGTCATCTCTCAAGCTCCTTTCCAATTTTCATTATCCCGTCTTTTCTCTGATAGTTTAGTTTCGTGTGTCCTCGATTGATTAGTTACGATGCCGGTCTCGCTGAGGTCAAGTACTCAACCGACCTCTTCTCGTGCTTCCAGAAAGAAGGATTCTCGTAGTCTGTCTCAGTCTGCACCTGTTTCTATCGAAAGCAGTGCTCAACACGATGGGGATTTTGGTAAATTGTCGGCAGAGGAAATTATTGCCTCAATCCTCAAAAGAAACACCGACCCCCTTATTGAAAAAATGGTACTTGCTCTCAGGACAAAAATTCCTCCCGATGTGGAGACTGAGAAACGACGCAGAAGTATTGCTTTGGCAGGTTTGCCGGAAGAGGATCTGAACAAGTCTGTTCTGGAGAGGAAAGTCGAGCTCGAAAAAGGGGTGGCAGAGGTTTTGGATGTGTTGAATGTCGACGGTTGGCCCTCGGAGATGTATAGGATGGGGAAATTTGATGGGGTAAGGCCCAGACTAGTTAAGATAGTTTTTCCGTCGCGTTCACACTGGATTCAAGCACTTTCCAACGCGTATTGGCTACGACATTCTAACTTCTCGAACATTTATATTCGTAGAAGTATAACTGCTGGTGAACGCATCCAGGAGTATGAATTACGTCAGCAAGCTCGGGAGAAGAACAAGGGCAAGGGTGTTTGAGAATGGGTTGTATACAAGGGGGAACTGCGACTGATTTCGGAGCTTCGGAATTCGGGAAACCTCTAAGCCTGCCCGGTTTGCCTGCCTGTCCTCCCGAACGTGAATTTCTCAGATGTTTTCTTTTTAATAGTCGTAGTTTGGTGAACAAAATTAACCTTCTCCAGGCCTTTTTGTCTTTTTATCGTCCCGACTTTTTGTGCATCACCGAGACCTGGCTGCACTCAAAAATTATCGATTCCGAGATCATTTCCGATTTGCCCTATTCCCTGTTTCGTTTGGACAGAGCTCACTGCAGAGGTTCTGTGTAATTGCTAAGGAAGAATATGCGGTTGAACCAATCCGCCTCACTTGTAATTTGGTATCCGATGTGCTTTGCTGTAACATCTGGTCGCTTACTTCGCGCTCGCCTATGAGGCTAATAGTAGTTTACCGTCCGCCATCCTCCACTTCACATGATGACTCTGAATTGGCAAACGTCATATATGACTTCTCTTCTGCTCCTTTCAGCACTATTGTTCTGGGAGATTTTAACATTGATGTTCTTTTACCTTCCGTTTCACGCGAGTCTCACCTTTATTCTTTTCTTCTTGATAGTGGACTTTCACAACATGTCAACTTTCCCACAAGAGGGAGGACAGCCATTGATCTGATCTTTTCATCTGGCGTTGAGATTCAAAATATCAAAGTCTCCTTTTGGAGCTTCTGATCATAGTATCATTAGTTTTGAGACTAAATTCGACTCCAACAAAAGCATTTTCATTCCCTACCCCGATTTTGTCAAGGCTTCTTTTGTTGAGATCAATAGAGCTCTCCTGAACATCGATTGGTTGCATATTTTGAGGGATACAACAGTTGATAGCCTCTACTATCGTTTTTGCAGAGAACTATATTCTATTTTCGCTGATTATGTGCCTTTCCGTTTTGATCGTTTTCACTCAATGAAATATCCTGCCCACATTGAAAATCTACGGCATCAAAAATCTAGGCTCTTTTCACAGTCAGCTGATCCTCTAAACAACCCACTTTACAGGAAAGTGTGATATCAGTCACTATATTAGAAAATTTCTGGCCAGTCGTGAGCGGCGCCTTTCCAGGCACAACATTAGAGAGCTCTATAGATATCTCAAAACTCAAAATAAAGGTCAACAAAAAATTGCAAATTTACTTGATGAGCGTGGAACTCTAATAGTTAGTGATAGAGCAAAGGCTGACGTCTTGGGAGAATATTTTGCTACTTTTTTTGCAAGTGATTTCGCTGAAGATCTTTCTACGCCTCCCACATCCTCCCACGCGTATCTTCTGCTTGTACGGATTTGTTAATACATCCGCAAAAAGTCTATTGTGTTTTGAGTACATTGAAGCCGACGGCTAGTGTGCCTTACGATGGAATTCCTCAAATTGTGTACAGAAAATGCGCTTGCGCTCTCAGCCTTCCTCTTTCGATTATTTTCAGTGCTTCTTTGATACAAGGTAGAGTACCAGAATTATGGAAAGAAGCTATAGTAACGGCTATTCCTAAGCAAGAACGAGTTAGTGTAGTTTCCAATTTCCGACCGATAAGCATAACTGCACCTGCCGGCAAGGTTCTTGAAAAGTTGATTAAAGAAAAGCTTACTGAGTGGTTTGAGAAAAACAAAATTATCCCAATCGAGCAGAACGGTTTTGTACCTGGCGGTTCAACCACAGCTTTGTTATGTGATTCAGTCTTTGATTGGATAGTAGCACTCAACTCTAATAAATCAATCGATATCGTGTTTTTTGACCTCTCGAAAGCTTTCGATAAGGTAGATCACCGCAAGCTGTTGTTAAAGCTTGAAAGTTACGGTATCCGAGGTCAATTACTGTCTTGGATATCTTCCTACTTGCATGACAGAGGTATGGCTGTACGCGTCGGAAGCTGTTTTTCAAAACGTTACCGTTGCAGTAATGGTGTGCCTCAAGGTGGAATACTGTCACCACTCCTTTTTCTTGCTTATACTGCCGAACTACCTAACTTTTTGACGACACATCCCGATATCAGAGTACAAATGTTTGCCGAGACATCAAAATATACTTCTGTTATGAAAACGGCAGACAGGATGAGGCGTTTGCGGCAATTTCATTATCAATCCAAAAAATGGTTTCTTGGTCCAAAGAATGGTCTCTTCCTATCAATGCACTGAAATCAAAAGTAATGCACCTTGGTAATTCGCAGTCGCCATCTTACGTGTGTGACGGTATCACGCTCGAGACCTGTGAGTCTACCAAAGATCTTGGTGTTTTAATCGACAATGAATTAAGTTTCTCGCGGCATTATGATTCGATTTGCAAAAAAGCGCTATCAAGCCTTTTTGTCCTTTTACGCAGTATCCACTGTAACGACCCTAAATTGCTGGCAAAACTATATAAAACTTATGTTTTACCACATTTGGAGTATGCTTCACCTGTTTGGAGCCCATTTTTGTCAAAAAAAAATATCCAATCTCTAGAAAAAGTGCAGAAAATATTTACAGGAATTGTTTATTACAGGTGTTATCCTAGTTCGGACTATCCTCGCAATTTACCATCCTACAGATCGAGGTTATCCACTCTGGATTTGAAAAGTTTGAAGTACAGAAGAATTTTCAATGATTTGGTTTTTTGCTTCCGCATAGTTCGACTAGAAACAAGACTGCGACCCAGTAAATATTGGGTTTTCAGACCTTGTAGCAGTCGAGTGGGTGGACTCAATTTGTGTTATAGAAGGCTGGGTAGTAGAATGTTTTCAAAAGCGTTCAATTTTTTTGTTTTTCGAACATCGAGATGGCTACGACTTTTGCCAAGTAAGATCACAGCCAGCAGCAATGCAAAATTATTCCGAAGAAGATGCCCGAATCGATATTCTGAAAACTTTAAAGATTCCAGATATTTAAATGGCGTTAACTCAGTTTCTCTTCGACGACTGTTGATACGAAGTAGCCTCCTGCGCTTACCCCGCCATCTGCTTAGTGATATTCGTTGTTTTTATTTTATTTCTTATTCAGTTGATTCGCGTTTTGAGCACTTTTGTTTGAGCAATCTTGCAAATGTGTTCTCATGCCAGTCGTTCCCGAAATTTTTCAGCTGTATATTAAGCCACTCCTCCACGGGGAATAGCCGTTCAAGAAAGTTGAGGATTGGTGGTCCTTTTGCCTCGAGATCCCCCCTATTCGCTCGCCCAGGTTCCCACGCGAATTCGTTCGTTAAGTCTTAAGTCGGTCAGCCGAGCCCTGGTTTTTCTTTAGCATATTTGCGTCCGGGATAGGGACCAGGATTTCGGTAGTAGGCGCCCCACCGTCTTTAGAAGATAGAGGACGACCTGACCACCCCAGCAAGAGTGCGCCTTGGATTATTCCTTTCACGGGAACACGTACTGTTGCAAAATTTGACTTCACTGTTTGTTTCTTCTTCTTTTTTCGGTGCACTGACAAGTGTAGTTTATAAATAAATAAATAAATATACTTATAAATATACTTTATACATTTATTCATCTTCTCCGCAGTGACAGAAAAAAACGAGCATTCAACTTTATCAGCACGTTTTAGTCTCCTTGATTGGAACCTGCTTTATCTAACAGCCCGCGCTCTTTCAGATTCCAAAACATAAGCATGATATAAGGAAGTAAAAATGCCTCACCTTTTCATCTGTTTTCTTTGAAGTTGATAGAAACTTTAAATGGATCAAAGCCGTTAAAACACCTCGGTTAGTTGATCTATATAGTCTAAAATTCTGTATTAGTCGTTAGAGGAAGTACTAGCAGCAGTTTAAGTACATTTTATTATTTGATTAGTGAATATCCACCAGAGGAGGATCCAGGAGCAGTAATGATCTAGAACAAAATGCGTATTTTTGAGTTCCATGTTCTCTCTTCTCTAAACCTTAACATTCGGGAATGTGTTGGTAATTGTTATATGATATTAGCCAGTGCCAGGTTTGTACGGTGGAAATCTCTTTTTGGCCTTACGTTTCGACAATTTCGTCTTCGTCGGAGGCCTGAAAGTAGATTACAGCGTTATATCTGCGAAACCAGACCGCCAAACGCCTCTCCGCACTGCCGAGTCTAGACCTCGTCCCGCACTCAGCGTACTGAGACATGTTGATCAGAAAACGAACCTTTATCCACCGTAGTGTTAGTGAGAGTCAGTAGAGTCAGTACTTAGCCGCACCGAAGAGATAGACGACATTGAGTGCTGTCCTATGATCGTCACTTATATATGTGCAGACTATCGCTCACAGATCGTTAAGATAGGCAAGAGTTCGGTTGTTATCGACACGCATTCATTTCTTTTATTAATGCTAGGATTTCTGAGAGAAATCCACGCTGCCTCGACGGTCTTTCTTACTGTAACCTCTGTCTCGTATAACAAGATAGTGCATTTAACGTCAAATTCATTGCCATTGTGCGTCTCAATTCTATGTCTTCCTGACGGTGATAACGCATTTGCTCGTCTTTTAGCCGCCAGATGCTCCTCAAGTCTAACGTTCAGCAATCTACCCGTTTCTCTTATATATGTCGCCTTACACTTCAAGCATTTGATTCATACACTATTCCTGCCTTTGCGCAATCGCCTGGTTTTCCAGATGGACAGACAATACAGTGCTTTGACAGACATTCTGCGTCGTAGAGTCTGTTCCTTACCAACTGCTTTTTGATGTTCACGTTCGGAATGTTCACAAGTATGACATCATTTTGCAGTTGTGCTCGCGCTAGGCATTGTATTGCTGCACTGAATTTATCGGAAATAAAAGGCATGCACAAGGGTACTTTGTTGTTATCGCGAGTGTGGCTACCGTTTGTAAGCTTCGAAGCGCAGCGGAAACCTTGTGGTGAGTATCCATTACTACGCGCAATTCGTGTAGCCAACCTTTTAGACTCAAGTCGTTCTTGATCACCCGTGCATACACTGACAGCAGTTCGAAACATATTGCGCACAACGGCTCGTTTCGTCGTTGACGGATGCGCTGAGTTGACGTGTAACTTTCCTTTCTGTACCATTTGAATGGTACAGAAAGGAAAGTTCAAAGAACATCTTGCTACACGCCACTCAGCGCATCCGTCAACGACGAAACGAGCCGTTGTACGCAATATGTTTCGAACTGCTGTAAGCGTATGCAGGAGTGATCAAGAACGACTTGAGTATAAAAGGTTGGCTACACGAATTGCGCGTAGTAATGGATACTCACCACAAGGTTTCCGCTGCGCTTCGAAGCTTACAAACGGTAGCCACAGCCACGATAACAACAAAGTACCCTTGTGCATGCCTTTTATTTCCGATAAATTCAGTGCAGCAATAAAACAATGCCTAGCGCGAGCACAACTGCAAAATGATGTCATACTTGTGAACATTCCGAACGTGAACATCAAAAAGCAGTTGGTAAGGAACAGACTCTACGACGCAGAATGTCTGTCAAAGCACTGTATTGTCTGTCCATCTGGAAAACCAAGCGATTGCGCAAAGGCAGGAATAGTGTATGAATCAAATGCTTGAAGTGTAAGGCGACATATATAGGAGAAACGGGTAGATTGCTGAACGTCAGACTTGAGGAACATCTGGCGGCTAAAAGACGAGCAAATGCGTTATCACCGTCAGGAAGACATAGAATTGAGACGCACAATGGCGATGAATTTGAGGTTAAATGCACTATCTTGTCATACGAGACAGAGGTTACAGTAAGAAAGACCGTCAAGGCAGCGTGGATTTCTCTCAGAAATCCTAGCATAAATAAAAGAAATGAATGCGTGTCGATAACAACCGAACTCTTGCCTATCATAACGATCTGTGAGCGATAGTCTGCACATATATAAGTGACGATCATAGGACAGCACTCAATGTTGTCTGTCTCTTCGGTGCGGCTAAGTACTGACTCTACTGACTCTCACTAACACTACGGTGGATAAAGGTTCGTTTTCTGATCAACATGTCTCAGTACGCTGAGTGCGGGACGAGGTCTAGACTCGGCAGTGCGGAGAGGCGTTTGGCGGTCTGGTTTCGCAGATATAACGCTGTAATCTACTTTCAGGCCTCCAACGAAGACGAAATTGTCGAAACGTAAGGCCAATAAAAATTCCACCGTACAAACCTGGCACTGGCATAATATCATATAACAAAGCGTATTTTTAAATTTGCTTCTAGGAGCTGAGTACAAATTCAATCACCGTACCTGCTGAGGCATTAAAAAAAGTTATGTGTGTTTGATATTCAAATATGGCAAACATTTAGTGCCACGACTTCAAGAATTAGCTGTTTGAAAGCCCTTATATAGATTTCTGGTGAGTGTGCAGCGTCCTTCTAGTCACAAGACCAACAATTTGCCACCAAGCTGAATTTTGAATGCATTGGCGTTCTACTGCACATTATGCATTAGAACGCTACTGACTCCAAATTTCTGACCGTTTATAAGTTCTGCTGGTGAACACTCAGCAGGTCAAGTAGGCAGGTTTGAATTCGTTCCAAAGGCGAATCTAATGAGATGCCTTTTATTCCAATTCGTATTGAGACTTGGTGTATTTTCGTTGTCAGCTCGGACATTTATTCAAATACTCAAAAAACGGACCAAATTAAACCACCCAATTATAAGTATCCGGATTCAGTTACGTTAAAATTCGTATATTCAACCTCGATTACTTGACAAAAACGAATTAACCTTTGTTCCCTCAAGTATTCTAGAAATCGATTATTAACATTCGTTCGTGCGAATAATCTTCAAAAATCAAATTTCGATATTCATCCATTTAACAAACATTTCCTTTTAACTATGCTGCATAATAACCTCATATTCCAGCCCAAAAGTCTAAAAGCAAGCGTGGTAGTGCAACTGCGTTTGCTAATGATTTTCTGGTTACAGGCGGCTCTAGATGCGAAGGACATTTATCGATTTCTCAATATAATGATTACGAAGCACTTTAATTACACGGAATCACGAAAAAATGTGAACTAAGCATATTAAATCCGTCATCATCAGAGTATTACGAAATTTTTTGAATTAGTATTAGCGAAAATTGATGATTTACGCTCAGCGCATTCTTCAAGGCATGTCTGGCAGTTTGGAAGATATAGCGGTGATCCTTTAGAACAGAATCTTTCACATTTTAACTCACACTGCAAAGGCGATTTTAGCACTCAACGTATCAAACTCGCTAGAGTTAGACTTACTCGTCGGTCTACGCCATATGTATACATTGCGGCTGTCCGATTTACTTCGAGTACATTCACTTTCCCAAAAAGCCCATCTAGATGATCTCGACGACGTACTTTAGCAGCGCACACATTCACTAAGGCCAAAATGAAAAACAATTTGCAGGACATTGTTCTCTGAAACTTAACGTACAATATAATCTGCAGTCAAACTCGAGAATGCTTGCTACAAATCAGGTTTTCCTGAACCGATAAACTCAATTGAATTTAAAAATTCCTAACGGTGCGAACACGCCTTCTTTCTTCAACTTTTCAAGCTTAATCCATCAAGAATCCTAGCTTTGGCCCTCTTTTTGTGGTTGATTTGTGTTCGCACTCACTTTCGCCCATAAAGTTCAGTAGCATTTGTACCCTGATTTAATAATTGAAAAAACATTCTTATTCCTCCCCTTCCCCAGAATGCTCGAACCAGGTCTCTTGCTCATGGTCTCGAAACATCACTGCTCATGTGCAAAGTACAAAGTGAGAAAAGAAAGCAGCAGAAGATTTCGATTGGCTTTAATCCACTGAAGTCTACAACGACGCGCACTAATGAGATAGAACCGTGTGGTATAGATGTGTGCTTCGAACGCTCAAATAGCACGTCCAAAACTTTACGATATAGTATCGTATCAGGGAGAAGTATGACATCTGCAGGCCTTACCTAAGGTAGTAATTACGAGGAGCTGTGAATGTGAATGCCCACACCGTTGTTTTGCCCTGGTTTATAAACCTTTTACTAGGTAAACTACATGTAGGGCCAACCGACAGAAGGCAAGCAAATCGCTGGCAAACATGTCATTACAGCTGCATGGTCTTGTAACGAAGTATTCTGCTAACAAGTATAGAAAGATGCGAAAATATGACGGTGCCCATCTATTGGTAAAAGTTCAATTAATGTCCAGTTCGATAGTAAAGTTAGTAGTACCATGAATTTTTCCGTACCAATCCAGGCAAAGTGACTGAGTTGTTCCGATACTCTGAATGGGGTCCCGCAGTCAAATGCTCAGATAAACGCCGGGGGCACTCAGACACTCGCTGTTGACTCGCGCAGCCCAAAGTTTTGTGTAAGCGCTGAATGAAGGCGCGACACAAGTAATCGGCCTCGCGAGGAAATCCCGAGACAGCATTATGTGTCGGAACAATGCTGCCCGAGACAACACTTTGACGCGACCCGCATCTTGCAGGAAATACGCGGCAGCTCGAGGGCGACACATCCTGTTGTCCGGACGCAAATGGAGCGCGTTATCTCGCAGTAGTAATTTCGCTTTATCCCTACTTGCTGTACATTACATATATGTATATATTATATGTGTATGTATAAATATATTAGGTCGTTCCGAAAGTTCTTTCCGTTTTTTCATCATATCATAAAAACACTTGGAACGAAGAAAGAGAAATGCTTCAGGCAATGTCCGACGCAACTTTTCTTCCTCTTTTCAACTAACATATTCCTGTGCCGCTCGCTCTTGTGGTCAGTGAGATAATGGTCGAAATTTCGAACCTATGGTTTTTACCATGTCCAATTTTGGCAATTTTTCACTATCTTCTTTTTTGACTTTTGGAAAAGCTTTGATAGCAATCGGATAGAGTAAACAAAGTGCAATGCAATGCAATTTTTTGGCAATTTCAGCTGGCTTCTCATTATTTTTTGAGATAACTTTTTCAGAAGTCTTCACTTTTTCAGAGTCACAAAACACACAAACGCTCTGAACATCAACAAATCCTCGATTTTCGAAAAAAGTCGTTTATGATTGTACACTATTTTTACAAAGTAACTGAGCGTTTACCGCTTCGAAATATAAGATTTCGCATTTCACGGGCACATCATGAGGCGGGTTCAAAATCAAGATTTATGAAGATTTTATCGCCAAAAACTCCACAAACTAAGAAGAAAAAGCACTCATCAGAAAGATGAGAAAAAGCTGCATCGAATGACACCTCAGTTGTGCGCCGTTTTATGTTCTATGGCTTCTGGCATCCCCAAAAGTGGAATTCGATAGCATCAGAAAAATAATTCTAGAAATGTTTTGAGGCTAGCTATAGAAGACGAAAAATTGCATGATATTGCACTTTGTTTACTCTATCCGATTGCTATCAAAGCTTTTCCAAAAGTCGAAAAAGAAGATAGTGAAAAATTGCCAAAGTTGGACATGGTAAAAACCATGGGTCCGAAATTTCGGCCATTATCTCACTGAGCACAAGAGCGAGCGGCACAAGACTATGATAGATGAAAAGAGGAAGAAAAGTTGCGTCGGACAGTGCCTGAAGCGTTTCCCTTTCTTCGTTTCACGTGTTTTTATGATATGATGAAAAAACGGAAAGAACTTTCGGAACGACCTAATACATTATATATATGTATATATATATGTACACGCATGTATATGAATTCTACAAAGTCTTAACCAATTTATTACTTCTAAAATGGCATAAGGATACTTCGGGGAAGTCAAACTACTATGCTTACTATCTTAAAGCTTCACGATATGGAGATACATGATGAGATAGAAGTGTACTTAGTAACCGTCTAAACAATGAGAATCTCGGATTGCAAATAAGTGATACGCAAAAGCGGGAGTAGAGTCAAGGCAAATGATATGATAGTGATATGTAAGTACAGCAAATTAGAAAGAATTAGTAGCAGATGGGCTAAAACTTGGCGGGGATGGTCTTTTCTATTTCCTTGACGCAGGTGCAAGGTGTATACTTTAAGAAAGGAGAATGAGCCCTATGTCCAAAAGAAATTCATCAGACACTTCATAAAATTGAGAAACGGAAATTTGAAAAGCGCTTGACGTAGTCTGACAGCTCCTTCTTGTCAAGAATACGGAGCACCTCTGCAATGCAGAACAAAAGCTATTAAGATTTGTGTGGTAATCCACTCACTTCCTTTTTTCTCCTCGTCTCCTTTTGCTGCAGCACTGTCAGCCCATTTCCTTCTCCGCAGGGCAAGGAAGCAACCTAAAGAAAAGATAGCTTACATCACAGCAAGACTGGTTTGGCGTGAATGTGGCGTGCCACACCCCACAGCATCGACAACATCGACGACACCGACAACCTATGGCCGTTCCCACAGGTAGCATGTTGCAACAGCAACAACATGTTAACAACAATGCGTCGGTTGGCAGTTTTGCGTATGTGACATAGGTGGCATAGATGAGCTGTCGTGGAATGGGCGATTTACTATACACCCCCCTCAATTTCTTCTTAAAACAAGCAATACGGTCCTATGTCGTGCATCGAAAATGGTAAGTTCAAATGAGAGTGACTCAAAAAAAACCAAAACAAATCAAAATTTACGAAAAGAATGGCAATGAAAACATACTATTTACCTCAATGATGCAAACGTCTGGCCTTTCCAATGTGCCATCAACGGGAATCCTGGCCACTTGCTCAACCCACTGGATTACTGCATCCGTAAAATGTGGAATTGAGTGCACCGTCTCTCCGCAGTAGTCGCCAAGTCGCTCACGATCAGTAACCTGTAATTTGAGTTTTTCTTCATAATAGCCTGATATGTTTCAGCATGTAAGTTAAGAACCAGTGAAGAAAATAGGCAACAAAATAAAGCCAAAACTTACATGCTGAAACATATTAGGCTATTATGGACAAAAACTCAAATTCCACAATCCCACTATCACGGAGATAGTCGAGCTTTGATTTCTAGAGAAGAAGCTTCAAAATTGGATTTCAAATAAAGTTAATGTTGGATTGGAATGAAATTAATGGGAATAAGAGGGCTTAGGTGGGATGGATGGAATGCACGAATTTGGAAATAGGTAGCAAAAAACCTGGAATGATGCAACATGAGCTGAGATTTGAAATGCGCGTCGATATTGCGAAACTGCTCGCTGAGTCACTCATCATCTCCCGATTTCCTTTCGCGAACAAACGCAAAAGCTGTCAAAATATTGTCTCGCGCATGTCTACGCCCTTTCCCGCGAATCCCTCAAAAAGGGGCGGATCTCCGGCGCGAGTCAGCAGCGAGTGTCTGAGCAGGCGGACCGCAAACTCGCGTTTTTCTGCAGATGGTCAGAGGAATTTCGGGGCGTGGTTAAGCCTTCTGCGAACGGTACTTCTTTCACTGTCGCACGTTCTGCCAGCGGGCAGCAATACAAAAATTTCTTCGAAAAAAAAATTTCTCTTCATACATTATCTCAGCGACCACTGGCCAAACCTTCAGCGAGCGCCGGCCTTTTTACATAGTACTGAGCGTACGCCAAGCAAAGGTAAAACTCTATATGGCCGAGGTGCCATCGATGGTTCAATTACCTCGAGTTTGAGGAACTTTCTTTCAGCAGAAGGTACCTACGGGCTGTGCGGTCCGTCACGAAGGATTCTGCAAATTCTCGCGGAACCGCGAGAATGCGAACGTTGCTATAGTCGTCCTCCCCCCACTAGACACCTAGTGGAGGAATTTGAATTTGAATCAGAGCATACCGGTTGCAGCGGAGCGCGCCACTTGCAGCTTTTACTTCAATTTTTCCGACGTTTCATTGTACTTTTCGAATGTTAACTGTTTTTTTTCAATCAGAATGGAAAACTTTGTTGTCTGTAAGCGAAATTTCATGCTGTTATGCTCGTTTCAATTCTGACTCCAGGTTGAGTTTGAAGAAACGACTATTTGGAAAGTATGCTAGTGAAATTCTTTTTGGTAAGTGTCCTGAAGTGCTGCTCCATAGGACTTCTTGTCCAAAAACTCTAAGCTTGCCTGAAAGTGGGGCTGAAGAAATGAGCATAGAAGTATGAAACATTTGATCAACAACAAACTCGTCGATTGTGATTTGAAAGGGTGACTAAAACCAAAAAGAATCACCATGCAACGACGAGGAAACACAAAATAATACTCCATGAGCTTGAAATGAATGTAACTGTGCCGCGCTCTGCCGCGATCGGCATGCTCTAGCTCAAATTCAAACTCGTCCACTAGGTGTCTAGTGGGAAGAGGACGATTATAATTTAAAAAAAAGCCGATTGTTTCCTAAGCGTTGGTCCAGAAAATGGCCAAATTTCTTTCAATTATCTGCAAGCGGTCCGGAAGAAATCAGCGAACTATTCTTCCGACGCCCCCTTGCCTACAAATCACATGGCCGCCTACCCACGGCTATTCTTTGAGGGTACTTGTTAAAAACCGCATTTTGGACTGTTTGAGGAAAAAATATACAGAACTAGCTGGAAACCAAGCTCCGCCTGTATCCTATCAATAACATTTTCGTAATCAGCATGCTCATTTATCGATCAGTACCGTACATAGCCTATGGCACCCGCCCCGAAGTGTTTGTGTGCCGAGTTTGGTCCGGATCACGTGCACACGAAAAGACAGACATACATACAGAAAGAAGACAAACATACATTTAGCTTCATTTATACAGATGAAGTTTAACGCTTTTGAAAATTACAAGGCGGAATCACCTCAACTCTGCTTTGAAATGATGACTCAATCAGGAAAAAAACAGAACATGATAAAGCTTTACAACACGGTTAAGAACATATCCAAAGTACTATGCTTATGCTTTCATTACATCATATGAAGCTATTTTTGTTGTCGACTCAAAGATTATGCAAACACAATGACCTACGAATTTCCACAAAACAATCACAAATTATGGAGGAGAAATATTCCACATGCGTTGAAAGTCTACTTTATACGTTTATGTTTGCAACTACTTCTTTCTATGCATTTTCCTTGATCGCGCACATAGTCAGCGATACACTGACACGCTGGTGTCTGGCAAACGTCGAGACAAGGCTGAAAAGTTACTGTTTGCAGCTTTATAGCAAAAAAAAGTCTCACCACAATTGGCCCACATGTCGGCTCACATGAGGCGCACGTTCTGAATTCTTCATTCTGGCCACAGTCTGAAAGTGCTATTTTTAAAAATTATTCTTCTAATCAGCTTAAGCGTTTACCAAAAAAATCAATTTTTGAATTAGTTCAGATTAGACATACTGAGCATCTTAGTCACAGTAAAGTAGTGCATGAAGATAGACCATAAAAATTAGCACAGCCTTGATGCAAACACTTGATTACAGTTGAGCTCCTAACTCTTGGGAGAAAAACGGATTGCGATAAATTTTTCCGTCGCTGCGATTTTATTATGAAAAAACCGTCGGATTGCTATAACTTCTTTTGAAGCAGATTTTTGAAGAAACTGAAGACAATACTGGATTGCTACGAATCTGGCGGTTTGGAATTTAGGTCCAATTTTCGGAAACACTTTTGTTTGACCTACCGCGACGTATTTGTCGCGACAAAACTGCTAAATCGCTTGACAGTAAGTTTCACAGATCTTAAATTACATTTTTGAATTTCTGGCAAATTTCTGACTTGGGAGCTGCTTCGAATTAACGGAATCATATCTAATGCACCAAAAATAGAAGAAAATTTGCGCCTTCACGGCAGTAACCTTTGAGAACAAAGTCCCCCGAAAACGACAAAACAAATTTTATGGCTGGGATCAATCATAAAAAATACTGGGTCGTTGTTGAATTTTAAAAAATGTAGGTGAAAGTTTTTTGATAAAAGTATTCTCTACATTACTGATCAGGCTTGAATATCGCGTGAAAGTAGAGAAACAGAACATTTGTGAAATTGCTATTACTGAACTTACTTACTAATTACTGTATTACTGCGAAAAAATATTCCCCTTTATGGTGCATTTTCTTTGCAAAATTGAAGTTTGATTCTAGAAAATCAACCCACTGCTTAATAGTGCAACCCTTTCCAAATACTAAATTATGTTCTTGCACTGCATTTTTACGAATTGAAACCTGCTACAGTACTACAGTGCTACGAACTACTGAAATGAAAAATGTATTTAAAGAATTTTTGGGGGCGAGCAAGCAGCACTCTAACATTAAGAAAAGTATAGTTGACCATTTAGTAAAAAGAAATGTCATAAATTTTGCTCAGCATACGTCTTTGTTGAGTTTTGTTCTTGTTCTGTTATTTATGTTGTTTTTCTCACCTGTTTTTCTTGCCCCTGGGGGCAGCCCCTACGTAGCAATTAATCAAAAAATAAAAACAATTTGAAGCCAAACTCAATTTCAGAAACTTAAAACGCTGTTTTGGAAGCTCTAAATTGCAATATTAGGCAATGAGTTTCAGTCATTAAATCCACTTTTTGGATGTAGGATTACAAAGTTTTCGCCACTAAATCCACTTTTTGGATGTAATGGATTACACTACTGAAATTTATATGACTTACGCAAGAGGTCTTGCGCCAACGCAATATTTTTGTATAGTAGATTTTAACACTCAACACGCCAGCGGTACCTGTACACTACTACATCTGGGTAAAGAGACACTGAAGTGTGCCATGAAATACTTATAAATCTCTTGTAGAGAGATTTATGCTCCAACTAAGGCAACGTGTGTTTACTGCACAGTATACTTGGGTCCGAATCGAATAGAAATTCGATCATTCGAATAAAACATTCGAATATATTCGTATTCGAAATTCGATATTCGGAGTTCTTCCATTTTCGAATAATATTCGAAACTCGAATAATCAAAAAACAGGGTTTCGAATAAAATCCGAAAACTCGAATAATCAAAAAACGAGGTTTCGAATATTATTCGAAAACTCGAATAGTCAAAAAACGGGGTTTCGAATAGATTTTATTCGAATGTTTTATTCGAATGTTTATTCGAATTCGTATTTGTTGTGTTAATGTCTGATCAGTTGTTTTCTCCTATGATCTGCCCTCGCTGAGGCGCCTGCGACCTCAATGCGCGGGAAATGAGCGCTATAAAAGGCGCTCGCTGTTAGCTATTGTCAGTTCGTCTGTTCACTCCTCGCCTCTTTTTATTTACTGTTCTCTATATTTATTTCTAATAAATATCCTTTGTTCCTCGCGTGCTACCTCAGGACGAAGATTCGACGTGTCCGACGCGGAGGACACAACAGTGGCGATCAGGATAGCGGCTACTAGCGAAGAAGTAGCCGCAACGAAGAAACACGCGCCAGGAAGAAGTCGACGAAGAAGCTGAGAAAAGCTTAACGAATTGATCGATCGACATGGCGAAAGTAGACGTCCAGGAGATGATGATCGTCTTCAAGGAGATGATCAAAGAAGAAAGAAAGGAGATGATGGAGATGTTCCTGAAACACATCGGAGGCACGAAGCAGAGCAGTTCGACGGAGATTCCGAATATGATGTCCGCATTGAGCAATCGGATCGAAAAATTTTACTTCGACCCCGAAGCGGACATGTGCTTCAGCAAATGGTACGCCCGCTACAAGGAGGTCTTCGTCGAAGATGCGAAGCAGCTCACAGAGAGTGCCAGGGTGAGGCTGCTCTGCGAAAAATTGGATAAGGACAGTTTCGAAAAATACCAGAGGCATGTGTTACCAAGGGAGGTAACTTCGATTAAATTCGAAGAAACCGTCGAAACATTAAAGCAGCTGTTCGACGTGAAGATTTCGGAATTCACTATGCGGTACCAGTGTCTGAAACTGGAGAAGGCAGATTCCGAAGATTACCTCCTGTACACCGGTCGAGTGAACGAATTGTGCGAAAAAGCGAAGATCTATGACTTGGACAGCGATGGCATGAAATGCTTACTATGGATTTTTGGCCTGAAGAGCCAAAAGGAAGCCGAAATCAGACAGCGACTCATAGCCGTACTGGACAAGGAATACAAGGCCGGACGAAAAATGTCGCTGCAGGAGTTGTATCTGGAGTGCGAAAACTTCCTTAGTCTCAAGAAGGATAGCGAGACTGTGGCTGGTTGCACGAAGATTGTCGAAGCAACAAGTAAGGATGAACCCACGAAGCTAGAATGCTGGAACTGTGGTAAAACTCACTTTGCCAGAGAATGCAAAGCGAAGCTATGGTTTTGCAAGAAGTGCAAGAGGACAGGTCATAAAGAGAAGTTTTGCGAACAAGCGGTGCAGAGAAAGGCGCTTGTTCAGCAAGATTCGAAACGAAGAATCCACAGAAGCAGCGACAACAGTAAGAACAGATGGACGAAACCAAAACGTCATGTGCACAGCGTAGCGAAGATTGCAAACGCGATGGTGGATGTCAACTCGACACGCATGTATGTCGAAGCAAAGGTCAATAGTTACCCAGTCAGTTTCCTGTTAGATACTGGATCGGACATCACATTGTTGAACGAATCAATTTGGAGAAGCATGGGTTCTCCTCGGCTAGAGAACACGAACGTGGTTGTCAAGAACGCTAGTGGAGGCTCCATGGAAGTCCATGGAAAGCTATGGTGTGAGTACGAAATCAAAGGATCCAGAAGCGAAGGCTACGCATACGTGACGCCTCACAACTCACTGCTTGGACTTGAGTGGATCCAGAATAACGAAGATATGTCCTATCACTTAAGCAGAATGGCTGCCGAAGTGAAGACAGAGCAAACCAAGGACATCGCTCTGAAGCTAAAGAAAACCTACCCAGAAGTCTGCGAAGAAGGTCTAGGACTCTGCACAAAAGAGAAAGCGCACTTGAGAGTTAACGAAAACGTTCGTCCAGTATTCAAGGCTTGTAGGCCTGTCCCCCATGCTGCGCTCGAAGCCGTCGAAAAGGAGTTGGATAGACTACTGGAACTAAAGGTCATAAGTCCAGTGACGCACAGTGAGTGGGCAGCTCCGATCGTATGCGTCAGGAAGGCGAATGGAAAGTTGAGAGTGTGTGCCGACTTCTCAACTGGACTCAACAAAGCGCTGGAGTCGTATGATTACCCGTTGCCATTGCCGGAGGATATATTCGCATCCCTCAATGGAGGCACGGTGTTTTCGCAGATAGATTTGTCGGACGCCTATCTGCAAGTGGAGTTATCAGAAGAAACGAAGAAATTGGTTGTGATCAACACACATAGAGGCTTGTACCAGTACAATAGGTTGCCTTTTGGCATAAAGACAGCACCAGGAATCTTCCAACAGATAATGAATAAGATGGTGAGCGGTTTGCAAGGTGTAGCAACCTACCTGGACGACATACTGGTCTGTGGAAGAACCGAAGAAGAACATATGGCGAATTTGCTAGCTGTTTTTGCAAGGATAGCCGACTATGGATTCAGGATTCGCTTAGAGAAGTGCTCTTTTGGCAAGCCAGAGATACGATATCTTGGCTTCATAGTAGATCGAAATGGCAGAAGGCCAAACTCAGAGAAGATCGAAGCAATCAAGAAGATGGATGAGCCGAAGAACGTTAATCAATTGAGAGCTTTTCTTGGCATGGTGACGTACTATGCGACGTTCATGCCAAAGATCAAGGATCTTCGTGGGCCATTGGACGCGATGCTCAAGAAAGATGCGAAGTGGGAATGGACACGAACACATCAAGAAGCCTTCGAAAAGCTCAAGGGTACATTGTCAAGTGAGCTCAATCTTGCTCACTATGATCCAAGACAGAAGATCGTCGTGGCAGCGGACGCCAGCGATTATGGAATTGGATGCGTGATATCGCACAGATATCCTGATGGATCCGAAAAGCCAATTGCGCATGCATCGCGGTCTCTTACGAAAGCAGAAAAGAATTATTCGCAGATCGAAAAGGAAGCATTGGGAATTGTCTTTGCTGTCAAGAAATTCCACAAGTACATATTCGGACGAAAATTTCTACTTCTAACGGACCATCAACCATTGTTAGCCATCTTCGGTGATAAGAAAGGAGTTCCAGTCTACTCCGCCAACCGACTCATGAGATGGGCTACAATCCTGTTAGGATATGACTTCGACATAGAGTATGTCAAGACTACGAAGTTTGGACAAGCAGATGGCTTGTCACGGTTGATGAAGAAGAGTCAGAATAACGAAGAAGACGTCGTGATAGCTGCCGTTGAAAACGACGTTAACTACATGTTGAAGAATTGTATTAGGAAACTACCAGTGACAGTATCAGATGTGCAATCCTACACGAAGAAGGATCCAGCACTACAAAGAGTGATGACCTACGTGAAGAAAGGGGAGTGGCCAGACGTGAATGGGGAATTGGCACATTTTCGAAATCGAAGCGAGACATTGTCAATCGTGGAGCAATGTCTGATGTCAGCCGAAAGGGTTGTGATACCCAAGGAGCTTCGAAGAAGTGTTCTGAAGGAACTACATAGTGTCATCCAGGGATTGTAAGGATGAAGAAGTTAGCTCGAAGTTACGTCTACTGGCCGAATATAGACAAGGATTGCGAAGACTTGGTACGAAGATGTACGAAATGTCAGGAGTTAGCCAAGAATCCGACGAAGGTACCATTAGAAGCATGGCCGTCAGCGACTCGAGTGTGGCAGCGAATACACATCGACTTCGCTGGACCTATGCAAGGAGTCTTCTACTTGGTAGTAGTAGACGCATATAGCAAATGGCCTGAAATGATCGAGATGACCAATATCTCGGCTGCGAAGACGGTGAAGGCTTTGAAGAACTTGTTTGCGAGGTATGGATTACCGCAAACAATAGCGAGCGACAATGGTACCCAGTTCACATCGGATTTGTTCAAGAAGATGTGTGACGAAGGTGGAGTCACCCACATAAGGACTGCTCCGTATCACCCTCAATCGAATGGACAAGCAGAGCGTTTCGTTGATACGCTGAAACGAGGAATCAAGAAACTAGAGGGGGAGGCGCACAAAATTAAGTTTGTTACTCCCGATGACAGAAGATGCAGAAGACTCGCTCGCACGAAGGAGACGGGAGCGCATGAAGGATCAGTTCGACCAGAAGCATGGAGTCGTTCGAAAGGAATTCGAAGTTGGTGACTTGGTTTACGCTAAACAGTGGAAGCCACCCCACTTCCATTGGATGAAAGGAACCGTGATGAGGCGTATTGGACGTGTCAATTATGAAGTTATGGTTGGCGACGAGGTGTGCAAGAAGCATGCAAATCAGCTACGTCATCGAAGCGATAGCGAACAGCTCGCCGTGCGACAACAACTTCATCAACAGTCCGACTCCTTGAAGATACTCCTAGATGTTTTGACAGAAGACGACACTCTACGGAGGAATAGGAGTGCAGCCGACGAGAATTCCGAGCAAGCGATCGCGAGCGATGTGCCAGCACCCGTGGATTCAACGACATCGACGTCGACATCAAGCCACGAGCCCTCCACGCCACCGACAACTCTTCGCAGGTCGAGCAGAACAAGAAGACCGGTACAACGGTTCCAACCTAGTCCATAGTATGTTATTGTATGTTTGTTTCATTAGTTTTGTAGTTGTTTGAATTTCTATGCATGACCGATTTCTTAGCTGTTCATATTCATAGTTCAAGCTTTTATCGCAGGCTAGTTTTGTGTAACTACCCTACTGGGGGAGGTGTTGTGTTAATGTCTGATCAGTTGTTTTCTCCTATGATCTGCCCTCGCTGAGGCGCCTGCGACCTCAATGCGCGGGAAATGAGCGCTATAAAAGGCGCTCGCTGTTAGCTATTGTCAGTTCGTCTGTTCACTCCTCGCCTCTTTTTATTTACTGTTCTCTATATTTATTTCTAATAAATATCCTTTGTTCCTCGCGTGCTACCTCAGAACGAAGATTCGACGTGTCCGACGCGGAGGACACAACAGTATTCAAATGGCTCCGTATTCAGATTATTCGACTTTGTTGTAGAACCAACTGCTGAGTATCAAGCTCACTTCGTCCGCGTTTTTTTTTTGCAAAACTCGGTAATGCATCTTTTGCAACCGTTATACCTTTGACCTGTATGGAGAGTCGCATTCTTCCGACTGCTTGCGACAGTAAAAAAATCATATGTGGATTTTAATTGATGTAGAAAGTAGAGCAAGCCCTTTGCTTTTACATTGTTGATGCTGATAAGAAATGAAGTTAATTCTGGTGTACATCAGTCTCTTTCAGGCCATCTGAAGAAGAATCTTTTGGGCACAGCATAAAAATTTATATCGACTGCTTTTTAGATCGTCCATAATGGGTAAAATCTGACTTTTTGCTGATGTATAGACTAGATGCCGACCGACTGACTTTATCGATTTTTGGGGAAGTTTGAGCTGCGAGGCCGAGAGTTGGTACAAGGGGGGGGGGGAAGTGAGGGTGCTGATTATGGATAAAAATTTACTTCATAAATTTTGAACTGATTACTTTGATTTTGCTGTAAATAAATATACTCATGGAAACTCTAATGTTAGTATTAAAATTAAAATAGCTATTATATACGGCGAGATCCTAAGAATTTACAGAACTTGCACAAGTTTCGATAGCTTTGAACAAAGATTATTGCTTCTGATGAATAAACTTTATGCACTTGATTATAGTGCTGATATTATTAAAAATGCATTTATAAAATGTCTCACTTTCAAAATGTATTTTCCATAAATATCCGGAACTTCATTCATTTAAAAACTCTAAACATTTTATAAAGTGCATAATTCAAAAACTTGATTTTTGTGTCTCAGATCGTGGATCATAATTATTTTGCTCTACCCGAATGGTATATAAACCTTGAGGTATAAATACAGCAACATCCAAGGCCAAACCATTAGTCTTCCATTCAAGCCACTCTTCCCTACTGAAGAGCCTCGAGAGTGGTCTACTCTTCTTGATACCTGTATAGGGGTAGAGGCGAAACAGGCCATACTGTATATTATCAATGCTAACATTCTTCTATTATTAATACTAAGGTTATGTATGTCCTTGAGGGCAACCCAGGATGTGCATTAACCTTAGTCGGTATCTGTTTCCCCATATAGTATTAAACATAGTATTCTCCGTTTTTTGAACACTCATAGCCAACTGGCTTTTCTGAACCAACTGGTCAGCTATCAACGGATAGCATCTTTCCTCATCTATATTCCTCTGCAAGATATTTCCGGATTATTATTAGAAAAATTTTTTTACAAAGCTGTTTATAAAAATTTTTTTCCATTTATGACTCCTCCGCTAAGTTCTGTTCACATCTAATACAATATAAATCAGCTGTTATTCCAATCAAGAGGTAAAACATTCATTAACTCAAACATCTAACAATAACTCGAACACAAAACGATTGAAAGATCCTTCAGAGATTCTCCTGAGGTATGCCTTGAAATGAATAATACAGTAGAGAATAGTTTACTGAACTAAACTACAGCTACCTACCACGTAAAAAATTTCCATTCAAGCAATTATGAACGCGATGTAGGTGGCATATCCGCCTTAAAACGTTAATATTAAATTATGAACGTTCTATAAGATAATTTAACAAAATAAATATTAAAAATAATAAATAATTGGAAACTAAAATAAAATCATATTCAATTCACTTACTTTCTTATATTTCTTAGGTTGACCACTTTCTTCGCGGTTTTCTGTAGAGGGACGTTTCTTCTTTTTTACCTATAAAATTTCAGTTACGCATAAAACAATAAATAATAATAATATTAATAAGATTATAAAAATAATAATCGAATGTATTTATAATATATATAAAAAAATTATAGTAAAAAATATTAAAAAATTCACTTACCACTTCTGACCAATTTTCCTTATTAGCTTGCAACATTCTCCCTTCTGCTTGCTCCTCAGCAGTAAGCCCAGGTAACGCGAGGTCACCCAGAATCAAGCTACCAGCCTAAAATACATTGAGTTTATATCACCTACACTCAATTTTTTCACACCAACCTCTTGCTCCTTTTTTAAACGGAGATCCATTAACTCTTCAAGCGGCGTTCCATGCCACTCAGGTACCTTCCACTTTAAACGGTGACAAAGTACTACAGGATCGTACTAAAGCTGCTCATAATATTTTAATTTTTGAATATTATATTACTTACAGTCCCTACTCCATTGATTTCCACTTTATTGTGTCTGATGCGAATTTCCGGGGCACGTTTTTTCGCGTTCTGGTAACATTCCTTGATTTGAATACGTAGTAATAAGCTAAAATAATATAATCATGATCACCATTACTCAGTATCCAATACACTTACCACAAGCGGTTGAGATCAGTTTGTCTGATCGTTTGTTCCTGCATAATGACAATCTTGGTACCGTTTTCATTATTGTACCTCTTAAGGTTTTCTTTACCACCAGACAGAAACCACTTCCAGAATAAATAAGAGGTTTTCACCTAAAACTTCAATTAGTTAATCCCCTTAATCTAATTCACAACATACTACACTACTCTGAATAATAATGGAATACTTTGCATTATTCTCCACTACACTCTACCTCGCGCCATACAACACAATCACCCGCTACTACAACTTACATACTATTACGTTGTCCGGAAATTAATGCCCGTTTTGAATTTCAACCGCATTAGGTCATAAACTTCTCACTTCTAAATAGGTTTTAAAGTACCATTCGATAGAACAAATCAAGCTCTACAAGATGGCTATCTTGCTTTTGCAACCGCTCTCATCCACCGCGAGTTTCGAGCCAAAAACTAAAGAGACTCAGCAGCCCAAAAAATCGAAAAAAATCGTAACTCAGTTCATAAAAATCCTACAAAACTTCTTACTTGCTCACGTAAACACTATCCATATAAAACATCTATACACGCTTTTGCCGTATTTTTTCCTCTGTTAGAGATCAGGAAAACGGAAATTGTCGTGCATTTGCCAAAGTAATGCTGTGCCGTCCCCACATAGGTAGTTGTATACCACAAGCCTGTAGAAGTACAAACGTAAATTTTCAGCTCTTTACAAGCTTTAGTTCTCGAGAAATACCGAATATAGCTTTCCCTAGTTAGGGGGTCCAAGCTTAAATTCAAATTTCTCGAGAACTAAAGCTTGCAAAGAGCTGAAAATTTATGTCTGTACTTCTACAGGCTTGTGGTATACAACTACCTATGTGGGGACGGCACAGCATCACTTTGGCAAATGCACGAAAATTTCCGTTTTCCTGATTTCTAACAGAGGAAAAAATACGGCAAAGGCGTATATATGTAGATGTTTTATGTGGATAGTGTTTACGTGAGCAAGTAAGAATTTTTGTAGGATTTTTATGAAGTGAGTTACGATTTTTTTCGATTTATCGGGCTGCTGAGTCTTTTTATTTTTGGCTCGAAACTCGCGGTGGATGAGAGCGGTTGCAAAAGCAAGATAGCCATCTTGTAGAGCTTGATTTGCTCTATCGAATGGTACTTTGAAACCTATTTAGAAATGAGAAGTTTATGACTTAATGCGGTTGAAATTCAAAACGGGCATTAACTTCCGGACAACCTAATACACCACACCACACCACACCACACCACACCGCACCACACCACACCACACCACACCACACCACACCACACCACACCACACCACACCACACCACACCACACCACACCACACCACACCACACCACACCACACCACACCACACCACACCGCACCATACCACGCCACGCCACACCACACCACACCACACCACACCACACCACACCACACCACACCACACCACACCATACCACACCATACCACACCACACCATACCACACCATGTCATACCACACCACACCGCACCATACCACGCCACGCCACACCACACCACACCACACCAACCACACCACACCACACCACACCACACCACACCGCACCGCACCATACCACGCCACGCCACACCACACCACACCACACCACACCACACCACACCACACCACACCACACCACACCACACCACACCACACCACACCATACCACACCATACCACACCACACCATACCACACCATGTCATACCACACCACACCATACCATACCACACCATACCACACCACACCATACCACACCATGTCATACCACACCACACCATACCATACCACACCATACCACACCACACCATACCACACCATGCCACACCACACCACCCCATACCATACCATACCATACCACACCATACCATACCACACCATACCACACCATGCCATACCACACCACACCATACCATACCACACCATACCACACCACACCATACCACACCATGCCACACCACACCACACCATACCATACCATACCATACCACACCATACCATACCACACCATGCCACACCACACCACACCATACCATACCATACCATACCACACCATACCATACCACACCATGCCACACCACACCACACCATACCATACCATACCATACCATACCACACCATACCATACCACACCTCACCACATCACACCACACCACGCCATACCACACCACATCACAACACTCCATACTACACCACACATACACAATACATACACACTATATTAACATAGATTCATACACATAAATAAAAAACCATATTTTTTAAAACACAATATAACACAAATAATTCTCAAAATTGTATAAAAATATCACAATATACAATTAAAAAGAATGATTAAAAACTGACTGTTATTCCCATTGTTGTGGATCCCACACCACGAGGGCGAGGCCATGAGAATGGGGTACGATCCTCGCTCCGATCGTATCTAAATAGTCGTAATCGAGACAGCAATTATTACATATTTAAAAGAAAATTATAACAATAAAAAATAGAAAATAAAAAATATAAAATTTTTTTTAAAACGTACCCCAACAGATTTTTGATATCGTCCATTAGTAAGTCGAAATCTTTTTTCATCCTGATTGGTATGTTTATAATCCTTATGTATTCCGACATTACGCGACCGGCCAATGTTTCATTAAACCGCTCCTTCCTTTCCTGTTGATCCATTTCTGAAATAACTATATAACAATCTGCAAACATCATTTCTAAGAAAAACAACATCATATCAAAAAATTTAACAAGAGCGCTGAGGAGAAATGCATCAAAAATAACAATTTTAGGCCAACGTCATTGCAAGATTTGGTTTATCCTACAGTATCTCCTTATCATCAGTGGAGCATATTTACGTGTATTGACCTTATAACATCTTTCGTTGCCGCATTCTTAACATTAAGGGGTTGTCACTAACAGACTTAACTTAACATGCCTAATTTATTTCCAATAAATATTTTTATACATACATAAACATAAGGGGTTAGGTTGTTACCTTACCTCAGGTTAGTTTAGTTTTTTTCTTTTTAATTTTTTTTTCAGTAATATTACCGATGGGTTTACACAAGTGGCTACTGGCATGGGAGGGTAAGTATCTGCGCCTCCGGTATATTACTTATTTTAGGGAGCGCCAACCCCTGGGAGCAGTCCTTCCGCAACTTAGGTAACCTTCCCTCTGCTATAGGATTAGGCCATTCTTTAGCTTACAAGGGAATGGTCAGAAGTCGAAGTGGCCAATTCATACAAGCTGCATACCATTCGATGCAGCATAGAATGCTGATTTCAAATCTGTCTTCCATATCTGCAGAGCGCCTTTGTGGACGAAGTTATGAGCAGCTTTACTGCGAAAAAATTGTATACAAAAACTGCCAAATTAAGCACATTATTGCTCTTTCAGCTCACCTCTAGGCATGGGTCATATGAAGCGACCTAGTTGCATGTTTTGACCCAACATTGAGCCGAGAATGGCTTTGTACGGCAAAGTTTGCACTTTACACGCACAATTTCTTAGCAAAATAATGGCCTTCAACGGCTTATAACTTCCTCCACAAAAGCGCTCTGCAGATAAGAAAGATAGATTTAGAATCAGCGTTTTATGCTGCATCTAATGGTACGCAGCTTGTACGTATTGGCCACTTCGACTTCTGACCATTCCCTTGTTAGGTTATAGGCTTAAAAATAAAATTACATACACAAGTTACTCATCTGATTCTTATTTTCAGGCTGCGTCTTTTACTAGGAGTAAGGTAAATGGCGAATACAACCTAATGCAATTTGGTAATGATAATGCAGGCGCAAAATGTAGTTCAAAATGCATTATATGCCAAAAATTTCTTGACAGTAATAACTATATATATTCCCATACCACAAGTTTACGGATTAAAACACATAAAACCACTACAGCTACTTGCACGTCTAAAAATGTTATATACTGCATAACATGTTCAGACTATGGATTTCAATATGTTGGCATTACTACTAAAAAACTTAGTATTAGAATAAAAGAACATTTACGGGGTATAAAAAATAAAAACGATAATAAACTATTGTATAAGCAAAATGAAATAGGGACTTGTAATAGTGAAAATTTAAAGGTTAACATACTGGATAATGCACCTGAAAACGCTGACACTACTATTCTAAGAAATAAGGAACTATTTTGGATCAAATTATTGATGACACCATATCCCTTTGGTTTCAACGATAACATAAAAGGCTATGGCAATCTAAGCACCATTAGTAATCCACTTTTCCATAAAGCCAACCATCCCTTTTTCAATCTAAAAATAACCAAGTTGAGAAACAATTGCGGAATTAAGAAAATTTCTAGAGCCAAATGCAAGACTAACTCACAGTTTATAACCACCGAAGTGCAAGACTTCATAGTTAGCAATCCCTCCTTTTATCAATTATATAAATTTATAAAAAGTAAAAACAAACATTACATTTCCACACTCATAAACATTATTACGCTTAATAATACTCAACTTAAGCTCCCAACTGAGTTTAAATATGCACTTTGTAGTATACTTTGTTACTACTATTTCGATAAGCCACAGCCTGCAACCGTTAAAACCAATTATTTGAACATTAAGTTTCCATTTTATAACTCTATACTTGATAAATTTAACGTCAATAGAATAATAAATAATAAGACGGTAAAAAACATAATAACCCTCAGAAGCATCAAGCAATATCTACCCGTTAGATTAATATACCAGTACTTTAAACAATCTTCTAGCTATTTATATAATTATAACAAATTTTTAATGTCTCTTGATCGTCTGAACAGTACCAGTTTACCGTGCATATGTGCACGTTACAGTCGTTTTATAGATCCAAGTCACAAGCATATAGTTACAGGTAATATTGAACTTTTCAGAGATAGTCCTATATATGATGTTCTTCTCAAAGGTACCAAATTTCGTTTTCCGTCCCAACATTCATCTATGCAGATTAGAAAATTTTGGATGAATTTGTTCGAAACAATTGCCGTTAAACATAAAAATAGACACACTCTTTCCTCCAGTATCTCAAACATTTTATACAGCACGTTATGTAGACATTTCTTCAGTAATAATAACAGACTTATATATTACAATCGCAAACCAAATAATTATGAACTTCCTATCCATGAAATTAGAAAATTCCAAAAATTCTTCATATTCTGCCCATTAGATAAAGCCAGCTCAAATTACGGTATAATTTGTAAGCGTTTTTATTTAACCGTCCTCATGCGAGAAATGGGAATAGAAGATACCAGCAATTTTCGGTCAACCATTTACAACTATATCCCTGATACCGACCTTAACAATATAATAACTAAACATTTAAACTTTATACACAATTTGAATTTAAAACCTATAAACAACCCTATTGTTCCTAATATTTATTGGTTACCTAAACTGCATAAAACACCAGTTAAATTTAGGTTTATAACAGGAGCCTCAAATAGTAGTATGAAACCCTTATCTGAAGAAATTATGCATATATTTACATTTTTTAAAAAACATTTTAGGAACTACATAAAAATAGTTCGACTTCATAAGAATAGTCTTGAAACATATTGGTCTATCAATGATATAAACATTTCCCACCAATTGCAAACTATAACTGATCAAAAGCTACAGCTTTTCTCAGCAGATTTTACTAACATGTTTACTAATATTTCCCATTCTGTCATTCTACACAATCTTACTGAAGTAATGAAAATTTGCATCAAAAATAGTAATAGTAGATACATAACATGCAGCGACAGAACTATTTACTATTCTAATACTGCTACTGATAAAACTGGACAAAGAAGCTATAAAATAGAAGATATCATTTATCTCTTAGAATATTTGCTTGATAATAGTTATAGCAAAATAGGACAAAACATTTTCAAACAAAAGATAGACCTGCCACAAGGTGGCAATGCTAGCCCTGTCTTGGCAGATTTAACACTCTCCTACCTAGAATACGTATATGGCTCTAACCATCCTGGAACTGATATTTTGTTCAAACCTTTCGGATATATGGATGATCTACTGATTATTCATAACCAAAAGGAAAACCGCATTCTGAATTTACTAGATAAAACATATAATAATATTTTGGAGCTGGAAAGCACACACTTAAATAGTAGTAATTGTAACTTCCTTGACATGAAAATTATGATCAAAAATAACAGAGTCTACACAGAACAGTATAACAAAACTGATTACTTTGATTTTGCTGTAAATAAATATACTCATGGAAACTCTAATGTTATTATTAAAATTAAAATAGCTATTATATACGGCGAGATCCTAAGAATCTACAGAACTTGCACAAGTTTCGATAGCTTTGAACAAAGATTATTGCTTCTGATGAATAAACTTTATGCACTTGATTATAGTGCTGATATTATTGAAAATGCATTTATAAAATGTCTCACTTTCAATAAATGTACTTTCCATAAATATCCGGAACTTCATTCATTTAAAAACTTTAAACATTTTATAAAGTGCATAATTCAAAAACTTGATTTTTGTGTCTCAGATCGTGGATCATAATTATTTTGCTCTACCCGAATGGTATATAAACCTTGAGGTATAAATACAGCAACACCCAAGGCCAAACCATTAGTCTTCCATTCAAGCCACTCTTCCCTACTGAAGAGCCTCGGGAGTGGTCTACTCTTCTCGATACCTGTATAGGGGTAGAGGCGAAACAGGCCATACTGTATATTACCAATGCTAACATTCTTCTATTACTGCACAGTATACTTGGGTCCGAATCGAATGGAAATTCGATCATTCGAATAAAACATTCGAATATATTCGTATTCGAAATTCGATATTCGGAGTTCTTCCATTTTCGAAAAATATTCGAAACTCGAATAATCAAAAAACAGGGTTTCGAATATTATTCGAAAACTCGAATAGTCAAAAAACGGGGTTTCGAATAGATTTTATTCGAATGTTTTATTCGAATGTTTATTCGAATTCGTATTCAAATGGCTCCGTATTCAGATTATTCGACTTTGTTGTAGAACCAACTGCTGAGTATCAAGCTCACTTCGTCCGCGTTTTTTTTGCAAAACTCGGTAATGCATCTTTTGCAACCGTTATACCTTTGACCTGTATGGAGAGTCGCATTCTTCCGACTGCTTGCGACAGTAAAAAAATCATATGTGGATTTTAATTGATGTAGAAAGTAGAGCAAGCCCTTTGCTTTCACATTGTTGATGCTGATAAGAAATGAAGTTAATTCTGGTGTACATCAGTCTCTTTCAGGCCATCTAAAGAAGAATCTTTTGGGCACAGCATAAAAATTTATATCGACTGCTTTTTAGATCGTCCATAATGGGTAAAATGTGACTTTTTGCTGATGTATAGACTAGATGCCGACCGACTGACTTTATCGATTTTTGGGGAAGTTTGAGCTGCGGGGCCGAGAGTTGGTACAAGGGGGGAAGTGAGGGTGCTGATTATGGATAAAAATTTACTTCATAAATTTTATCGATTTTTGGGAAATCTCGAGCTACGAGCTTGGGAGTTGGTACAGGGGGGTAAATGAGGATGCTGATTGAAACCGAAATCTATTTTGTCGATTTCAGCAATTTTTGGAAAATTTTGAGCTAGGAGTTGGTATAGGGGGCTGATTATGATTGGATCGGCTCTAGCCAGATACGTCGGCAAGTTTGAGATGTGATTGCTTCAGTTATTCGATAAATCATTCGAATATTTATTTGAAATTCGACTTCCAATGTTCGAATATATTCGATATTCATTCATTCGATATTTTTGATTTTCCAAATTTATTTGAAGTTCATTCATTCGATATTTTTGATTTTCCGAATTTATTCGAAATTCATTCATTCGATATTTTTGATTTTCCGAATTTATTCGATATTCGTTTATTCGAAATTTTTCCTTTTCGAATTTATTCGATATTCATTCATTCGATGAAAAATTCTCGAATTACCCAAATATACTGCACAGCTCTATTTTTCGAAATCATGAAACTTCAATTGACATTTTTCACTCATTTCAAAACTTGTGATTTGGAGCAAGGTTCTTTCCATAATTTAGATTTAACTCGAAAGTGGAGTTCAGTTTATGACGAGATTAGCAGTAAGTAATGAGACTAAATGCTTCTTTCACTAACATCGTAGAGAAATGTTTAACAGTGTAGAAGCGAAGCTGCAATGCTCTGCAATTTGTACAGCAGATACATCTAATTTTCCCGCTAGAAGAGGTACTAAGGTTTTAGTACTGGGTTGTAACATAAGTCTTGTTAGGCTCTAACTTCCCACGACGATAAGTCAAACATTTCACATTTTTGATAGGGCTCAGGGCACCTTTCAAAAGAGCAAAGTAGACTCACAAGATGGTGTGCGAAAGTTCGCAGCATCTTCGTTATACAAATGAAAGCTATGTTCCATTCATGTAGTTGTATGCTATAACCCCTTAGAAGTATTACTGTGAATTTTTCAGCTTTCCACAAGCCCTAGTTTCCGAAAAATATTGATTTTAGCTTTTTCGAAAACGTGTGGAAAACTGAAAATCTACAGTTATACTCCTAAGGGCTTGTAGTATACAATTGAATGAGTGGAATGAGCATACTTTCTTTGTGCAAAAATGACAATTTTAGCTTTCTCGATTTTAAAAGGAAGAAAAATATAAAACGGTACATATGAGTGTCTGATGAAGCGTGCAAATTTTGTGAGCAAGTTGGAGATTCGTAGGATTTTTCTGAACGGATGCAAACTTTGGATGCAAACTTATGGGGAAACCGAAGATGGTGCGAACTTTTGCATACCATCTTGTAGAGCTTGCTTTTCTCTATCGAAAGGTGCCTTGGAGTGCTATGGAAATTCATACTGTATGACTTATCGCCGTAAGAAGTTGGAGTATAACAAGACTTATGTCACAACCTAATGATATCTAATTCACTTCTATATTCTATAATCATTTATGAAAAGGCTTTTTACTTTTAAAGCATCTGATTATTTTCGTACCCTGTGCAGGTGCTGTTCACGCAAAACGCGCTCGCACAAGGTCCTAAAAGTTTTGCCAGAAAAATTATTTTACGCAGACGCTAAAAATGCGAAATTTGGGGTGCACTCCACAGCTCCACCATCATAAAACTCGCAGTGTTGGTCTGCCGGACAGTTTAGTCTTTCACAAGCTAGATGTTCTGGCGATGGTGCTGAAACCGATCAGATGACAACACTAGAGAAAGGTGGTTTCAACTTCTTCTGACAAGGTGATGGATTGCGAGGGTAGAGGAGGGAGAATTGAAAGAATATGTTTATCCAAAGAAAGATTTGCCAAATGATGAACTTACTTTGGTCAGGTACACATCTTGGTTCGCCACCGACTAATTCACAGTGGTATCCGGGTATGCATAAGATTTGTACCAGTGCGAGGTCGCATCCAGAAGAACTTGGAGTAAAGGGCTCGTCAACTGAGTGAAAGTGAATAATTAATGCAATTTTTAGATCAATATCTTTTTGTTAATTACCATAGCTTCTTGTAGTAGTAAGTCCTATCAATCGTGGGCAATCATTACGTCTTATACAAACACCATTATTGCGAACAAAGCCCTCTTGACACTGACAACGAGGTGTCAGACAAATATCCGTGCAGGGCTGCAATAATGCAATATACTGAATAACAGCTCTTTTTTCCAATAAGGTGACAGTTTGTTATCTGTAAGACTTGAACAGAAATTTTTCAACACCTAATTTTACAGCAAATGAAATTATGCAATCACTTACTCTTCCCTGAGGAACACATGTCTGTTCGCAGTCTGAGGCGCAGATGTTGAAGCTATTAGCTGGACAAACTATAAAATACTCAAATCATCGTAAAGCGATAGTAAGATGCAGAGACTTCAGCTTAGTGCACATTTTTAAAACTATAAATAGAAAACTGATGACCTGGATCCGGAGCACAGGTGATTCCGGTTGGCGTATCTTCACAATGACGACCAGCTGGACATTTGACTCGTACTTCCGCGCATCGTGCTGTCGTAGCTGAATCAAAAAAAATTTTTTTCTCGAAGCGCGAGATCTGTAGGATGGGTGCGTGTCATACATGAATATAGTACTAAATTGCGCTTATTGACTGGAATGAACCAATAGCATGAGAATTATGGAAATCGGTAAAGTGCTTAACCGCTTTTTCTTCAAAATTTATACAATTCATCAAATTTACTTCTTCCATGCATGGAATAAAATCAGTTTAATTAAATCAGATTGATTATGACCGACTTTCGCGCTAGCTAGAAATTATAGTTAGAACCGGATATTTTTCGAATATTCGAAGAAAAATTCCGAGTAAGTTGTTTTTTCGATTCGTCCAAATAAATAAATATTCGAATGAAGGTTTTTTCATTTACTCGACAATTCGAATAATCAAATGAATGCACTTTATCGAATATTCGGCTTTTCTACTTCGAATAAATCATTTGATTACGACTGTTCGAAAGATATTTGGCTCTAACTGGACTAGAAATCAAGTGGAAAAATTTTAAAAAATTAGGTAAAATTTTTTTTCAAAATATAACTTCCCAGTTATAAATTCAAACTCTGCTTCGTAACCAAACTGTTGCCAGGATCAAAGTCTCCTCCCTCCCCCCTCCGCAGTCACGTAGAACAAAGATGGCTTACCGTGGGCGCAGATTCGCAGCACACAGCTTAAAATCTAAAAAACATTAGGATCATAGGTGCGATAGGGGGAGCCGGGCTCTCCCCAGGTGAAGGGGGTCTCGGCTGTTCCCGACCTTCCAGGGTGAAGGGGGTATGTGAGTCGGGGGGGGGGGGGGGGGAGGAAGAGAGAAAAGGTAAAAGAGCGTGGTATGAAGAGCTCTAATTTGTACCTTATTTAGGCACAAATTGAAAAAAATTTAAAAAATTCAAAAGAATCTAAAAAATTTTAAAAAAATTGATTATGAAGATCTGTGCTCCTGTTTCACTGCATCAACAAAAAACGCAAGCAATAATGTTTATCCCAAAAGATGTACAAGTTAGGAACAATTTCATTTCCTGCACATCATCATCAACAATATCACTATCGCTAACGCCAGAGACAACAATTTCGCTGCCTGAAAAATCTTCTTCTTCCTCCAAAAGGTCATCGGAGTAGAAGTAGAATTGCGTGCAAAAGCGTTCTGAGTCGAAAATGGATTTGAAACTCTCTTCTTCTTTTACGCGCTTTTGTGATTTTTTTCTTGGCCCTCTGGTAGCACCAGGAAGTCAGCAGATAGGTGACCAGTTTCTTCATACCATCTTCTAGGATATTTCAAAAAGTCATACGGCAATAGCCTGTCTGGACCACTTATACCAATCCTTTAAATGAAGTTTTCAGATAACAATGTGTTTAGTAGAAGGTTGACAAATCTTAAATATTTGCTTAGATGCTCTATCGTTGTAGACTTCTGCGTTGTGTTCTGATAACAGAGTAATTAGAAAATTTCTTTCTGCACCTCTGCCGTGCTAGTCGGAATGGAAACTAGCTTTGCTAGTAGGTCCATCAGATTTTTGCGGTAAGTAATGGGAAAAGAGCCAGATCTCATATGCTTTCGCAGCACGGGAAGGAAATAGTGCATACTTTTTGGGCCTTGTCGAACTCTGGCTTCACCTCCTCTGGCATACGTCCTGTTAGCTGATTAGAAAGCTGCTCAACTTCTTCTTTAACAGCATCTGCGGAATAGCCGAAAAAAGGAGGTACTATGCTGCGCGTTGGTTTTTTTTTTCAATATCATAGGTCATATTGTCACAAGGTGAATAACTTTCAAAAGCATAAAGCACAGAGTTGGGTTCGCACTCCATCCTGGATCTAAGTGCAGTAACTATGCTTTGTACTAACACCATCCTTTTGTTCATATCCATGTTTGTGAATTTAGCAGCCTTGAATTCTTCAGCAACCTGAAGATTAACAATGGACTTCCTGGACATTTCCTCATTGAAACTAGACAATTTGCTTGGATTCCTTATGCAGGAAATCAGAGAGTATCGCTCAATTGCCAACTCTGTATCAATGTCGACAACATTTTCGTCGGCGTAAGATTCTTCTTCTGCCTCGCTGTTGAACTGGAACACATGCGAGTCATCTGCGATTTTGTAAAGTATTCTTCCTGCAGCTTCCTCTTCAAACTGCCAACCTTTGCAAAACATTGAGGGATATTTTAATAACATGCTATTCTTCTGAATGTCTTAGAATTTTTGATTCATTGAAACCAACCATTCTTTACAAATTAGGTAAGGTAAGTCTAGAGCGTTTTCACGAAAGTGACCTTCTTCAGCACTAGGTTTACAGAGTATAGATTCCAGAAATGGGCGGGTTTTTGTGTGAAGGTGTGGAAATTCACCAATCTCCCATAGTTTTTTGAGTGTGTGCTAATAATGATGGCATAACTGTCAATCAAAAGCGCATTTTTTACCAAAAAAAAAACATAAACATATAACAACGATAAGCGCGTTCAAATAGACGCGTTCGCTCGCGTTCCCGTTAGTGCTGATAACGATGTCAATCCACAGCACATTTTTTACTATCAACTTGCTCCACCTCGCTCTTATTAGGTCGTCCAGAAAGTTTTTGCACATGAATTTCAAAATTCATAATTCTGATTTTTCCAACCGATTTGACTGCTTTCACTTTTATGTGAAAGGGTAAGTCATGCTCTTTATAATGACATCTCAGCTGCTTAGTAATGGTCATCTGTTGCATAGATAGGAGCGATAGAAGAAAAATGTTAAAAATTTTAATTTTTTGTGTAGGGTCATAAAAAATCGGAGACTTGCAACAAAAATTGGAGCAGTCAGTACTGTAGGTTCTTTCACCAGCTCTTTCTAACAGTGCAAAGTTTGCGCCGATTGAGCGTCTCCATGAAAAGTTATGATTTCCCTGAAAAATGCCAAAATAAATCAAATTCGCCTTTTGTACTGCTCAGACAATCGCCGGGGGCAGGCGGGCACCGGAAAAATAGATTGCTGATCTCTCGCACCCCGCTCGCGGATTTTTTGGAAAGCAATCAGGACTTTTCGGAAGACCGCTTGCTGAGTTCTCGATTCCTCAGAGATTCAGCAATATATCTGCAAAAGATAAGAGCGAAAAAAAAAATTCAGCAGGCGGTCTCTCAAAAATCCGCTGACTCAGCAAGCGTTCTTCCGAAAAGTCCTGATTGCTTTGCAAAAAATCCGCGAGCGGGGTGCGAGAAATCGGCAATCTATTTTTCCGGTGCCCGCCTGCCCCCAGCGATTGTCTGAGTGCTTGCTCAGAAATTATAACTTTTCATGGAAACGCTCAATCCGAGCAAACTTTGCACTGTTAGAAACAGCTGGTAAAAGAACCTACAATACCGACTGCTCCGATTTTGTTGCAAGTTTCTGATTTTTTATGACCCTACACAAAAATTCAAATTTTGAGTGATTTTGTTTTGAGCTTCTATCTATGCAACAGATGACCATTACTAAGCAGCTGGGATGTAATTATAAAGAGCATGACTTACCCTTTCACATAAAAGTGAAAGCAGTCAAATCGGTTGGAAAAATCAGAAGTTATGAGTTTTTGAAAATCGTGCGCAAAAACTTTCGGGACGACCTATACAATGTGTTGGCTCTTATGGGTCACCGAAGCAAATGATTTTTAGAGCCGGGAAGCAAAGAAGCCCTAACATGCTGTATACCATTCGAAAGCTGAGATCATGGAGAATCGACGTAGACCGTCGACTTTTTTCTAGGTCTTCTGTGCCGCGAGATATGAGGGATTTTATGTGCTTCAAAAATTAACTGATTTTGTGTCCTCACTTTCTGCTCTCCAAATGAATGCTACGAGAAAGTCGACGGTCTACGTTTGTTAATGAAGACTTGCTCTTTAACACAGATAGATAAGCAGCAGTGATTAGGTCTTCATTTGGCAGAAATCTGCTGTTGAAAATGACCATGTTTTCAGATAAAATGCGGTGTAACTCTCGGTAGAGGGGGGCTAGAAAGAAATCGACGGTCTAGGTCGAATCCCCTTTTCCTGAGCTTTCGAGTGGTATATAGGTTGCACGGCGAAAAAACGGACCAGTTTTCAAAAATGGGGTGGAGATATTTACTATTAGCTTGCTCCAATCCGGCTCCACCAATGTATTGGCTTTTATCGGTTACCGGAGAAAATGATTTTTAGAGCCGGGAAGCAAAGAAGCCCTAACATGCTGTATACCATTCGAAAGCTGAGATCATGGAGAATCGACGTAGACCGTCGACTTTTTCCTAGGTCTTCTGTGCCGCGAGATATGAGGGATTTTATGTGCTTCAAAAATTAACTGATTTTGTGTCCTCACTTTCTGCTCTCCAAATGAATGCTACGAGAAAGTCGACGGTCTACGTTTGTTAATGAAGACTTGCTCTTTAACACAGATAGATAAGCAGCAGTGATTAGGTCTTCATTTGGCAGAAATCTGCTGTTGAAAATGACCATGTTTTCAGATAAAATGCGGTGTAACTCTCGGTAGAGGGGGGCTAGAAAGAAATCGACGGTCTAGGTCGAATCCCCTTTTCCTGAGCTTTCGAGTGGTATATAGGTTGCACGGCGAAAAAACGGACCAGTTTTCAAAAATGGGGTGGAGATATTTACTATTAGCTTGCTCCAATCCGGCTCCACCAATGTATTGGCTTTTATCGGTTACCGGAGAAAATGATTTTTAGAGCCGGGAAGCAAAGAAGCCCTAACATGCTGTATACCATTCGAAAGCTGAGATCATGGAGAATCGACGTAGACCGTCGACTTTTTCCTAGGTCTTCTGTGCCGCGAGATATGAGGGATTTTATGTGCTTCAAAAATTAACTGATTTTGTGTCCTCACTTTCTGCTCTCCAAATGAATGCTACGAGAAAGTCGACGGTCTACGTTTGTTAATGAAGACTTGCTCTTTAACACAGATAGATAAGCAGCAGTGATTAGGTCTTCATTTGGCAGAAATCTGCTGTTGAAAATGACCATGTTTTCAGATAAAATGCGGTGTAACTCTCGGTAGAGGGGGGCTAGAAAGAAATCGACGGTCTAGGTCGAATCCCCTTTTCCTGAGCTTTCGAGTGGTATATAGGTTGCACGGCGAAAAAACGGACCAGTTTTCAAAAATGGGGTGGAGATATTTACTATTAGCTTGCTCCAATCCGGCTCCACCAATGTATTGGCTTTTATCGGTTACCGGAGAAAATGATTTTTAGAGCCGGGAAGCAAAGAAGCCCTAACATGCTGTATACCATTCGAAAGCTGAGATCATGGAGAATCGACGTAGACCGTCGACTTTTTCCTAGGTCTTCTGTGCCGCGAGATATGAGGGATTTTATGTGCTTCAAAAATTAACTGATTTTGTGTCCTCACTTTCTGCTCTCCAAATGAATGCTACGAGAAAGTCGACGGTCTACGTTTGTTAATGAAGACTTGCTCTTTAACACAGATAGATAAGCAGCAGTGATTAGGTCTTCATTTGGCAGAAATCTGCTGTTGAAAATGACCATGTTTTCAGATAAAATGCGGTGTAACTCTCGGTAGAGGGGGGCTAGAAAGAAATCGACGGTCTAGGTCGAATCCCCTTTTCCTGAGCTTTCGAGTGGTATATAGGTTGCTGGGCGAAAAAACGGACCAGTTTTCAAAAATGGGGTGGAGATATTTACTATTAGCTTGCTCCAATCCGGCTCCACCAATGTATTGGCTTTTATTGGTTACCGGAGAAAATGATTTTTAGAGCCGGGAAGCAAAGAAGCCCTAACATGCTGTATACCATTCGAAAGCTGAGATCATGGAGAATCGACTTAGACCGCCGACTTTTTTCTAGGTCTTCTGTGCCGCGAGATATGAGGGATTTCATGTGCTTCAAAAATTAACTGATTTTGTGTCCTCACTTTCTGCTCTCCAAAATGCTACGAGGATGAATAAATAATATAAATAAACATAAATACCGTTTCTTTAGTAAATTTATGAGTGTACCTTGTTGTTTGAGGTACTTAGCCTGCTTTTCATAACGATTTTCATCATATTCTCAGAGTACAATACCAATCTCAGCCCAGGTGAAGGGGGTCATCGGGAGTTTGGCCTCAAAGTGAAGGGGGTAAGATCCATCACTCCCCCTTTCGCAACTATGATTAGGATTCGAATTCTGTCAAATGTGATGGAGCAATTGAATTTTGATTTTGTAAGCATTTCGCGAATCTCATTGCAAATGTAAAGCTACTGCTCGCACTTCGAACACTTTTTTACCAATTGACTCTGCAATAAACTTACCAGAAGGAGCTGGGTGCAAAAGACTGCATACATTTAAGAGTAAGCACAGCGACTGTGTTTGCCTTATGGCGAGTTCAAGGCCAAAACAATATCGAAAAACTATGCAAAACCGTTTATACACTTTGAACATTGTCCACATTGGAAGGTAAAATCTACTCTGTGATAAATACTTGATTATTCGCTCTACATGAGCAAGCATCGCTCATGATAATTTTTTGGGGCTGCTCTCAAAGCTCAAAGCTACATCTCAACATCAAAGTTCGTGGTCCTGTAGTCAAAAGATTCCTCATTTCAAACACCTTTTTTGAAGTTTTTCTGCCAAGAAATGTCTTGATCACCCCATTTTTTTTCATTAGACAGTGAAAAAATTCAACGCTGTCCAGTTTCCTCATCTTCTATTAATCAGGAAACCCAGTAGAAATTCGCCAATGAACCTTAGGGATTCACAAAGCTCACTGCGGCCGGCTTTTTTATAAAAACGAGAAAAATTTCAAGGCTCATCAACGACTCATGTTGTCAGCTCTTGTTGTATCAAGTTTTCAAAAACGTTTTGCCCTTTTTATGAACATCATGACTTCTATCGTCTTGAACAGATGTAATGGCGCTACATCAAAAGGCAGAATCATGCAATATCTTTTAGCGCTAACGCATTAAAGTATAATATCTAGTACAAATAATAATAATACATGGTGCGCCAAAATCATTTTAGTCAACTCGGCGGCACTCCCACAAAGGAAGCGAAGTCTTATTCAAAATAATGCTACAACACCTACAAGTTTTTGGTTTAGGAGCATAGTCTGTTTGCCATACGAACTTGCAAAGAAATGGATACAAACTAGTACATTTGAAAAGAGCTGAATCTCAATTATCTAGTGCTTACATTTTATTTCAAAACTGCAGATTGTTAAAACATTACGAAGCCATTTTGTGTCCACAAGGTAGAGGAGGCTTTGCACTATGAAATCGTGATAAATGCGCCCGCAGAAATTTTTTTTGTTGGAAAAACGGCAAAAAGTTCGCAGATGTTACCCGCGTGTCAGTGGACATGTCTTTCAATTAACTTGAGCCATACCTAGCTGTCACCGGATCCAAGGCCATACTGAGACTCCAAAAGATTTCCAAATAAACATCTAGTCTTTGATTGATAATTTAGTTACAGTCGTAATTTAGAGTCAATTTCCGTTATCTTTTACTCATTTGTGCTAACGTGCAGTTTTCGCTATGCGACATACACAGACTTTCGTTGGTTTTTCCTGGACACTTTCAGATTTTGCAACACAGCTTGTAATATGCTGTAGCCAGAAATTTCTTATCATACAGTACATTTTTTGCATGAGAGGAGCAATCTTTCTGGACAAGCAGAACAGATTTGTAAAGAAAGACCAGCGGGTTGTGCAAAAATTTGTCTTCAAGAATATTTCGTAATTGTTCTGGGGTCTATCGAACACCTATTATTCAAGAACTTTCTATCTGTAATAAAATCCAGTCAG
>CATQJL010000001.1:39789973-39898777 GCA_958299035.1 Cylicocyclus nassatus | reverse complement strand
TAGTAAAGTTAGTAGTACTCTGAGTAAAGTGTTAGTAGTACTTTGAAGTTAATATGTAGCAATCCGGGCAAACCGACTGAACTGGACTGTTCCGATACTCTGATAGAGGTCCCGCAAACTCAAATACTTGTAAAACTTACACTCTGGATTTAGGGAAAAATATACAGAACTAGCTGGGAAACCCGGCTCCGCCCGTTTCTTTTCAAAAATATTTTCATAATTAACATGCTCATTTACCCCTTCGCCAACTTTCAGCCTCGCGGGTGGAACTTTGCAGAAAAATCGATAAAATCGATATCAATCAATTACGAAAAGTAGCCCACGACACCCACTCCAAAGTATGTGTGCCAAGTTTGGTCCAGATCATGTGCACACATAGTACAGACAGAAGACATACATACATACAGAACAGAAGACAAACAGACATTCAGCTTTATTTATACAGATAAAGTCTAATGTTGTTGAAGCCATAATGCGAAATAACCTCAACCCTGCTTTTGAAAATCGTAATCAGAATAGAACATGATATACTCGTTCCAATGGTGTACTCAGGATTTCCGCTTGAAGGGGGAGGGGGGGACGAGAAAATTTTTTCCGAATGGAGGTTCGTGGCATTCGACACGCGTTCCGAAAAATTTTTTTACGAGGCTAGTTTGAATTTTTAAAAATTTCTAAAAATTATTTAAGATATTTGCAAAAATAAACAAGCCACTTGCACATTTTTTAACCCATATAAGTAACTTCCAAAAATTTCGCGACCCATTCTCGGGAGGAGGGGTGCCCTTCTCCCCGTCCGCCCCCCACCCCTCGGTAGGCCACTGACTTGTTCCTTAGACTGCTGTTTTCTATATGCAAACTATGCACCAATCTTTTTGGAATCACAAACATATTTTTAAGACTATAAGTTTCTCGTAAGTTTTGCCTTAGCCACATTTCCAACTTTGCAAAGTTATCTGACGATTGCACAACAGTTACTTCTAATCATCTCACTTATTGCCACATGTACTGTACTTTCTACATGTAATAAATATATCTCACATATTCAGGGCTCGGCAGAGCTAGTGCCGGTTCAAGCTGGAGCAGTTTAGGGCCAAAAGGAACGTCGTACGAAATGGTTAAGCAAAGGGAACTTCCTGAAATTTTCCTCGCGCCAGCTCGTGCCGAACCCTGCACATATTAGATCGGCACGAAAGTTCCAATTAATCCAATAACTTTGTAATTATCAAACCTAAATATATAATACTTCGATGGTTCAATAATTAGGAGAAGGTTTGCGTTCCATAACATATGTCCAAGCATTAGATTTTACAATCTGTGGATATTGTCACACAGGAAGCATAGTACCCAGAGCCCTGTGACGTTTCTGCAGAACAACATTTTCTAAGGTTTTTTTTGTTTTTTGTTACCCGTGCTACAGTAGCGTATGGATTTCGGCTCTAAAGTAATTTTACAGACTTTTGGTCTAGCTAGCGGCCATCCGATCTGCTAGCATCAAACTCAAAAGCAAAGTCAACCTTAGAAGCTTCGTTCTTGGTAGTTTTTAAATGCTATGCTTGAACATTTGTCCTATCCCACATCATCTTAAGTGATAATTTCTTTCATCCTTCTGAATTGTACACTATTTTGAAAACTCTCAGACCATCCATAAGCGAAACCTATGAGGGAATACCGCAAACAGGGTCAAGCGTGTTGATGCGATCCTGCCTCATTTACGACCCCCCCCCCTTGAAGGTACCCATCCGTACGACACCCCCACCTTCCTCCCCCCTCCCTCCGCCTCCCCCATCTATCCCCCTTACCTCTCCTGCCCACATTCCTCGCGGTAACCTGCATAAACGAACGTCAATCTCAAAAAACGTCTGCTGAGAACTTCAATGAGGTTTCGGAAGCAGAATTTCTAGGCCAATGGGTGCGCCCAGCATCTCTAGGACATATACACACCTTCAATAATGTTTGAGATTCTGCAAGTTTACTTTCGAATTTCCAGGCATACTTCAGGCCAGCAAATTCGATTCCCGTATGCGACACAAATTTTTACACGGAGAACAAAATGACATTCTTGAACTAAAAAAGATGTTTTCGACTGAGAAGCTCAGTTCTTACCTCTTTCACAGTTTTTCCTGCAAAAAAACCGCTTTAGCGCCGTCCAAAACGGCGTCAAAAACGTGCATGAGCACGGTAGTTTGAAAATTCGTAACTAAGGCCAGGAAAAGACTGAGAGGCTGCAAAGAACAGGTTCTGTAGCATGCTGCCCAGGCTATTAATGGAAAAAATTTCAGCCCTTGAAGAGCAGTGAGCTCAAAAAAAATTTAGATCAGGCTCTCGCAAATTTAGATGCGATCCTAAAAAGCAAAAACTGGGATTTTTGAGCTCAAAATTTTGTAACTTACCAGAGAAGTTATAAAACAGCCTGAAATTCTTAAAGTAAAAACTAGAGGGTTGGACTCGTATTACTGCAAATTTGCAGATGACAAGCTTCAGTAGCTCCGGAGAAATTCAGATCAGGCGCAGATACGACCCCCCTTTTCTCATTTTTTGCTACCATACATAAAATTATAAGAAAATTTGCAGTTTGTAAAATAATGCCAGATTTTGCACAGCAGTAGCAGGGCTTATCTAAAGTACGTATAAATTGTAAGGGCCGCATAAATGGCATTACAAAAAGATTTACGAATTATTGATTGTCATCGTTGATCTACATGTGCGCCTTTGTCGAGTGTGCGAGTCTTCAGTGAGCCTTCGGAAGCAGGATGTCTACACCAATCGGTACTTCCAACATCTTTATCACACATACATGCCTTTAGTAGCACTTGAGCTTCTGAAAGTTTTTATTTTTTGGATTTCAGTCATCCAGCAGGGTTCGATCTCCGTTTGAGTCAATATTTTGCGGGAGAAACAGCGATTTCCATAAAAAAAGAACTAACGATAAGTCATAATCTTTCAAAAGTGCAGCAAATGAAGCGAATTTTTACGCTTGCAAATGTTTTCGAATTATTGTTTACTCGTTTTTATTTGATACATTGGTACACGGCATCCATGAATTTATTGTTAAGGACATGTAATAATTACTTGCTATTTGATTTGCTTTCAATCGTACGGTTTTTTATCCAAACTACCCCCTCTTGCGACCCCTCCCCCCCTCATCGTAGGCCCCCTTTACGATCCCCCGTTGCGACAGTCGCATCACACGCTCAGAGGTGCGATAGGTGGAGCCGGGCCCCCCAAAAGTGAAGGTGGTTCCAGCTACCACTGACCGGCCAAAAGTGAAGGTGGTAGTGCCGGACACTCACCTCCCAAAAACGTCGACGGGGGGGGGGGGGTAACGTCGACTGAGCCTATCCTTTCAGGTCGTTGCCGCCAGTGCGCGGAATATAAGTTTTTTTCTTCACTTTTGGGTTTTAAAAAAATTTTTTGTTGAAGCTCAAAAGAAGGAAAATAAGCAAAAGGAAGGTAAAAGAAAGTATTGAGAGCATATATCTATGTAGTAAGTCGATCCAGGAAATAACCGCCGAGAACCAGAATTTCGAATGATAAAATAATGAAGAATCATGCGATGATTCCATTGTTATAAATCTGCTGGTTGAAGATGTCAGCAATTGCGACTTCATAGGTTTTGAAGGGCAAGTGTTGTTCTACCAGACAGTGAAAGAATTAGGTCGATCTGAGCAGTGGCCGCCGAGAACGAGAATTTTGAAAAATTAAGCGATTTTAGGTTACTTGGTGACAGCTGACGTTTAGACTCCTATAAATCCGGAATGTGAAGGAGTGCAATGTTGCGACTTCATAGGTTTTGTAGAGTAAGGATTGCTGTATCGGACCATGTCTTAGCCGTAACGATCCAATAAGATACCGCCGAGATTTAGGCTCTTGAAAAAACAAGTGAAAAACCGCTTTTTGAAATAATAGCGCATAACTTCTCCAGAATTGCATGGATCATGTTGCGACTTCATAGGTTGGATAAGGCATGTCCTAGCCAATCTCTTTCTAGACTCACAAAGTTATTAGACGAATGCACAACAGTTTAACCTAATTAACCCATTTATTGCCGAATATACTGTACTTCCTAGATGTATCAAATAATCTTATATAATAGATTGTCACGAAAGTCCATGTTTAATCCAATTCAGTAACTTTCTAAATATCAAACCTAAATTCATAGTTCGGTATCCCAAAAATAGGAAAACGGTTGCGCTCCATCACAGATGTTCAAAAAAATTCTAAGTTAACCGACAACGTAGGGTCATTCCGAAAGTAATTTCGCTTTTTTCAAACGGGTGCCACATTTGATAGAACAAAGTTATTTGAGAGACCTTAGATGCGTTCGATGCAGAATTTCATTCTCTTTCTAATCGTTATGAAACTATTGCAAAACAGTCAATGAGCTTTCAGAAAATAACCAAAATTCGCGACCCATGCTTTTTGAGATGGTCAAGTTTCACGATTTTTTAAAACTTTCATATCAATCCTCAGAAGGAGTTCAAGTAAGGATTCGATAAAGTAAATCTTACAAAATACAGTACTACTTTTTTCTCTTTTCCATAGCTTGTCATACATTTTTAACAGAATTTTAACTGATGCTACCGATTTCCATACCTCGTAGAACATCAAAAGAAGAGCAGATCGCGCATTATTCGATGCATTTTCTCCTCTTTCTAACAGGTGTTTTTCGTTTTCGATTCGTTTAGTTTCCGGGGATAAATCATCATAACTCATTTTTTTAGCGAGCCCCAGGCTGTCCCGAAAAACACGAAATTTGATATTTCGAATCCGTAAACCCTCACTTGCTTTGTAAAATTAATGCTAACTCATAGTACCATCTTGGTAGTCTCAAATTCCGAATAATTATAATGTTTGATGCGATTGTGGCCGATGTGGGCCTGCCAAAATCCGATGTTTTTATTAAAAAATCTTTTGAAAAATTAAGGCGAGCTATGAGGAAGAGACAAAAATAGTGTTGTATTCTATAAGGTTTACTCTATCGAATCCTTACTTGAACTCCTTCTGATATGAAAGTTTGAAAATCGTGAAACTTGACCATCTCAAAAAGCATGGGTCGCGAATTTTGGTTATTTTCTGAAAGCTCATTGACTGTTTTGCAATAATTTCATAACGATTAGAAAGAGAATGAAATTATGCATCGAACGCATCCAAGATCTCTTAAAAACCTTTGCTCTATCATATGTGGCGCCCGTTTGAAAAAAGCGAAATTACTTTCGATGACCTAATATTTCACAAATGGCGTTTTGCATTTTACGATTTCCAGTTTGCAGGCAGCAATCGAGGTAGGACGCAAGTTAGGACGGAAGAGTCTGTAAATGTTACATTGACATGCTTCAATCTCGTATTAAATGCAAAAACAAAAAATCTATAGAAATTGTCGTTTTATAAGGAAAAATTTCCTAATCGCTGAAACTAGTCTGAAACCAAAAATTAGACGTAGTGCACATTTACAACCCATGACGTTTTTTCGAGCGTCAAACAATGCCTCGCTGGAAAAAATCCGGTAACGAGGGGATTTTTGTGCATAATTATATTTATCAAGGATTTTTTGTTTTTCCGTTACCCGTAAGAATTGAAGCTTGCCTCAACAGCGTATGGATTTTGGCTATGTAAGTGATTCTACAGACTTTTGAGCTAGCCCTCCGCAATTTCCTGGCACCAAACTCAACTGAAAATTCATTTCTAGAAGCTTTGTTCTCACTGCTAACTTACAAATGTTATGCTTGAACATCTGTTATGAAGATTACCTTCTAACAGTTTTAGGTTATAAAACTATGACTTCAGGTTCAATATTAAAAAAGTTATTGCAATTTCTCTGAGGAGTTCCCGGTCTACTAAAGGGTTATGCACATACCTTCGATAGTCTAGAGACAGGGCGCCAAAAGTGAAGGTTGTTTGAACATCTGACGTCATAAATAGTGAAGGTTGTTTAAAGAAAATCAGAGAAGAGAAAATGACGTAGAACACATATAAAAAGCAAAATAAACTGCTGTAAACCGGATAAAAACGCTGCAATAAGGTTTGGAGTCTTTCATTTGGCGGCTTTTCAGAGTGCAAGTTTTCGTTCCAGGACCAGAAATTCGCAACACGGGGTTTTGATTTTTGATGCGTCCTTTGAATTTTTACCCCCTCATTGACGTTCCTGTTTCCTGGGACGTTGTCTGGATTGTTGCGCTTATTGTTCTGAGCAACAATCGCCCGAGCTGGAAAAAAATAGCTGCGAAAGCACTGAAATAGAACAAAGCAAAGAAAAACGCACTTTTTACGATTTTCGCAAAACATTTCACCGTAGTCGAAGAGGTAAGGGCTGGGTGGTTGTCTGCATTATGAACAGAAGCAAGATCTATAGAATGCACGAAAAAACCGCATGAAAAGAGTTAAACTGGGAGAAAAACAAGAGATTTTCGAAATCAAGGTTTTTGCCGGATTTCTCGACCAAATCGAAAAATGTGGTTTTGGGACGTTGTCAGCGTAAAAATAGAGATCAAGAGCTTCAAAATGATATATAGCTTGTTAAAATTGGGTTCGAAACAGCGAAGAAAAGGGTACCAGAGCCAAATGCCCCGCGCCCCGCGTTTGGGGTAGCGAGGTAGCGCGCAGCGCGCAGAGACGCAGACGAGCAGCGGAGACAGACCAGAGCCGATGGGGCATTTGGCTCTGGTCGTAGATCTCAGCGGGTTCTCAGCGAAACCCTGCAACATTATATATCATTCTGATCGTCATGACTCGACGAGGAGAAATGACAACGTCCCAAGCTTTGAAAATCATTCATCAACGAGATAGACCAGCGTATTCGTGCGCGACCCTTTGCGCAAGATTTATGCGCAGTTTCTTGTTTTTATTTAACTTCAATAGCTTTCCTAAACTTCTGAAACTCTATTTTGGTCAAATGAGAGGTAACTGAGAAATTTGGTCTTGAATTCTGGCGAAAATTCCACAGAAACCTTCTTTTTAACGCAAAAAAGGCTATGAAAACGCAATTCTCGGTTTCGCTCAGATAAACCAAAGATATTATTCCCATTTGCTTCCCTGGCTTCGTTCGGCTCCGTTGGTATGTCAAAGCAAGGCTCACTTCATAGGCAACATCGCCCTGTCCCTCTCCCATTCTGATATGTCATTTCCTGCACCAGGCACATCGCAGGAGACAACAAAACGCAAGTTTTCCCATTCTCTTAAGGAAAAGAATTTGGTATAACAGCGTAACCATTTTCCATTTTCGGTACGGTCTGTGACGAGCGTATATAGCTTGACTTCGCTGGATAATTCAAAGCAATTTTTTGCGCATGAGACACGCAATGCAAGCTGATCATGCCTTCTGATAGTTCAGACGAAGATAATGTGACGAGGACGTGAACCTCGTCCGTTTACACCACGTTTAACAACATATACGAATGCTCATGCTTTCACTACATTATTTGAGGCTATTTGCCGTCGAGTCGAGATTATGTAAACACAACAGCCCGCCAATTTCCACAGAAAAATCAGAAATTGTGGAGGAGGAGTATTCCACATGTGTTAAAAGTCTACTATATACGTTTATGCCTTTTTTGCAACTGCTTCTTTTTCTGCATTTTCCTTGATCGCGCACATAACCAGCAATACACTGACACGCTGGTGTCTGGCAAACGTCGAGACAAGGCTGACAGTCTATTTGCAGCTGACTTTATAGCAAGAAAAGCTTCACCACAATTGGCTCACATGTCGGCTCATATGAGGCGCACGTTCTGAATTTTTCATTACACTCTAAAAGTGCTATTTTTGAAAACTATACTTCTAATAAATTTCTAACTCGAACGTGTAGAAAAAATCATTTTTTGAATTAGTTTGATTAGACATACTGAGCATCTTAGTCACAGCAAAGTAGTGCATGAAATTAGACATAAAGGTTAGCACAGTCCTGGTGCAAACACTCAATCATATTCGGAATCATATCTAATGCACCAAAAATAGAAGAAAAGTTGCGCCTTTACGACAGTAATACGTTTGGAGACAAAGCCAAACGACAGATCAAATTTTATGGCTGGGATCAATCATAAAAAATACTGAGTCGTTGCTAAATTAAACCATAATAAAGGTAAAAGTTTTTTCAACATAACCCTTTTCGAATATGATATCATGTTCTTGCACAAAATAGCGACTTAGGAGTTTTTTTTGTCAATGACGTTTCTCACAAAGTCTTTTGTTTTGCGTTTTTTCGCAGGATTGAAGTCTGCGCGGTATACATGGACTACTGGAATGAAAAACATCGTTCATGAATTTTTGGAGTGGAGTAGGCAACACTCTAATAATATTTGAGAGCAAACTCAATTTCAGAAACTTCAAACTGTTTTAGAAGCTCTAAACTGCAATATTAGGCAATGACTTTTCGCCATTAAATCCACTTTTTGGGTACCAAAGCATGAATTTAGTATTACATCCATAGCTGAAATTTATTCGACTTACGTAAGAGGTCTTACGCCCTGCGCAATACTTCTGTATAGTAGGTCTAACAGTCACAATCAAAGGTACCTGCGCACTACTACATCTGGGCAAAGAAACACTGAACTGTACAATGAACTACTTAGTTTTAAGGAGCTTTTCCTTAACATAAATATTTTGTGGAGGGTTTTATGCCCCAAAACACTAAGGTAACGTGCGTTTACTGCAAAGCTCTAAATTTCAAAGTCATGGAACTCCAATCAACATTTTTTCACTCTTTTGAAACTGTTTTAATTTGGCAGCAGGATTCTTTCTATAATTTGCAGGAGCATAAGTAGACAGTGGAGTTTAGTTTATATCGTAGAGCGACTTTTGATTTACTACAATAAAGGCGTTGGAATAGAACCAAACGATTTTATTAGGTTGTCCGGAAAATAATGTCGCATGGCATTCTACCGCGACAGAATGACCACAAAAAACAACAAATGGGGTATCATTTGATGAGGCAAAGTAAGCTCTACAAGATAGTCTACAAGGCTCCACGGCAATCGTGCTCCACCTGAAGTTCGAATCCAAAATATAAAAAAATTTCAAACACCCGAAAAAATCATATCTCCGTCCACAGACGTCTTATGGAACTCCAATTTGCACAGGCAGGTACTCTCTACACTAGGCATCCATTTGTTTAGTTTGTGGTATTTTTCCTTGGCTACAGCACGAGAAATAAAAGGAGGTTAAAACTGCGAATATGTAGCGTTTTTTGGGTTTTTTGCAAACAATTTGATTTTTCTCGAAAACTAGCGCTTGTCCAAAGCTAAAAATTCATGGTTATACTCCTAAAGGTTCATACTACAGAATCACCATATGAGAGAAGCTCAGGATTGTTTTGACAGAAACATGCCGATTTTCGTTTTATCAATTTTCAGCCACGGAAAAACCGCGAAAATGTGCATACGAGTGTCTCGTATGGTGAGTCCATGCGTGAGCAAGTCAGGGGTTCCCAGGACGTTTCCGAACGGAGATACGACTTTTTTCGTCGTTTTAGATCTTGCTGGCTTATGAAATTCGGCTCCAAACTTCACGCAAATCAAACCTGGCGCAAAGCTTCGAGCTTCATTTTGTAGAGCTTGCTTTGATCTATCGGTTGATACCCCACTCACTTATTTTCGTGCGCACTCTGCTGTGATATTGCATGTCAAAGCAAGATGCGACATTATTTTCCGGACAACCTAATATAAATGAGCGAAATGCAGTAAGTAACGAAACTGTGTTCTGCAATTAATAAATGCTTCTTTCACTACCAATTCTTAGAGAAATCATTCACAATGTAGGAGCGAAGCTGCAATGAGCTGCAATTTGTGCAGTAGAAATATGTGATTTTTTCGCTAGAAGGGGTATTAGATATTAATAGTATTATCTGCATCTTTTCTATATTTCAATGATCACTTAAGCTGTTTACTTGCATTAAAGCATCCGATTGTATTTTCATACTCTATGCAGGAACTTTGACGCAAAATGCGCCCGCACAGGGTCCTAAATGTTTCGTAGATCAAAAAATTATGCAAGACATCAACGTCGTACAAAGGGTTTGGAGAGCATTCCACAACTCCACCATCATAAAACTCGCAGGTTTTTCTGCTGGACAATTTACTCTTTCGCAGGCTAATTGTTCTGGTAATGGCACTAAAACCGATTATATGACAACATGGAGGTGGTTTCAATTTCTTCCAACAAAGTGATGGATTGGGAGGGTAGAAGAGGGGGGGGGGGGAGGAGAGTGAAAGCATGTTTGTGTATAAAAAGATTTGCAAAGTGATGAACTACTTTGGTCAGATACAGATCTTGGGTCGCCGCCGATTAATTAACAGTAATATCCAGGTATGCACAAAATTTATATCAATGCAAGGTCGTATCCAGAAGAAATTGGAGTGAAGGGCTCGTCAACCGAGTGAAAGTGAATAATTAACGTAATTTTCAAATGTATATCTCTTTATTAACTATCGTAGCTCCTTGTAGTAGGTAAACTCTATTCGTTGTGGGCAATCATCACGTCTTATGGGACAGGCATACTTCACGCGATCCAGTCGCGACGCGATTTGACAATTCGCCAGAAGTCTTCAGATCCAACACTAGCAAACTGCACATGCATAGTATGGATAACTTACGTCTGATAAAATGTCCTCACTTCTGTACATCCAAAATGTGCTTACAGTGAGTCATGGACAGTTGGAATATAGCCAGATCGCCTCTGAAATCGCATGAATTATGTCCAGCCCTTTGAACAGTCTATTCACGAACAAAGCCACTGGCACTGGCAACGAGGTGGCAGCCAACTGTCCGTGCAGGGCTGCAAAGTAATCTAGTGAATAACAACCTCTCCAGTAAGTTGACAGTTTGTTATCTGTAGTTGACAGTTTGTTATCTGTAAGGCATGAGACATATCTCGGCGATTTCGATAACCACGACTGTTATGTTATATATGCAAGCTCTTCCTCATTAAATCTTTGTAAAATCATAAGCGCTCATTTTTGTGAAGGAAACGAAAGCACATATCTTTATGAAATAATTACTGCACACAGGGGCATTGTAAAGACTTGTTCTGCGCGTTTTAAACTGAGTGAGTCGGACTTGCATGCAAAAGATAGCGATTCTAATAGGGTAGAGTAAATAAAGCAAGTTCTTTTTCGCAAGGTATGGTTTCACATTTGAAAAGTTTTTTAAGGTTTCCTGTGTTCTCGCAAATTTTGGTCAGCTGAGGCAGCGCTTGCGTGAATATTCTGCTTATTTTACAAAACTTTGATTGGTGGAAGTCAATATGAAAAGAAAAGCGTTCGAGGCAGCCATAATTCTCGAAAGTCAACTTGAAAATGATGGAATGTTCAACCCGCAGGTATCCTAGGCTTTGATTGAATTGATTTGATTTGATATACAGCTCAATCGACTCATAGCCACTTTCGTTGTTCACCACCGCGATACTTTAGGCATTTTGAAAATCATCATTCTTGTGAGAGTATAAGGCGCGGATGTATCTGGGTGACTGTCAATAGCGAGAAAGACAATGCTTGTTGTCTTCTTTGGTGGAGAAAAAGTTATTTAGTCGTCCAATAAATTTGTGGGTTTTGATTTCTGGCACTTGCTAGATCTTCGACTTCTGAAAGGTGATTACAATATAAAGCTAAGTTTGTTTGTAAATCCTTACCAACACAGTACACGGGAGACAAAGTTGAGAAGATTATTACCTACAATCTTTCTAAAAAGGATAAACTTACCTCAAGTGGAACAAACGTTGACTCACATGGGGCATGCCACGTTTTAATCGCAGTTTAGAAATGCTTGTGAAAACGCTCGTAAACAGACTGAATTCTTTACAAGGTGCTCACAAAATTTTTTTTCAAGTATTACGGGATTATTCGGCCAAGCTTTTGTTACATTGCTCTTCTCCTGAAATTGCCTCAAAATATTCACGAAGCCTTTTTCGATTTCTGCCTCGGAGCAATCAGAAACTTCTTTAAAATGATAATGCTTTTTCAAGATCCGCAAGTATTTAAAAACGACTCAAGGTAATAGGGTGGTTAATGACGCAAATCAGGTGTAATACGTTTCTAACTCTGCGTCATAAGTTAGGGTCGTGGTAACTGTATAATACGTAGTTCGTGGTATTCAGCATCTTTAATTTTCGTTAAATCGTGTTTTGTTTACAAATTAGCAGAAATCTTAGCAAATGATAAAACTTAGACAGAATTATGTCATTAATTATTTGTGATTGGTGTCTAACCACCTCTTTTCATTCATGGGCCAGAAGCCTATAGCCTGTAGTAGAGATGATGAACCTCTATGAATGTAGAACAAGGACTGGCAAGGGCACCTGCAGTAAACTTTGATGTTGCGAACGTTTGTGATAGTACATTTTTTTGATACTCCTGCAGCTAAATTTTCCCATCAACGCGACTTTCGCAGATAAAATCGCTCAGCTTTCAGAAGTGATCTAACGAAAGGATTATTACAAATTTGTACATTTGTCTGTGGCAAGGATAGCGAAAGCTGCTAGTCTTCAGGCAACTCTGGGAACTAGACGAATTAGGAACTCACTAGGGAAGGAACCTGTAGCAGTGACGATCTGGATTCTTTTAGAAATGATTTCAAATCTTCAATAGAGGAAGTTATAAGCAGATGAGGAAAGTAGGTCTGAAATCAACTCATCAAGGCGCATGTAATGATATACATTTTATTCCAACTTCCAATTTTATTCCGACTTGGGTACTCAAACTAACCAAGTCCAATTACCCGTATTCGAAATCACAGTTATGCCCAAAATTCATAAACTTAAGTTCTATTACTTGACAAAAACAAAGTCGTTGATATTTGTTTGTTCAAATATGTCTGGAAATCGATTATCAATATTTGTTTGCACGAATAGTCTTCAAAAATCAAGTTTTCGATATTCATTGATTTGATAGACATGTTTCCCTGTGACAGTGCCGCATAATAATCTCATACTCCATTGCAACACAAGTATATAAGCAAGCATGGCAGTGCAACTGCAACTAGTAACTTTCTGGTTACACACAGCTGGATGCGAAGGACATTCATTGGTTCTTCAATGTAAAGATTACAAGGCACGACAACTTTGCTCACATAGAATCACAGAAAAATGTGAAATAAGCATAATGAATCCATCTATTCAAATTTTATGCTATTGTTTAAATTATCGAATATTGACGATTTATTTTCACTTTGTCTGCATTGTTTGAGGCATGTCTGGCATTTTACAACGTATAGCGGCGATCCATCAGGACAGAATTGCTTGCATCGTAACTTGCACTGTAAAAACGATCTTAGCACTCAACGCATCAAACTTGCTTGCAGACGTACTCGGAGATCTGCGCCATATTTATACATTTCAGCGTTTCGATTTACTTCCGGTATAGTTACATTCCCAAAAAGCGCATCTGGATGTACCCTAGCAACGCACACATTCAGTATGACCAAAATGAGAAACAGTTTGCAGGACATTATTCTCTGGAAGTTAACATATAATCTGCAGTCAAACTCCACAAATACTCACTTTAAGTCACGCTTACTGGAATGCAATCGTATTGAGCTCAGATTTTTCTGTAAAAAAGCTCGAGATTGCTTGCTTTAGATCAAGTTGTCTTGGTCAAATAAACTCATGTAAACTTGAAAATTCCTAACGATCACGAACAGGAATTCTTTTCTCAAGTAATCAAGCCAATCCATCAAATATCCCCACTTTAGGCCTCATTTTATAAGAATTTATTGATTCGTGTTTGCATTCACTTTCCCCAGAAAGTGTGTATGATGCCTTATATGCCTGTATGCCTTCGTATCATGATTTAATTATTGAAAGAAACGTATTCATCCCTCCCCTCCCCTCCCCCCCCATGATGCTCAAACCAAGTCTCTTGCTCATACTTTTCGCAAAGTACTGATCATGTGCAAAACTTGAAGTGAGAAAAGAAAGCAGCAGAAGATTTCGGATTTAAAAATTTCGCCTTCAAATCCAAGTGAAGTTCAAGACGAATCTCGCACTGATGGTACTAACAAGGTAAGGGTACTAACTTAGATTTCCCTTTTGAGATTTGACACATATAACTTGGAATCATCTTGGAACGCTGATTCCAAAAATGCTGTTCTTAGCTGCTTAGCATTATCCTGAAGCGAGTTATGGTCCCTTTTCTATACAAAGTTTGCGTGCTCCTCGACCTATTGATGCTACGGTGTCAACGTCTAGTTGGTTTTGCAATTGTATGATGCCCCCTTTCAGAATTGAAAAATTGATCTGATACTATAATTCAACTTTTTCAAGGGACCCCAAGGTGTATCTGAAATTTTCGAAAGGTGCTAAACCGAAGCGGTGATTGCTCGTTTGGTTTGTAAAAATGTTGCCAAACCATAATCCATCTTTGTAAGTTTCAAAATCCAAAGACTTGTTGGCGTTTGATGCACTTGTGTAGAACAACAATCGGCAAGCGACTCGGGTGTCATTCGATGCAGCTTTTTCTCCTCTTTCTAGCATTCTACATTTTAAAACTTACAGTAGAGTAGATTTCCTGCTTAATATAGTGTCCCTGCAGACGCGACAACGCTGGGGCGTCAATAATTGCCTTGCGAGTCCGAGTGAATGTTTTCTAATGTTTTCTTATCATATTCTTATTCTTTTTAGGTAAATCGTCACTGATAAAAGAGAAGAGGGTAAGTTAGAGGATAAAGTCGTTTTCTGAATAGATCGCCTAATCTCAGATATCCATGCAGAAGCTGATCGCATCAGTTTCATGCGTATTCTTCTCACTTCATGTCTCTTTCTTCTTGTGAAGTACTTCCTTGAACGCTAGTAGGTTTTTACGATTGACTTATTGTCTTTATCACATGAAGTTCTCGCTCTAATAATATTTCTTATGGGTGAAATAGCCGAAGTTGTTACAAGACAAGCCAACTAGCGTTCATAGAAACGTTTCTCAAGAAGAAAGAGGGTTGAATTGACAAAAGTAAGGGAAATGACACTAAAAATAGACGTAAAACTGACGCGAACTGCTTCACGTATAGATATCTGTGAATATGCGATGATGAAACTTCTCACAAAACAGAAACTACTACCTAGCTTACCCTTTTCCTCTTTACCAGCAACGGAATACCTGAAAAGCAAAGGATAAGCAAAGAAAACAGTGGAAAACATTCGTTCGGAAGCTCGCAAGGCAATTACTGACGCCCCAGCGTTGTCGCGTCTGCAGGAACACTATATTAAGCAGGAAATCTACTCGACTGTACAAAGATGGATTATGGTTTGGCAACATTTTTACAAACCAAACGAGCATTCACCGCTTCGGTTTAGCACCTTTCGAAAATTTCAGGTACACCTTGGGGTCCCTTGAAAAAGTTGAATTATGAGATTTTTCCCGGAAAACTTAATAATCTGACACTATCAACATCCTAGCACTTTTTTCGAAGATACTTAGCTACACGCCGTCTACCGACATTCAGAAGTTTGTAAGTCACTCACAACAGCAAACCCATAACTCGTTTCGGAATAAAGCTGAGCAGCTAGGAATAGTACATTTGAAATCATATATGTGTCACATCCTCAAAAGCGAATCTAAGTTGGTATCCTTCCCTTGTAAGAGCAATTAGTATAGATGTATGCTGCGAACGCTCTAACAACACGTCCAAAAGCTCTTTAACACGCTTCGGACCGGTGCTGCACATGGTGCAGCACGCGCCTTTCAAGGATCTTTTCAATGTTTGCAGGAGGTTTTCTTTTTGTCCAAGGTTATCAAGTCAAAGGACTGAGCTCCTCCTTTTCAAATGACTCTGTAGAGCTGTGCCGACGATATTTGTTTAGAAGATATGAGGACGAATCAAACAACTGTTGCAATGAAGTGCGGCAGCGCGAACGACGCCTGCAACGTCGCAACTTTTCTTCGCTCCTATTTCAAAAAGAAAAACCGTGGTTTCAGTAATGATGTGTACTGTATACAACATAGATACTTTTGGATAGAATTGGAAACTGAGTTCTTGTTCCTATCTTTCAAGAAAGCACGGGAGTCCTTCTCAGACGACAAATTCAAACACTTCGAATTCGCTCAAAACTCTGGGTATGCATCTTATCTGACATGGTGATTACAGATGTAGCACACAGTCTGCAAATTAAGGTCCCTTTGTTGGCTAATAGCTGAAAGTACCCCCTTTTTCGCCGCGCGCGATTTCGCGGTCCGAAACGTGTTAAAGTATCGTATCAGAGAAAAGTATGAAATCTGCAGGCCTTACCTAGAGAAGTGATTACGAGGAGCTTCCAAAATGAATGTAAATGCCCTAACCGTTGTGTTACCAAGTCTATAAACCTTATTTAAGGTAAAGCATACAAGGTCAACCAGCAAAAGACAAACGAATCACTGGCAAACATGTCATTACAGCTGCATGGATCTTGCACCGAAGTATTCTACTGTCAGATAGAGAAAGTTGTGAACACGACGGTGCCCACTCATGGTAAAAATTCAACGAACGTTCAGCTTAATAGCAAAGTTAGCAGTGCTACGAACTTTGTTTGTAGCAGTCCAGGCAAACCAACAGTTGTTCCGATACTCTGAATGATGTCCCGCAAAGTCAAATGTACTTGTGAAAATCACACTTTGGGTTGTCTGAGGAAAAATTGTGTAGAACTAGCTGGTAAATCCATCTCCGCCCGTGTCCTATCAATAATATTTTTGTAATCAACATGCTTATTTGCCTCCTGCCAACTTTCACTATCGCTGGTGAAACTGCAGAAAAATTGATAAAATATAACATGAAGTAGCTTACGACATCCGCCTCGATGTGTTTGTGTGCCAAGTTTGCCAATCATATGCACACATTGTAGAGGCGGACATACATACAGACGACCGAAAACAAACAGACATTTATCAGCTTTATTTATAAAGATGAAGCTTAATGTGTTTGAAGACATAATGCAGAACTACCAACCACCCCCCCCCCCCCCACTTTTAAAATGTTGATCCATTCAGGAAGAAAATATGAGATACATTGTTCCTACTACAACTGCTATGTTCTAAATGCAAGCTCTGCCTCAGCCAATCTTTTTGGAATCGTAAACGTCCAAAATATAAACTTTTCGCAAGGCTTGTCCTAGCCAATCTCTTTTTAGATTGCAAGGTTAGCAGACGAATGCACAACAGTTTACCCTAAATATCCGCTCATTGCCAAATGTATCGTACTTTTTTACCAAGTAATCTCACATATCAGCATGGCACGAAAACTCTATGATTCAAAATAACTTCGTTCATATCAAATCTAAATTTGTAGTTCGGTATCCATTAGGAGATTTGCGCTTCGTGACAGAAGTTCAAGCATCACATTCTACAAGTTACCGAGAATGAATCTTCTTAGATTGGCGTTTCAATTGCGGTTTTGACAGCCAGCTAGCACGAAAGAATCTGTAAAAAAAAATTTCACACAAAAACAGTCCGCATGTTACAATGGCATTGTTCAATCTCGTCTGGGAATGCAGAAAAGAAAAGTCTGTGGAAAACGTCATTTTATTATAAAAAAAAGCGCAGTTTTTTCACAGAAACACAGACACGATAATTTAGACATAGTGCCCATTTAAAATCCGAGGACGTCTTTTCGAGTGCCAAACAATGTTTTCGTTGTTGAAAAAAAAGCGCAATGAGGGATTTTTTCTGCAAAATTATATTTTTCAAGAATTTTTCGTCTTTCCGTTACCCGTCAGGATTGAAGCCTACCACAATAGCGTATCGACTTTAGCTGTATAAAGATTTTTGGGCTAGCCCTCCGCAATTTCCTGGCACTAAACCCAAATCAAATTCATTTTTAGAAGCTTCGCTCTTGCTTGCTAACTTATAAATGTTATGCTTGAACATCTAATATGAAGATTACCTCCTACCAATTTTACGATATGAAACTATGATTTTAGGTTCAATATACGAATAGTTATTAGAACTTGTTTAAATTAGTTAAGCAGTTCTCGCGGCAACCTAATATGAAAGGTTCAACAGCATGTGACAGTTGTTTCACGTCTTTTCGTTGTTGCTAGAGTTTTGATAGCTGTCTAAGACACCATTTTTATGCGATACTGTAGCGCTATTGTTTTCGTCGATTCAAAGTCTACTAAGGAGTTATGCATTTGAAGAATTTCCTCTTAGCTAGCATACCCGGCTTCGCTCGTCCTTGTTGATATATCATGATAGAGCTTACTTTATTTACTTAAATACAACAACTCCCTGCTTTTCTCAGTAAACATCGCTGGACAACAATGCAAGTTCGTAAATACTTCTCAGCTGTTAAAGAGAGAAATTCGGTTAAGCACCGTAATTTTGTCCATTTAGGGTCTGTGGCATGAGCGGATGTTATACATAGCTTGATTTTACTGGATAGTTCAAAGCTATTTTTTGCGCACGAGAGACGCAATGTAAGCTGAATCATGCCTTTTGATAGTTCAGCCGAAGATAATATGACAGTGACATAAAGCTTCACAACACGGTCATATCCAAATGCTTATGCTTTCATTGCATCATTTGAAGCTATTTCTGTTGTCAATACAAAGATTATGCAAACACAATGGTCACGAATTTCCGCAGAACAATCAAGAATTATAGAGGAGAAATACTCCACATGTGTTGAAAGACTACTTTATACGTTTATGCCTTCTTTGCAACTGCTTCTTTCTATGCATTTACCTTGATCGCGCACAAAACCAGCGATACACTGACACGCTGGTGGCTGGCAAACGTCGAGACAAGGCTGAAAAGTCACTGTTTGCAGCTGACTTCAAACAAAAAAGTCTCACCACAATTGGCCCACATGTCGGCTCACATGAGGCGCACGTTCTGAATTCCTCATTCTGGCCACAGTCTGAAAGTGCTATTTTTAAAAACTATTCTTCTAATAAACTTCCAGCTTAAACGTTTATCAAAAAATCAATTTTTGAATTAGTTCGGATTAGACATCCTGAGCTTAGTCACAGTAAAATAGTGCTGAAGCTAGACCATAAAGCTTAGCACAGTTTTGATGCAAACACTCAATTATATTCGGAATCATATCTAATGCACCAAAAATAGTAGAAATTTTACGCCATCACGGCAGTAATCCTTTGGAGACGAAGCCTCCGAAAATGAAAACTCAAATCTCATGATTGGGATCAATCGTAAAAAAATATTGGATCGTCGCTAAATCAATATATAGGTAAAAGATTTTAGCAAACATAGAACTAGTCTGCATTACTGGGCGACTTGTATATCGTATGAAAGTAGAAGAACAGAAAATTTGTGAAATTACCATTTTACAAAAAAAATCTCCTTTAAAGTCCATTTTTCGCAAACATACAGCTCGCTAGAAAATCAACCCATGCTTACTAATACACCCCTTCGAATATTATATCATAGCTTCCAAGTAACGTTTTCATGAAACCTTGGCATGTGTCGTAAGTTCAAATTTCTTTTGTGCCGTACAGGTTTGAGAAGTGGTCTTTATTCTTCCAATCACGGCCTTACGTTTCGACGCCTTTCGTCTCTCAGAGGCCTGAATGGTTCTAAGTGTCATCCGTAATTTCAGACCACCAAGCGTTTCCTCCAACTCTGCTAGTTTTCGACCTTCTCACAATCTTGCTACCAAATAAAATGTCAGTGTAGAGGACACACCGGAAGACCACTGCAACTCGAGTAGTCTGCACCGAAAATAGGCAGTCGCGGCAGACGAGTGAATCATACTGTAGATACACCAAGATGATGATCTACAGTTGTAGATCACATAACGATACGAACGGGAGGAAGTCACTAGTTATTGATAAACACTCGTTCTTATTGTTCATCTGAGGATTCTTGGCAGTAATCCAGAATGCTTCCAAAACTTTTTAGCCGAGATCTTTCATACGCAAGAATTTTGCACTTGACATCGAAGTCTTCTCCACCGTGCTGCGTGTCTCTATGCCTGCCGAGCGCCGAGCCCAAATTTCTGCGCCTTTTATCGGCCAAGTGTTCTTTCATGCGAATACTCAAAACTCTGCCCGTCTCTCCTATGTATATTGCTTTGCAGTCAAGGCATTCGATTTGATAAACGACTCCCACTTTTGCACAGTCCCCAACTCTACCGTGCGGGCATACAATGCACTGCTCTGTTGTGCAGTATCGGTCGTAGAGCCTATTTCGGACTAGCTGCTTTTTTGATATTGTCGTTGGGGATGTTAACTAGAACAACATCATCTTGCAACCGGGCTCGAAAAATGCATTGCTGAAACGCCGCGGTAATGTTATCTGAGATGAAGGGAAGGCAAAGTGGGAGCTTGTTGGTACTATGAATGTTGGCACCATTCCTAGATTGTCGACGACGAGATAAGTCATGGTAGCCATTAATGCAAGCAATTCGAGAAGCCAAATTTCGCGATTCGCAGCGTTCTTTCTCCCCAGAGCACATCTGCATAGCGGTCTTGTACATATTGGTGATAACTGCGCGTTTTACCGATGCAGGATGTGCGGACTTGACGTTTATGAAGATGTTCTTAGAGCTTTCCTTGCGGTACCATTTTACCTTAACAATGCCATTGGATAAATTCACCTGTGCGTTGAGATATGGCAGCCAACCGTCGTTCGGTTTTTCGCGTGTGAGTCTGATGTACTGCGACTGCTGGTTCATGATTTTAAAACACTCATCCATTTCGGACTGTGTTGATGTAATGACACAGCAGTCGTCGATGTAGCGGCAGTACATCAGAGGCGTACGAGCTAACACCGGTTCCTCAACTTTGCTTATAAAACAAATAGCGAGGATTGGCGCCAGTCTTTGGCCCATAGCTAACTCCACGTATCTGGGAATAGTATGTCCCAGACCATCTGAAGACGTTGCATTTCAGGCATTCGCTAATAAGAGCCATCGCACGCACTTTGCCAAGTCCAAACATATTTATGGTATTCGCATACTTATCCAACAATTCCGACAATGCTTGTAAAGCTTGGTCGTTCTGCACATTAGTATAGAGTGATGTTACGTCAAACGACTCTATAACAGCGCTCGTGTCAAGCTTGGCGTTGTAAAGATTTTCGATGAATCTTTGTGAGTTGGGTAAGTGTGCTGGTACCCCAGACAGCAACTGGCTCACAATTTTGTTTAAAAACCATGAAATTCTATCGGTTGGACCGCCAACGCAACTGATTATAGGTCTTATTTTGTAAGTATCCGTTGACATTGAGTTCATGTCCTCCAAGGAAAGCTTGTGCGTCTTTATAAGGATGTAGAAGACCGGACATCTTGGATTTGTAACCTTCAGCCTGTTAATAAATCTGTCTTGAAAACCTGCAAACTTCCCTATCGTAGTCCAAGCGTCGTTAAGTCTTCTATATTGGGTATGATATTCTTTCTCATCAACTACTCTATAAGTCGCTGTGTCTGCGAGGTGGGCTGCTGTTATACGGCGATCCAGTTCTTGCGGCATTATCACAAATTCTCCACCTTTATCGCTTACAGATAGACGCACGGAACCATTCGAAATGAGCTCACGTATCTCTTTGAAACCTCGCCACTCTTCAGGTGACAAATTGTTCTGGTATTGTCGTTTTGACTTAGTCAGCACTTATAATATACCAGGGCCGGTAGTAATCTACCCTACCTGGTGGCATCAAAGATGCCGGCAAGTTGGCACACATCGCGGAAAGATGCCAACTCCGCCGGCAGCTCGCGAAGTGATTGTAGGATTTAATAATCTTATGTAACCTTAGCACGCAATCATTTCGCACACTAAATTTTGATGACGCAGACAGCCGCAAAACTGCTACCTCGCGCGGTTGAACCTATGTGCGTTAACTTGAAGTGCCACCACGTTAACCATTCGACCATTCGGTCAGCCATTGCGGTTTGCACCAGCAATAGGAGGAACGCGCTGGGAAATGGCTGCCTGTAAGAGGGATCGATACATTGCGTGAGAGACTTTGACCTGAAAGAACAGCTGATTGATATGACCGAGAGAGGGGCGAAATCGGTGCAAACAAGATTTATAAAGGATTGCCAAACAAGATGATGTTCTTTATGATTCTATGGCATTACTGGATTTTTTCTCTGTAAGAAAATTGTTGTTTCAAAAAAGAAAAACTCGTATAATGAAAAAAATGATAGTTTTTTGATGGAGAGTAGAATTTTTGATTTTTTCGCCTGACGTAAATTATGTGATATCGCCGCAATTCGCAAAGTCGCAGACGCCGTCGGCAAAGGTGCCACCACCTCGACGTGGTACGCACGTCGAGATGCCGGCAGCTCCCTCTCTCCAAAGAGCACGCTATTTCCCGTGCTCTCTGACCTGCCGGCAGCTGCCATCTCGCGGATTTCGACGAGCTGCCGGCAGGTTGCCGGCAACTTACATCGCGAAGTTGCCGACAGCTCCTTCTGCGCTTCCAGATATTTTCTCACAGGAGGATTTCTAGAACCGCAGATTTCTATGGAGTTTTCTACAGAGTCTAGGCGGCATCTTTATTGAGAAAATTTTTTGGAAATAGGCCTAGAAACGTCTAAATTTGGAGTTTCACTTTCTGGCCACCTCACGGAAAAGGTGCCAGCGACCTGCCAACGAGACCTGCCGCCAGGTCGGGGGGATTACTACCGGCCCAGAAGAGAAGATACGTAACTTCATGTCTACGTTCAATACTGGCTCTGGCTGTTCTTCCAATCTCTGGCCGTGATTGGAAGAATAAAGACCACTTCTCAAAACTGTACGGCACAAAAGAAATTTGAACTTATTATATCATATTCTTGAAAAAAATTGTAGCAATTAAAGAGTTTTTATGTTGAGTGGCGTTTCTCACAAGTTCTTTTGTTTTGCGTTTTTATCCAGGATTGAAGCCTGCTGCGGTATCCATGAACTATTGAAATAAAAATTTTTTCCGAATTTTTGGAGGCTAGCAAGCACTCTGATAAGATCTGAGACCAAACTATATTTCAGAAACTTGGAGCGCTGTCTTTGGAACCTCTATCAGCAATATCAGCTTATGAGATTTCGCTATTGAATTACTTTTTGAGTATCAAAGCATGAATTTAACTTTATCTCCGTTACTAATTTTGGCCAGTTTACGCAACAGGTCTTGCAATATTAGGTTACTAATATTATCTGAGTCTTTTCTATATTCAACAATCATTTATGGAAAAGCTGTTTACTTGTGATGAAGCATCCGACTTATTTTCTACTCTATGCATGTGTTGTTGGCGCAAAAACCCACGTAGGGTCCTAAAGGTTTCGCAAATCAAAAAAATTATGAAAGTATCGTCGCAGAAATACGTGGGTTTGGGGAGCATTCAACTCCACCGTCATCAAACTCGCAGTGTTGATCTGCCAGACAATTAAAACCGATCTTATAACAACACTGAAGGAGGATTCAACTCTTCTAACAAGGTAGTGGAGTGGGAGGGTGGAGGGGGGGGGGGGGGAGAAGGAGTGAAAGGAGATGTTTTTTTTTTCAAAAGATTTGCTAAGTGATGAACTTACTTTGGTCGGGTACACATCTTGATTCGCCACCGATTAATTCACAGTGGTATCCGGGTATGCACAAAATTTGTACCAATGCAAGATCGCATCCAAAAGAACTTGGAGTGAAGGGCTCGTCAGCTGAGTGGAAGTGAGAAAATAACGCAATTTTTAAGCCTTTGTCTTTCTATTATTAACCGTAGCTCCTTGTGATAGTAAATCCTATTCGTTGTGGGCAATCATCACGTCTTATACAGATACCCTTTTCACGAATAAAGCCTTCTTGACACTGACAGCGAGGTGTCAGGCAAATGTCCGTGCAGGGCTGCAAAAACGAAATTTACTCATGGTTCTTTGTAAGGTTCAAACAAAAATTCTTCAAGATCTTATTTTATAGCAAATAAAGCATTATGCAATCACTTACTTTTCCCTGAGGAACACATGTCTGTTCGCAGTCTGAGGCGCAGATGTTGAAGACTTCATTAGCTGGACAAACTATAAAATCCTCGTAAAGTGATAATTTGATGTAAACACTTCTGCATAGTGCACATGTGTAAAATAAAAAGAATAAATTGATGACTTGGATCCGGTGCACAGGTAATTCCAGTTGGCGTATCCTCACAATGACGACCAGCTGGACATCTGACTCGTACTTCCGCGCATCGTGCTATCGTAACTAAATCGAAAAAAATTTTTCTTGAAGCACGAGATGTTGTATGATCGGTGCGTAATAATCATCGAGTCAAACATAAATGGATTCGGTTCAAGGAACTAATAGCCTGAAAGAACTATGAAAATCAGAGAAGTGTTTGACCTCTTTTTCTTCAAAATTCAAACATTGATCAATATTTTTTCTATAGAAGAAAAATACTTTGATTCAAATCAGATTGGTTTTCACTTATTATCCAATTTAACTGTAAATCCAAATTCTGTTACGTACAAACTTTTGCCAGAAAGTGCCCTCCCGCGATTACGCCGTAGTGAAAAGATGGCTTACCGTGGGCGCAGATTCGCAACACACAGCTTGAAATCTAAAAAACATTAGGGATCGAAGTCTGTCAAATGTGATGGAGCAATTGAATTTTGTTTTTATAAGCATTTCGCGAATCTTACTGCAAATGTAAAGCTATGTACTGCTTGCACTTCAAACAGTTTTTACCAATTGAGGCAGTAGACTTACCAGAAGGAGCTGGGTGAAGATTGCATACATTCTAAAGTGGGCACAGCGATTGTGTTCGTCTTCGAGTTCAAGGGCAAAATCGTATCGAAAAACTTTGCAAAACCGTTTATACACTTTTAGCATTGTCCACATTGGAAGGTAAAATCTACTCTATGTTAATTACTTAAGTATAGCTATTCGCTCCACATGAGCAAGCATCGCTCATGATAATTTTTTGGAGCAGCTCTCAAACCTCAAAGTTACTCCTAAATATCGAAGTTCGTGATCCTCTAGTAAAAGATTCCTCATTTCAAGCACCTTTTTTGAAGTTTTTCTGCCAAGAAATGTCTTGGTCACTTCATTTTTTCATATTGGACAGCGAAAAATTCTAACGCTGTCCAGTTTCCTACATCTCCAATCATGCAAGCCAGTAGAAATGCGCCAATGAATCTCAGGATTTTAAAAAACTCACTGCGCCGGCTCTTTGCATAAAAACACGAAAAATTTCAAGGCTCATCAAAACTCATTATATAGTTTTTGTTGAGCCAAGTTTTCATAGAAGTTCCAACTTCTTTGCTTGAACATCATAACTTTTATCGCTTTAATCAAATGTGATGGCGCTACATCTTCAAAAAGGGAGAATTATGTTCCATCTTTTAGTTCTCACGCATCAAAGTATCATGCAGGGTGCGCCGAAATCGTTTGTGTCAACTTTGCAGCACTGCCACAAAAGAAAACGAAGCCTTATTTGATCGGCTAGCAATAATTTCGGTTGGTTTGGCCCCTAGACATGCCCCAGACAATTTTTCCAGTATTCGGTACCACTGGTAAGAACAGTTTTATGAGAATTAGAACATAAAACCCGTTTGAGTAGAATTTATTTTGCAATGAAGAAATCCGCAAAGAAGAGAGACCCTAATTTTCGCATCGTGCGCAAATATGAGAAAATTTGTTTTTCGACAAAGAATTTTGAAATGGCAAATTTCAACTTTTATTTATAGTGGCTAAGTAAGGAAAACTTGTCTGTACCCAAATCTAGATCATTTAAGCGAAGCTTAGAAAATCGTAGATTTGAGATTTTGGAATTGTAGCCATGTTAAGGCATAGCTCTCACTTACTGATAATTTGAATCTGACTACTTGTTATTATAGAAAAAGCTCTGAACTTATACATATAAAAAAATTATGAATAAAGAACGGTAAGAAAAGTTTTTATCAAAATTTTCATGTCAGAACAACATTATTTTTTAGCCTACCTAATAGTTTCAAAGAAATTCTTCAGAATGCTGCAATATCCCTTACAAGATGTTGGCTTATGAGCATAAAGTGATAGCCATACGAACTTGCAAAAAAAATGGACTTGTCGAATATACATTTGAAGAGAGCTAAATCTCAATTTTTATTGCTTACATTTTATTTTAAAACGGAATATTGCTGAAATCTTTTAAAACTATTTTTCCACAAGGTAGAGGAGGCTTTGCGCAGTCAAATCGTGATAACTGCGCTCGCAGAAATTTTTTACTCGAAAATAGCGGCAAGAAGCTTCCAAATGTTACCCGTTGTCAGTGGACGTGTCTTTGAACCACATTTGTGAGCTACGGAAACGTAGCTGTCACCGGATCCAAGACCATAGTGTGCCAAAAAATTTCCAGATAGATGTTTAGTCATTTGATTGATAATTTAGTTACAAACGTAATTTAGAGTCAGTTTCTCTTTTTTTTTTTGCTCATTTGTACTAACCTGCACTTTTCACTATGCGACATGCACATGCTTTCGCTGATTTTTTGCTAGAGGCTTTCAGATTTTACAACACAGCTTGTAACATGCCGTAGCCACAAATTTGTTTTACCATACAGTATGTTTTTTGCATGAGAGGAGCAATTTTTTGGAGGGGCAGAACAGATTTGTTAAGAGAGACTAGCGGGTTGTGCAAAACTTTGTCTGCAAGATATTTTGTAATTGTTCTTGAGTCATAATTGCAAATTTCAAGTCATACAATGGCCTTTCAATGATAAGGTACTGCCCAAGACAGGTAGAATCTAGAGAGGTACTTCTACATACATGCAGCTTCGAAGCTATAACGTTTTAACTGATGTTTTTTCAAGTTGCTTGTAAGGAAGCAGTTATGAATTTTTACTATCACACACCTATTATGCAAGTACTTTCTATGTGTAATAAAATCCACTTATAATACTGCTCGTGTTTTTTGAAAAAACGACGCAAAGTTGTGCGATTCATGTGATATCACCGGCCACGTCCAGCTTCAGAGTGGATGAATTCTTGATCCGAGGGCACCAAACTCAGCTCGGCGCGGCGCATCTTCTGATGCACCACAGGAGTGCTTGTTTGGAAGCAGTTGCAAGCCAGATTCCATAAATCGCCTCATTTTCTGCTTACGGTAGATTGCCTAGTGAGTGCAATGAATAGGCACACTGAATAACCTACCGTAAGCAAAAATCTGAACCATTCGTGGAATCTGGCCTCCTAATGTGCCAAGCCTTCTAAAAATCGGAAGATGCGCTGCACGAGCTGAGTCGAATGGTGCCTTTGGATTAAGAATTCGTCCACTCTGAAGCGAGATATGGCCAACTTACCCGAAGAAAAAATGCGAGCAATGTAGGCCTTGCTAGATAACCTTTTGAATAATCACTATTTGAGTTTCAAAACTGTAGCTAGTGCACAGACGAGTAATTTGTTTGTATACAAACAATCTGTGGCTACTAATGACCAACAGGCTGTAAAGGTTTTGATCTGCTCTTTATGAATTTTTGCTGGAAAAACTTTCAAAATCTTCGGACTTAGGGAGAGGAAGTGACAATCAATTTTTTTACCGCCTAAACCACTTGAATTTGACCATTCAGTGTCATGTTGGACAATTTATCAGAATCGCGCCCCATTCGTAGATTTCGCACCCAACTCCAGTTCGTTCTAGTGAACATAAATTTCCGAAGGTTCGGTGTAGAAATTTAATTTTTCTATTTTCGAGCGCGGTTTCATCATCAAAACCTTGATTTACACTTTCCAAGAGTACCAAAGATTTGGAAAGATTTATCCGCGACATTTCTACAAATCTTTAAAGACCACTGACATTATTTTTTAAATTGAGATTATAGGAAAGATGCTGGAAACTTCGGTTAGTGGTCGTCAACAGCATTCTGAATGTAGAGGCACCGTTATGATTTGCCTACTTAGAAATGGCGATCTGGTTATAATCACAATTGTAAAATGACAGAAGTATTATATGATGATTGTATATAACGTGACCGGGTGACGAATTTTTTTTTATTTGTCTTTACTGGATCAAGAATTAATTTGGTTTTGACAGAGAATTGTAAAGAGTTTGACCTGCCCTTTATCCTCACAGAATTTATGTTAATATTTCGATTTTAATAAATTAAGCCAACTCATACCTTAAACGGAAACAATGGTGCCAAATTTCGATACGAAGGTTTTTTCGAAACTCTGCCATTGTTACTTCTCCCTGGGTAGAGTAATCTCTATCGAGGAAATCCAAAACGATTAAATATCATACCCGCAGTCAATACCCAAGGACTTACCATCTCTCTATAATTAGCTCTTAAAAGAGGTAAAGATCTCAAGCATTTGATGGCCTTTCAATTTATGAAAGAAAGGTGACTTGATCTTTCCAAAATTCCTCGGTTTTCGTTGCTCTAAGGCGAGAAGTGAGCCGAGTGCTTTGTTTTTGAATTTTCGCTGTGATAATATTTTCGGATTTCAACAAACTCCAGTTCAAGCCCGCATCTTATTTATACCACCTGTTGATCAGAACGAATACCTTGTGTTCCTTACATTTTGCCTGTTTGTTCTCTGGCGTTTTTTGTCATTATTGTTTTGTAACATGTTCAATTCTACCTCTGGTACCATCTGCGTAATAATTTCAAAGTCTCACTTAATTGTATTTATTCACAGAATTGTACTTTAGCGTATCTATAAACAGCTTCAAATCGTCTCGCCGTAGTTGATCGTTGACTGTAGGTCAACCAGTGCTCAAACTTTGCGAATTTTGAACTGCTGAATGACAAGGTGCCTGTGATGGGGGAGCATCACCAAATTGCACTGTTTTATGAAATGATTAGGAAGAACCTCATTAGTAAAGCTTGGACGATATTAAATAGCAAATCAGCTGGCATGAACACGACCCGTATCTATCGATGACTATTAAAGTCCAACTAAATGCTGATTCTTGCAACTGCTTTTAAACGGCCGCTGATTACTGACAAGCCTGTTAAACCCCGTTTAAATCCTAAATAGGGTATCATAAACTTGATGTTTCAGCCCTTCACGACATCATTAAATCTTCACATCATAGAATACCCAGCGGTAGTGTCTATTAGGTACCACTATTTTCAGGTTTTGAGTAGATGCAGGCGCTAATTATGTCGCTTTGTTTACTAACGCATATAGTGAACACATTTGGCATTTACTCTTGATTGAATTATAATACAAAAGATATGGATCACATTTATTGACTCTTACAGTCTTTAAAAGACTTTCTTAGATTTCACAGAGTTTTTGACAGAGCACGTTCCAGTGCACATGCTACATTTAAAGCTTTGTTTTGAAGACACAATATCACTAACTTTGCATTTGTTTGCAGCTTGACATTCAGCCATGCACTGTAAAAGAAACTAGAATAGCTAACAAACCAAAGTCAATAGAGATTTACTTACCTCTGGCACTGCATCTTTTACATAATTTATCACTTTTTTCGGCGCGCCATTTGATAACACCGATTTCGCTTTTCCCGTCACACTAGCTAACATTAGTTTCGGTCTTACAACAGCGCAAAATTGCAGCAGAATCAAAATAAGAAGCACTTTGTGGAACATTGTTCTCTGGAAGGCGAAGTATTCAGAACGACTTCTACAGAGCTAAGGCTGGACTCAGTCTCAGGCCCTCAATCGAAAACACTCTGTGAACATTTTTAAAATGAGAAAAAATAAGATATCATCTGCGAATTAAAGAGCTATTCGAGGAGAACTATCTAAGATCTGGGTCTCTTAACTGAATGAGAAACAAGATTTGTTATCTCGCTAAACTTTGAGATCATTTTGATCTCAAAGATTTGTGCATTGTTTCAAAGGTTTTCTTGGTTTCTTATAGAGAATACACAAAAAGACGGCTGGAGCGACGGAAACGCCAGGAGCTAATAAAGAGCAGAGCGCTTGATATGAAAAACTAAATGATAATACAGTGTCAATTGTAACCGAACAACGTGCTCTTCGAATAGCTCTTATCGCAGATGTAGGAAAAGGATAAATTCTGCAATGCCGCGTACCTAGTAACTCGGATCTGGTTGTTATGAGATTTAAGCCGGTCTTTAAACCTCTTCTCCGCATTATGTACATACTAGGCCATACAACGCAAATTATCTCAGCTGTGTATTCTTGTACTGGAGCCCTATGCTTAATAGTACAGAAAGCTGTGGTAACATGATGGTAGCTTGCCTAATCAACTACGAAAATTCATTGAACGCTCATTTAAGTCTTAACGTTATTGCGTGACTCTTATACACCTACCCTTATACAGCTATTGGTATCAGTTCGGAAAGAACCTGCGCAAACTACTTCGCAAATTTCCTGCTTCGACAGGAACTAGGCACGCAGCTCATCATTTAAAAACTACTGAACCTTTATAACATTGAATAAATAAATTATATCATACTCATATGAGGTTTGCTTACTCAATATTGGGAGATCAAACTATATTTACTATATGTTGTATTAATTCCTGTTCATTCACGGTGATTTGTGGAATGAATGGAAGTTGATGGGTTGCCATTCAATAGTTCATAACATTTTTATTCAAAGGCTACCAAAGAATAGAACAAGGTTTTTTTTGAAAACAGAAGAAACATTAATGTCATTCACTGGTCAAGATCACTGCATAATTGCAAACTCAAATTTTCCTAAATATCGCAAGAAATAGCGACGCAATAATTTTCGGTCTTGAAAAACGGCGAAGATCATGGTGGAGTAAACATGGAATGTGGTAAGAGTAATATGATGTTATATTGTATGTCTTATTGTTAGCTTCATGTTTTCACGCAATCCTAACTAAACCTTTCAATTCAACTTGCTTGATCTCGCGAAAAAGCATAACACTGACCAGGAGACAAAGCTGTGAGAGTCATTACCTACAAAACCGTTTTTGGAAAAGAAATCGTATCTGAAATGCGCCACACGTTGACTCACATGGTGGATGTCTCAGTTTAGCTACCGTATAGGAATGCTTGAAGAAGACTTGAGAACAATCTGAATTCTTCACATTCACAGGGAGTTCGCAGAAGTTCTTGCCGCATATACTTCGAAGTTAATTCTGTGTCCTTGTTCTATGCCACATGCACAAAGCTTTTTCCGATTTCTCACTCGAGTCATACATGAAATTTTCTGGGTGGTGCTTTCAAAGGCATCGCATGTAGCCAAAACTTAGCGCTGTGTAGAAATATTGGCTATTAAACCATTTACAAAAACAGTACTTGTTTTCTTCCTCCTGCCATAAGTTAGGGTTACGTTGACTGCGGTCTCGCTGCATCAGGATAGAATCATGCACTTCAAAGAAACTGTGTTTTGATTGCAAATTTCAAAAAAATTGCAAATTAATTGCGAACTCACGTCTTAGCAAATGCATTGGGCTTTAAGAAAAACATGTCATTAATTATTCATATCAGCGTCCAATTATGCGTTTTATATTTGGCAGAAGCTTTTCATGAACCATAATCCTGTAGACCGAGTAGATACCCTGACGCTAAATAAAGGGCTGCCAAGGGTAGTAACCGTGTTTGATGTCGTATGGATTCTGACAGCGTTAATGGATCTTTTGCTGCTACGTCTTAGAAATATCTTCTTTATCGCACAATACACTTGAATTGGTCTGCCAGCAACCAACAATAATTAGACTTTTTATTCTGAATTTTTTCCGGCCTTGTTAGAAGCTTGAACGTCTGGAAAAATTACAGCTTTCTCATTGCTAGGGTATGATAGCAGGAATTTCGAGGTTTTGTATTATTAAATGGGCAGACATCATTCCGTATGTTTTTTTTTCGATGATTAGGTCTGTGATTTTTCAAAACTAGAGGAGGTTACAAATTTGCACTTTTATTTGCAGCACGGTTATCAAATACCTGCTAACACACAAGTTATACCGAGCTACATGCACCCTGTACGAATGTGACAAAATTAGTAAATAGTATTGTCTGCTTGCCAATTTTTTGTTTGGCTGTTCACAATTTGCTCGATATAGTAATGTTATGCCTACGCTCCTCGAAATTTAATACAAAAATATTGAGATGCTGAATGTTGAAAATATGCACCACCTTTTTGGCATCTTATTGGCTAATCCTGTTAGGAAATGGTAGAAAGTCTAATGAAGAGTGGATAAACATTTTATTCGTTGTTTGATCAGTTAGTCATTAGAAAAGTACAAACAGTCGTTTAAGCACACTTGTTTTACGATTCCAATAACTTGCACTGTATTCATTCCAGTACTCGATTATTCAAATGTTCGAAGTCCAACAATCCAAGTACATGAGAATTCCATATGTCAATAACTCTTTGACTTGGATTGAATCAGAAAACTGAGCTCGTCCATATTTTTTAGATATTCTTCAAAAATTGTTTGTTCGTTCGATGGTTTGAGCAGTTTATAGAAACCATGTCTTCGATCATCATAGTTCATTGGTAAGATTTCGTTCCAGCTATGTTGCTTGAGCATTTTCACAATTTTATAGACTGTGCAGATGCAAGTGAGATATTGCAGGTAGTTTGCTAGGAAATCTCTTCTTATTACAACTGTTGCAGTGCACGGCACAGCAAGACTACGGCAATTTTTCAGAAATGAAGTCCTCGTTGACTTCGCAACAAAAATTGCGACATTTTCTATGACACACTTAAAGAGAATAACAAAAATTAATAAATAAAATAACACAAAAACAGCTTGGAAAGACGGCCAAAAAATTGATGATGTTCGTATTCCTTGCACTGGCAACATGCTGTGTCCGGCGCGCACACCCTGCGCTTTGGGTAGACTTGCTGCAGTTATGTAAAATTCTAAAGGAGTGTGACTTAAAGGGGAGGAGGGGGTGCATGGAGTTTCAAAAACTAGTTTGTAAAGATTAAATGTGTTAAAATGTGGATTGAGGCCATGTAAAAGTGGGGATGAAAGTATGCGAAAAGAGGGAAATTTTTTTTTGTTTTTCTCGTGCCACCTCAGTCTTTCAAGGTGACTTTAAAGCCACCTGGTTCCAAAAGTTTGCTAATCCTTCAGTTCACATGATTTTCATAATTTCGCGTACATAGCCCTAATTATTGTGCACTACACACTAATTTTGGTGTCATGCGATAAACAAACAAAGAAATGGAAGTGCACATGAGAATTCTAAGTAAAAATATTGCTAAAAATACTTACTAATTACTGCTTTTGAACGCAACTAATCTCGGGGCAAACTAGACCGGTAGTGTAGCTCTCCTGTCATCGGTAGTTTTCAAAAAATTAATTAATCTTGTAACAACTGAGATATTTTGAAGAACATGAGGAATTATAAAAAAATTTGCGTTTTTTCATGGATTTTTCTTCACGAATTTTTTCGTGAATCCTAGAGAAAAGTTTTCTTGCAACGAGCCAAGAAAAAAATGACTGGTTTTGGTTCAGAGACGTGTTCTTTTCAAAATCATTTCCGATAAGGTGCACAAGCTTTTGAGACGAATTCGAAGCTTTTCGGCTGCTTTTATGGAAGCAAAACAATCCAAAACGTTTGCTAATACATCTGGCTTTTGGCAGTGATCTAAAACATCTCCTTTTCAAACTGTTTCCTGCATGCGAGTTTAGCCAGAAAAAAATAGCAGTGATGGCTTAAAGTACTTCCGTTGCCGCTGCTTCACTCAGATGTTGGGGCCCTAGCTTTCTGTTCTGTATAAACCTAATATATTCATTGGAAGTAGGATGACATGCTTATGAGGTTAATCTTCATATTTGAGATTATTGAATCAAAAATGGGTGCATTTTCGGTTGGAAGATCGTTTTAAATTGCGCTAGTAGTTAGCCAATACAAGCTCTTGACGAAAAATTGAAAACTGTAGGTGAAAAGTCAACTTTTTGATAGGTAGCGCTATCAGTGGCGTACCGAGGGGTAGGGGGGACGGGGGGGGGGAGCGTCCCCCCCCCCCCCCGAGAATTATAGGCTATGAAAATGTGCAAGCAACTTGTTTTTACTTGTAAATAATTAAATCAGCCTTGTAAGAAAATTTTTTTCGTAGGCGTGGCGTCAGCCACGCCTCCTTTTTCTAGATTTCAGGGGTTGGGGACCCGAAAAAATTTTGAGAAGCACCCCAAAATTTTTTTCGGAGTGCGTGGCTAACGCCACGCCCCTTAATCCGAAAAAAAGTTCGGCCGCCCCCCCCCCCCCGAGCGAAAATCCTGGGTATACCACTGGTAGCTATAAGTTTGTTAAATCACAGACTCTGTTGCTGAGAAAAGGTTTACCTGCATTCTTTTTTACATTGTTGACAGTAAAAGTTGCTGAGAGCAGGAATGCACTACAGGTAGTATGCGCTTTTCAACCTTTCGAAAGAAACGTTTTGTTCGGCCTTTTTATACGATACAGCAGAACCTTTTTACCGGAGGCTTTAGCTTTTACTGTACATTTCGGAAAAATTCCGAGTGCTTGGCACATTTCGGCTCCCAGCAATCTTCTGAGGAGTTGCGTAGGATTGTCGTGTCCGATTTATGCGAGGATTTTCTCCTTGCTTCTTAGGTCAGCAGGTCTCCAATGGAAAACAAATGAGCTCATCCCTATTTCTTTATTCATTTCGTTTCCACATCTGCATGTTGAAGTCAAATTGAGGCGCAAGGAAGTGTAAATGCTATGAGAGTTTCTTAAAAAGCACAAGGAAAAAAGTTTCAGCGAATGATTTTTTTGCAACAAGACATCAAAGAAACAACACTAAGAAACAACACTAACTGAATGAACAACCGCAGATTTTTGGCTCTCTATATGCCCTGGTTTACGAGAAATGTTGGTTTAAGTGTGAGAAGCCTGAGCGAAGAAAGCTAAATTTGATATTTCTCGTGGACCAGAGCATATAGAGAGCCAAAATCTACGTTGGTACTTTTATTTCTAGTACTAGTGTTGTCTTTGTTTATATCCCATAGAAAACGAGTGTACTGATGACTCTCGAGAGGTGGCTTACAGATGTTGAGGTCATTGAGGTAAAATGTCGCCAATATTTTGATCTTGATACCTCAGAGCATTATTTTAACTCATTATAGATCAAAAGGTGATAACATTGTAAATGTAGACTCATAAACAGGGGAGGGAATGTGGGAATTATACTTATCTATACCTGCAATCTTTGCCACCTTCAAACAACGTAGTTCTGAAAGTGAACTTCTGTAAAACTTTGATTGTAAAGTGCATATGCATATTCTATAAATCATTAATTATAAATTTTTTGAATTTGGACACAGTGGCCCTACATATTTTAGTTCACACATAAAGCGGAACTACCTTGCATATGCATCCTCACCTCTAATTTGAACTTGTACTGGAGCACTGCTATTGCGACGGTGTTTGACAAATTGTTTTTTCTAATTACAGATCTAAGTAAGAATGGTAGGACATATACATCGATTTTTCGTAACGATTATATGCAGGCAACATTTATTTCTCACGAATTATGGAAAGATATCATGCATACAAAATCTCAAAAAGCCTGGTTCAATGTATTCGTGACAGGTCTGGCTGGATTTAAGGTCTTTTCTTTCTTTTAAAAACGCATTCTTCAAGGCATTTGCGACAGTCCACGGGGAGTTGGAGGTCGCACTGGTTTTCATTTTGTATGCAAAGACTATTTTTCTGGCATTCTGACACGCACTGTAAAAGCGATTAGATTACTCAACAAATCCCACTCACCAAATCAAACTTACGTAGCGGAGTTTGGGTTTTTTATTCAGTAGCCATTGTTTAAAACAGGTATTTTTAATTTTAGAGGTGCACAAATGTAGCAAGGCCAAAATAAAGAAGAATTTGAAGAGCATTGTTCCTGAAACTTAATATATAAGCTAAAGTATGACAAATTCCAAAGACTAGAGGCGTGTGTAGATTATTTTTCTAAGCCCATGTTTATGTGATGATGAATCTAGGAAAGACCTAACTGGAAGGCAGAATTTCTATTCGGTGAGCTTCTTAAAGGGTTCTGATCGGGCATTCGAGCATTATTTCCAAATTTCCTTGATATACTGTTGTTGGGATAATGCTAATAGAATAGGGGTTTAGAGTGACTAACAGAGAGCAAAATTCTTAGCTATTAAACCAAGATAGCGTTTTATTGTTGATTTATTCTGAAAATATTAGGTTGACCCGAAAGTTTTTTCGCACCAAATTCAAAAATTCATAACATCTGATTTTTCTAACCGATTTGACTGTTTTTATTTTTTATGAAAGAGTAAGTCATGCTCTTCAATAAAATCTCAGCTGCTTACTAGTGTTCATCTGTTGCATAGATAGGAGCGGTAGAAGAAAATTAGTCAAAATTTGAATTTTCTGTGTAGGGTCATAAAAAATCTAAAACTTGCAATATAAATCCGAGCACTCGGCGTTATAGGTTCTATTACCAGCTCTTTCTAGCAGTGCAAAGTTGTGATTAAACGTCTTTATCAAAAGTTATGATTTTCGAGCAAGCGATACAATGAGGCAATTTTGAGTCATTTTGGCATTTTTCTCGTAAATCACAACTTTTTATAGAGACATTTAATTGGCACCTTTGCACAGCTAGAAAAAGCATGTAATAGAAACCATAATGCCGATTTTTGTTGCAAATTTCCAATTCTTATGACCCTACACAGATTCGAATTATGACTATTTTCTACTTCTCTTATGTATGCAGCAGATGACCACTAGTAAGGGTTAAGATGTCATTATGAAGAGCATTACTTACTCTTTCATAAAAAATTAAAAACAGTCAGATCGGTTGGAAAAATCAGATGTTATAAATTTTTGAATTTGGTGCGAAAGAATTTTCGGGCCAACCTAATATACAGGGTGTCCCAAAAAATGCGAACACTGTTTGATCGTTATTAACTTCTTTACTTTCATGTCCTTCGCCGAGCTTGAGGAACCATTCTATAGAGCGAGGTTCAACTTACAAGGGAAGCGTCTTTAGTCGAACTGACCCTTCCAAATAACTCCTCCAACTCTTCGAAAAGGATCAAACGCTGATTCCAAATCTGTTTTCACTATCTGCCGAGCGCCCCTGGGCGCCGAGTTGTGAGTGTTTTTCGGAGTAAAAAATGAACGCAGAATCTATGTAAAAACAATAATAACGATTCCTCCTGCGCTCAAATAGAGCACTGTTGAGTATGATGATATTAGACAGAAGGCATTCATTAAATGAAGTGCTCTGATAATCATAAGCTGCCCATTTGGGCATTCTTGGACGACTTTGTTCCAGTTGTGCATTCAGTTTTTCGACTTAAAAAACGCTCATAATTCAGCCTTCAGAGGCGCTTGGCAGAAATGGAAGACAGATTTGGAATCACCGTTCGATGCTCCACAGAGTGATATAGGTGCCATTGGGAAAGGCCGATTCGACTGAAAACGCTTCCCTTGCTAGATCGACAGTATGGAGCGAATCATAGATCGCTCTTCATTACTGCAGGATTACGGTAGCAATTTTGACAAAGATTTTAGGCCATTGGAGGCCATATTCTGCTTCGAAACAAGACCAAACAGGCCCAGAAACTCTTTTACTATGGTAACGAAAGCGGCTGATTGCGAATATGAAACTTTCACTTTACTGTGATGCTTTTTTCCGAGGTTATCCCAATTAAATCGTAAACTCAATTTCCAGCACTTGTCAGAAAGATGATTACACCGTCAAAAAAGCTAAAAACACTTATAAAAACTTGTGTTATGGAATCAGCGTGCGCGCGTGCGGCGAAAACCCTAGTACACGATTTTTCAGATTTTTGAGGAAAATTTTGTCAAATGGCATATTTCACAATCACTCCACATGCTAAAAGTTCATACCGTAATCCTACAGTAACGAACACCTACCAGTGATTCGCTCCACACTACAAATTTTAGTTAAACCACGCTCTACAGATTGTGCCTCAAGCTCGGCGAAAGACACGAAAGCAACGGAGTTATTAACGATCAAATAGTCCTCACATTTTTTTTGGGACACCCTGTATTAGCTTTGAGGACATAATGTTACTATGATTTCATAAATTTAGTAGTACAGTGTAGTAGAGTTACAGGGTAGTAATGTAAGTATAGTTGGAACTTTTACAATTTTCAAAGAGATGATGATGAAGTGAGAAGCGTATACACATTAACGACAGTATTTTGTAAAACTTTTGATTTCCGAAGCAAACGTTTTGCTGTGCTTCCTCACACATGCACCCAAACTCATCGAGTTGACTACGTCTTACTGGTAATGCAAAATCACGACATATGTTTCAAACTCGATCAAAAAAGTCAGAAATCCGTTCCCCTTCCCCTTGTACGCAATATGCAGCATTCAACTCTGTGTCACCTTGGCTTTTGTAACTTAAGTGGAACATAAACTATGCGGGGAGCATAGAGTGAACAAAGGTACTAGCAAACGATGTGAATTTGTTCAGCTGACTTGGTGTCGAAATGCGATGGCATGGCGAGTTTACTATCTAACAATAAAAAAATCATTTTATCTCATTATTAAGTATGCAAAGTAACCCATACTTCCTAAATTTCAACTTTTTGCTCATACTGATCGCATGGATGTTAGAAAATGTTTATTTGCTTCAGAACTTTTTTAGTGAGATCTTCCACGAGTTTGGAAATCCCAATGTATTCGGAATTCTCACAAAACGTGACCGTGAGGCAAGGCCTTCATTACTTACCTAACCTCATCCAACTCTCAAAGATTTTGATACTGATTTCGAGCATTGATTTCGAGATTTTCCCCTTATCTGTTGAGCTAGTCTGAGGTTGAGGCATCATCAAGCTAATACAGTGAATAACGGAAACGCTTAATAAAGATAAGATGTTCAGCCGTTTTGATAATTGTGTTCAATAATCGCTCCGATACGGAAAAAGGACAGCACTATGCTCGTGTGCGTATAAATACAGTACACTCAATGAGGTGATACAGTCTGGCCAAAGGCTTCAGCCCCTCGAAGTTTGCTATACCTTACTCTGTTCCGCACCAAATGAATCTAAATTTCAATAACACGTGCAAATCACTTCTGTGTGCATGAAACTGCAATTTTTTTGACGTTCAACGTCAGTCAGAAAATCGCAGTTTCATGCACAGGAATGGGCTCTGAGAAAAATGGCGAAAAGCAAAATCAAAGTTGGTTAAAACTTGCAGCCACTTTCTGCTAAACTCTTTGAAAAACTTGCCAACTCCGGTGTCTAAACAAATGCACCCTTAAGATTCAAATATGCGCAACTAGCACTCATCAAACTTCCAAAAGAGAGACTTTACGAAGCAAATTTTCTTAAAACCAAATGTCTGCAAAGGTTGAATAAATCTTTGGATTTCAAGAAGTAATCGACTGGTCCGTGCTTCTTTGGAGAAATTGTACCATCTGCACGTTTAGTGACGTTTGCAAATGTGATAGAAAAGTAATACTTGGAGTTAAGTAATGGTTACATTTGAGTGCCTTTCCGCTCCAAAATTGGGCTCGGTCTAAAGAGTTGACTCTTTGAGAGGAGCGAGGAGGAAGTTTGAGTCTTCAAACTTAACGAAAGCGTTTTCAAAAAGGCGAATAAATATGTGAATGAGTCCGCCCACTTTTAAAATACTTTTTTGGAAGGAAAAACTTACAATCTGATGCCACTTTGTATAAATACTGTAGGAGTACGATAAAAAGTCATTTTACGTATATCTAAAATCTTCAAATCAAGAGTACGATGAAGAGTCATTTTGCGTTTATCTAAAATCTTCAATTATGTTCTGCGAACGGGTTTTCGTAGGGGTACAACCCAACACTCAATGCGAATAAAAATCTTTGGTTGATATTATTCGATAGTGCACCTTTCCTAGTTCCTTGAACGCTAAACAAAACGTAAAAAGTTTTCTGATAAGAAATGGATACTTGGTGACGCGGTCATTCGTAATGATTTGTATATCAAAAAGTGCCTTTCAGTTCTGGTTCAAATACTATCTTCCATTTCTGCGAAACGCTGACCTGGATGGAGTTATGATAATTTTTCCATGAATAGATTGAGCTACTGCGGAGGGTCAAAATCATCAATAATTTTAGGTCGTTCCACAAGTTCGTAGCTCTTTCATTTACGTCCTCATATCTTTGAGGAGCGGTTGATTTGCGGCTTGATGCGTCTATCATTTGGAAGGGCTGATTGTGCACTTTAGAATACGCCTACTTTTCGGTGGAAAGCTGATTTACTCAAATCTCGCAGCTTCCAAAGATGGAAATCTTGAAGGGCAAAAAGTAGCGATTTCGGCATTTGCGCATTTTTTCTTCAAGCGCTTTTGCACAGATTTTTGTATCAATTATGGAACATGGTGCTCGCGCACCTCTATGAGACAGAAAAGATTGGATTGCTACAAAAGATCAGCGACTGAGTAGGGTGTCCCTGAACAAGACTTCTCTTGGGACAGGCAGGACGTCCTGCACTGAAAATTGCCGTACAGGTACGCCATGGTCAACCACGTAAGCAATCCAACTGCACCTTCTAAACCAGGTCCTACCGCAGAAAAAGCCTAACAGACAGATTCAGGGAGCTTTTCTGCATGACGAAACATGGCCTCATAGGCAAACGTCGTCAAAACTGTCCTGCACGATTTGACTGGAAGGTACTTCAGTACCCAAAGTACTCTTCAAATCTCGCTCCATCAGATTATTATTTTTCTCTTTCGCAAATCTCATGAATGGTGCCTGTCTCGATTTCAGCAAGTAGTTTGAGCACTGGTTAGATGACTTTTTGGGACCCGGCGCGCTGCCGTTTGAAAAATTGAGATAGAGAAGCCAATAAGGATGTGCTAAAAGGTTGTGGCTACAACCAGGAATACAATTTTAATTGATTTCTACGGTTAATTGGTGATTTTGTTTTGTTTATAAAAACGCTACGACCTTATGGACCTAATAACGACCTAATAATTTCTCTTTCTTTCTCAAACGCTAAATATGGCTTATAAGGAAAGTACTTTAAATGGCCGTGGCCTTTTGATATGAGATGCATCCCATCTGAAGCAGCTTCAAACGCTGATTTCAAATCTGCTTTCCTTTTCTGCGGGACGCTCCTGAAGAGAGCTATAAAAGCCTGAATATCCTGTTTGGGGGCGCTACTTGAGTTTGAGGATGGCTCTACGTGCGTTGGTGGTGCAGTGGTGTAATAATTAGTTGTTGACATTAAAGGCGGAGTGTCGAGGTCCGAAGCCGGTTTGATTGAATTTATTCAAAATTTTTTGAATTTATTTGGAACGCCAGTTCAATATTGCTCCCCTCGTAACTTAATGGGTACTTACGAACATGAGAATTGCATGGAGGTTTTCTGTATACCTGTTCCCGTTGTGAGAAACTGTGTTTTGCTCACTTTGTAATTTCGCTTCACCTCTGTACATATATTTTTTGTGGGAAAAAACCAAATCTCAACAAGCAAACGGTTCTGCCAGAAAATTTCTTTCTTGAGTCACATTTGCCATGGGCATTACAGTAATTGTCTGCAGACGAATTAGAGCGGTTTTTGAACTCCCATTCGTAGTGCGAGGTGGTACGCTCTGCACTGGATTCGAACCATCGACCTTTCGCCTTCAATGCCAACAATCAACCATTACACCACTGCACCATCAACACACGTAGCAGCGTCCTCAAACTCAAAGAGCACTCCAAAATATGATTTTCAGGCTTTCAACTCTCTTCACAAGAGCGTTCCGCAGAAAAGGAAAGCAGATTTAGGATCAGCGTTCGAAGCTGCTTCAGACAATACGCATCTCATATCAAGAGGCAACTGCCATTGAAGGCACCTTCCTCGTTAGATAAATATAATACAATAGTAATGCTTTTGAAATTTTCTTCGCTAGCTTCAAACAATAACTAGAAAAAATTAAGTGATTTCAATTACACAAAAGTAGGCATACGAAAAAAAGTTCATAACTTCTTCAGAAGATCGTTTCGCAGATATCGAGCGTAGATTTGAAATCAGCGTTTTGAGGAGCATCTTACGGTGTACATCGCCTTTCAAATAGTCACGGTGACCGAGTATCCTTTCCTTGTGAGTGAAAGCGAAAACGGCCAGCAAATTTCGAGAAAAACCACATTTCACTAAAATCTATCCACCGTACCCCTACAGAAAGAAGCTGTCCTGCAATTCAGATGTGTTTTCTGTAATCAACGGGTCGGATAACATCTATGGTCCAATTTTCCAAGGAACTAGTGGCACTCGATTTCTTTTCGCATCTCACTCTTGGCCTCGGTGCAGGAATTGGTCAAAATATTGAGGTTATCGGATTGACCAGAAACTTTGCTCATAGTGGTTTTTGGTCCCGATATTACGAATATCTTAGTTATTTTGCACTAGACACTCTTACAGTAAAGCTAAAGTGAGATAGAAGTAGCTAAACCTATCAAGATCGCAACTTCGCCTGCCTTTTCGCCTATCTATTGCAGAAATTGTTTGCACATTTTTGTTAGTTCAAGACTGTGAACAGCTCTATCGGAACGTGCTCAGCACAAACCTTATCTGCATTGTTCGTCAGATTATGATGTTACATCACTCTCATGAATTGTCTCTCAAATACGTGTGATTTGGCAATTTTCTATCCTACAATGTGCCACCAGCAGCGAAACAATGTAAGTAATATTGTTAGCACGTCGAGTAATTTATCTAAGTGGAGATTATAAGATTTGCTTCATACATGCATTCAAACAGTTGTGACTATAGAATGTGGAAATTCTCGGCGAAAGCGGCGAAGGCGATTTCGACGAGAACTTTCACATTTTACTGTTATAACTGTACCATTGTCAGCTGTAGAAAAGCTTGTGGACCACTTCAACGTGAAGGTATGGATGAAAAAATTCACATAGCGTTTTTGATGTTCATTTGCTAGCAGCAGATGGGAAAATTATCGTTTGATCAGTTTATCATCCAAAAACAATACCGCCCACTTAACATGCAAAATTTCCGTGAATATCACGAAAATCCGAGAATTTCGCGATAATCAGAAATTTTGCGCGTTATATGGGTGGTATTGTATGTTCATATGGAAGACCAGGTGATTGCTTGGAGTCGGGGGTGATCTACGCTATCACTTGTCAGCTGTGTGGAGTTTAATACATAGGAAAGCTGGCAGGTTATGCGTAAAAAATCCAGCAGCACTTTTGGTAAGCGCTGGCCCATCTTTTTCGACTTTGTTGTTGCTTCAGCTCTTTTTTAGTTTTCAAATTTAGTCATATATAGGATAGAGGGATATAAATGATAAAGTTGAACTGATTTCAAGTTTTCTACTCCTGACTGTAGTTAGCAGAGTTGATTGCCTAAAAAGCGTTTGGGCAGCGAGCATTTGAGGGGAGGAAACGAAACGAGCATATTGTGAACAGGGTCTGAAAGCGGATTGTAAAATGGGACGAAATACAAGAAGAAAGTCGAAGAAACAAAGTATCCTGGTGAACGCGCTCCGACAGCACGGCTATTTATTGGGGATTTCGTTGAAATCGCCATCGCCATAGTTTTGATTCTTGATACAGAAAATTGGTAATTGCATTGATATATCTACGAAATGGTCCTGAAGCATAACTAAACCATGAGAAAGAGATCAAAGCTTCCAAAGACCAATTCGAGACGCTATAATACTCGATAATAAAATTGAAACATCAATAATTTCATGCATTATTGGGATGAAATACGAACGCAAGCATCCGCACACAGCAGAATCCTTGTCTCTTTCATCTACTCTATAGCAGGCTCAAATGAGCATGAAACAATACAATACCGCTCATAATTCGTCAAAAAAGTCGCCGCACTCTAGCAGACTGCGGCAGAGTGCGCCGGAGAGCAGCGGAGTGCGCCGCACTCCACTGGAGTGCGCCGGAATAAACGTCCCATTGCCACATCTGCTTGAAAATAGGCGTATTCTAAATCCAAGGACCGTTCGATTACTTTTTCCGTGGATTATAGATGCCAAAAAGTAGCCGTAGCCCCATTTCCAAAGAAGATAGAAGGGGTGGTGAATTGTGGAAAAATCTTGTCGTCCCAAATTGTACTCGTCATGATCCTAGAAAACGGAGATATCTTGCTAAGCAGATGTGATTTTTATAATCAGCAAGTCGGATAAGCTTTATGAGCAAGTTTTCTGATATGTTCGGGTTATTCCATTTTTTCTCGTTTTACTCTCTAGTAGCTCGCCGATGGATTTTGGTCAAAATGTTGATGCTCTTGAATTGTAAGGAAACTTCGCTTATAGAGGTTTTCGAACACGTTCTTCACGAAATCGTGGTCTCTAAGGATTATAGGATCTTTTTGGAAAGATACGGTGAGGTACTGTAACTGAATCACGAAAGTGCGTAATTGTGACAGCACTTCTCGCGTATCTGTCAGAAAACTTGCCTGCTTGCCTTTCTAAGTCAGACTTACTAGGAACTGTGCTATCAAATGGTGAATTCAGGCTCCAGTCTATAAATATCGCCGAGTTACGGATCTACTGAAACACGTCCTCAAGAATTTTGCCCAAAATGTAAAGATCGCATATCTTGTCGAAATTCCACCGTGAGTGGTTTTCCGTGCTGTTCACTGCTTTCTCGTTGTTAGGGCAAGATTGCAAAAATTTTGAAGTTCTGCATCGTTAAAGAGGCGAATATCATTCCGCATCTTTTTTTCAATGATTAGGCATGAGTTCTTTTGAAACTAGAGGAAGCTACAAATTTACACTGTTATATGTGGCACGGTCATAAAATACTTGCTAATACTTGAGCTATACCAAGATCTGGACGAATCTGACGACATTAGTAAATAGTACTGTTTGCTTGTGCCTGCATGTTTAGCTTTCATAATCTGCGCTCCTCCAAATTTGATACGTTGAGGTGCTGGATGCTGAATGTTGAAAATATGCACCCCAATTTGGCATCTGATTGGTTGATAGTTAGGAAAGATGGTAGTGCAAACTGGTCAATAGAAAAGTACAAACAGTCGTTCAAGCACACTTGTTTTACGATTTCAATAACCTGTAGCACATTCATTCCAATACTCGATTATTCAAATGTTCGAAGTCCTATAATCCATTTACATGAGAATTCCACTTTCTGCTATAAGCCAATATTTAACTATTCGACTTCGGTTGATTTAGAAAGGTGCACTTGTCCATATTTGTTAGATGGTGTTCAAAAACTGATTCTTCGTTGGTTGGTTTAAGCAGTTTAAAAAATCATGTGTTCGATCGTCACAGTTCACTGGTAGATTTTTGTTCCAGCTATGTTGCTTGGCATAATCAGAATGTACTAGATTATGCAAATGTAAGCGAGATATTGCAGGTAGTTTGCTAGGATAGTTCTTTTCGTTAGAACTGTTGCAGTGCACGGCACAGGTTGACTACAACAATTTTTCAGAAATGAAGTCCCGTTGACTTGTCAACGAAATTACGACATCCTTTATGGCACACTCAAAAAAAAATAACAAAATTAAATAAATAATATAACCAGAAATAGCATAAAAAGACTGCCAAAAAACTAATGACGTTCGTATTCCTTGCATTGGCGGCATGCTGTGTCCGGCGCGCACCACCGTAAGCTTGAAGTGAAGTTGCTGCAGTTATGCAGAATTTCAGAGAAGTGTGACTGTGCGAGGAGGAGGGCGTTTATGGAGGTTCAAAAACTAGTATTTCAAAAGTTTGTAAAATATTAAATGTGGAATGAGGTCTTGTCATAGTGGAGAGGAAAGTATGTGAAAAGAGGCAAATGTATGACTTTGTTTTTCTCGAGCCACCTCAGTCTCTCCAGGTGGCTTCATAGCCACCTAGTTCCAAAAGAAGTTTGCTAAGCCTTCAGCTCACAGAACTTTCATAATTTTGCATACATGCTATAATATTCTAATGCGCACTACACACCAATTTTGGCGTCATGCTATAAACAAACAAAGAAATGGAAGTGCACATGAGAATTCCAAGAAAATATATTGTAGAAATATAACTAACTGCTGAACTAATTTCGGAGCAAACTAGACCGGTACTGCAGCTCTCCCGTCATCAGTAGTTTTTGAAAAAAATGACTAATATTTTACAACTGAGATTTGGTGAAGAATATGAGGAACTATAAGAGAAAAAATTTGCAATTTTTTTCATAGATTTTTTTCCAGAATCTTTTTTGTAAATTTATGAGGACAGTTTTCTTGCAATGTGTCAAGGAAAAAATTAAAAGGGTTTGGTTCAGAGACATATTTTTTAAAATCATTTCCGATAAGGTACGCAAGCTTTTGAGGCGACTTCAAAGCTGTTAGGCTGCTCTTTATGGAGGCAAAACAATCCAGAACGTTTCCTAAAACATCCAGCTTTTACAATAAATTTGAATCTCCTTTTCAAACTGTTTCCGGTATGCGAGTTCAGCCGAAAAGATGGCAATGATGGCTCAAAGTACTCCTTTGCAGCTGTTTCACTCAGATGTTGAGACCCTAGCTTCCTCTGTTCTGTGTAAACCTAGTACATTCATTGGAAGCACAATGACATGATCGTGAGGTTAGTGTTCATGTTTGAGATTATTGAATCAAAAATGGGCGCATTTTTGGGTGGAAAAATGATTTTAAATTGCGCTGGTAGTTAGGCAATACGAAGTCTGGTGCAAACTAAATCTGTAGACGAGAAGTCAATTTTATGACAGGTGGTTATAAGCCTGTTAAATCATAGGCTCTGTGGCTGAGATAAGATTTCCTTGCATCTTTTCTCGTATTGTTGGTAGTGGAAGGTGCTGGAAGCCGGAATGCAGTGCAAGTAGTATCTTTTCAGAATAAGTTTCAAAAGAAAAGTTCTGTCTTGCTTTTTATATTATACAACAAGACCTTTCTGTCGAAACTTTTAGCCTTTATTACACCTACACCCTACATTTCTTCAAAAACGCTGCCCCCTAAAGGCCTGAAGTGTGAGTCATTCAATTTCGTTAAGGTACATGCGTTCAAAACCTTGTTCACGAATTTGTCTGCTGTGATCGAAGTCCAAGGTCCAAACCGAGTTGATTCACCAAGAATTTCGGTTGGAAAACTAGTGCTAATTGTGTAGCGCATTTTGGCTTCCAGTAATCTCCTGGGGAGTTGCCCTTAGAATGTCGTGTCCAATTTGCGGGGGTTTTCTTCGTGCTGGTTAAGTCAGCAGGTCGTCTTCAGTGGAAAGCAAGTAAGCTTACTCCTAGTTCTTCAATCATTTCTTTTCCACATTCGCATATTGAAGTCAAATTGAGGCGCAAGGGAGCGTACATGGTGTGGGAGTTTCTCAAAAAGTATAAGAAATAAAGAATTTTTAGTAAATGGATTTTTGTAAGCTAGAAAATAAACGCAGCACTAGCTTTATTTTTATGCCATAACTTTAATAATGCGCAAGAAATGACAGTGCTATTAACACTTTGTACTAATTTATACCACATTATACTAGGTTGTAATTCATATATAGGGGTTCCGCTTAACACTTGCTGCAAAAAAAGAAGAGTAGCAGTGTGTCAGGCATTGGTCATATTTCGCCGCTGTGCTATCTCTAATTGCTACGGTTGTTCATAATCTTATGTAGGCGCACAATCCGATAGCAAGAATTGGCATTTGCGCATAAGCCTATAAAAGCTATGTGCCTATGGACTTGGAGTCCACAAGCGGTGGATGTGGATATGCACACATGGAGAATTGCCAAATTGCGTACCGCAGCGGTTATGAACAAATCGCTTGAGTAGTATTGAGGGCTCGGAGGTTGCGCCTGTCTAAATCTCGCGCGGTATCGCCCTCGGCGCTATCGGCATTGCGAGTAATGGTCGTAGCAAGGGTCCGGCTTATGAAGGTTATGCGGCTTTGCATTGAAATTGGCGCAGTGCACTTATAGACCGGACAATTTGCCAAGTGTATGAACCGTGCTGCATTCCTACAACTTTTCAAAACTTTTTTTCATAAAATGCTGGATCTGATATCCAGGGCCCTATATTTGATGATGACTTCGAAAGCAATATAAAACAATATTCATGCGTTATAATGACGCAAAAACAATGTCGCGTAGCAAGAGCTTGCTCCGTTTTTTTGATTTCTTCAAAAATTCACTCAAATTAACCTGTTTGAACCAAAGTTTACTGCGTTGTTCATGTGAGGAAATGGTTAAAATCAGATTTGCGCGGAAATGTTCGTCGAACTGCTTTCTGGTCAGTCCGCTTTCCAGTTTTGAATTAAATAATGTAGATTTGCCCTTGGAGTTCGGTTCCTTGAACTTTGAATAACGGCTATTGCCTGCTTCAATTTCTTAACACTTTAGGTTTGAGACATAATGATCGTGTCATATTCTAACTGATAACATGTTTAAAAACTAGGAGAGTCTCACTTCTCAGTTAAGGCGACTTCAAATATGAGAGTAATTCAAATCAACCCATGAATATATGGAAACATCTATGGGAAAGGAGTGTGATCTATAGACTGGAAGATCTATCAGATGGCACTACACTCCTGTGTTCGTTTCTTGTTACTCCGACTGCGTTCATATACCTCAGTGACCTCATATCGAATTTGCGGAGTTCGAGAGTTCTAAGTACATAGAAGCTAGCTTTGATATGTTTTGCAACATTATAGATGTCCATAACATAATGGTAACAGGTTTTATTGTTGTCAGACTATGATCGAGAACTCAATAGCAGTGGCGTACCGAGGCCCAGAGAATTGTTCGCGATTTGAAAGTTACTCAGAAGAAATGCGCACTATAAACAATACTAAAATAATGTGTAAGCGATCTGTTTTTATTTTTTATCTTTGGAAATAACCAAAATAAAATATAAATTTTTTTTAAAATTATTAGGTCGTTCCGAAAGTAATGTCGCTTTTTTCAAACGAACGCCACATCTCGTGGAACAAAGGTGTGTAAAAGATTTTGATAGCATTTGATGCAGCATTTCATTCTCTTTCCAACGGTTATATAATCACTGCACAAAATTCAATAACCTCTCGAAAAATTATCAAAATCTGCGTCCCATTGTTTTAAGAAGGCCAAGTTTCAAAATTTTCCACATTTTCATAACAACCCTCGGAAGGAGCCCAAGTAATGGATGGATAGAGCAAGCCGCACAGGAAACAGCACAACTTTTTCTACTTTCCAGAGCTCGTCATAACTTTTATATAGATTTTTTGATGGAACCAACAAATTTCAGCAGGCTCGTCTCACACACAAATGCATCAAACACTAATAAATTATCGGATTTTGTAACTTACAAAGATGGATTATGGTTTGGCACTAATTTTACAAACCAAGTGAGCATTCACCGCTTCAGATTAGCAACTTTCGAAAATTCTGGGCACAGCCTAGGGCGCCTTGAAAAACCTGAATTATGATGACTTTATCCCAGAAACCTAAATGAATCGGAAAAGATAAACAACTGGTAGAAAGAGGAGAAAAAGCTGCGTTGAACGACACCGAGTTGCTTGCCGGTTGTTGTTCTGTGAGGTTTGTGTTGAAAAAATATGGAATTTGAGTCATTGAAAAATTGGTTCCAGAAACTCTAGGAAGCAAGCTAAGAAAAAGAAAAAATACTCTGTGTCCTGTAAGATTTGCTCTATCTATCTGTCGCCTGTATTTCTTAGGAAAATAGGTACAAAAATTAGAAAAATAGCCGAACTTGACCATGGCAAAAAGCGTGAATAGCAGATTTTGGTAACTTTTCGAGAACTCGTCAAATATTAGGTTGTGTAATAAGTTCGTTCGCATTTTTTGTTTCGATTTTTTCTCAATATTTTGCAAAGCGTTTGGCATAGCGTTGGTATGCGTTCGGAAGCTCTAAGTTTGCTCTACCAAAATACTATCATTATAATCTCAGTTTTTGAAAATTTGAATAAAAAATTTCACTACAAACCGAAAAACCTGAAGTGGCAAAAACCCCATTTTCGACATCTTTTTTCTTCCTTGGTTTTCCCGTTTTTCTTTGTTGAAATTTCTTCAAAAGGCTTGACAACGAAGAAAAACAACTAACTAACAATTTATGCATTTACTGATACCATTTACGATTGCCCATTTCCTTTCACCGACCGTTTGATGCAATTTTCGCAAAACTTGGCGTAGCAAGGGTTTGCCGCAGCGGTGTTCGTTGTCTCGCGTCCGTGGGCTATGTGTCCCTCGAATTCTGAATTTCTGACTATGTAAGCCATTTATTCGATGATTTAGCGATCATAGACCACATGTCTGCCAATTCTTGAATTATTCGGCTACCACCTTTCTTCAAAGGTGCCTTCAGATGCTTAACGTTGACACCAAAAAGACATAAAAACATACCTATTTTTGAGCTTACAATATGAATTGTTTTTGAAATGTTTTAGCACTACAGGTAATCTGCGGGAGCTATAGTATTCTACTTATACATGTCGCAAAATTTTTGAGCTGTTTCTTGAGCACTCAAACCCATTCAAGGTGCGGCATGATATAGTTGTCGAAAATGGGATTTTCGTCATTTCAGATTTTTCGATTTGTAGTCGATTTTTTTATTCAACTTTTTACAAACTGGGAATATAATGATAGTGTTTTGGTAGAGTAGACTTAGTGCTTCCAAATGCATACTAACACTATGCCAAATGTCTTGTAAAATACTGAGAAAAAATTGAAACAAAAAATGCGAACGAACTTATTGCACAACCTAATATTATGCAACGAAATTGCAACCTTTAAAAAGAGGATGAAATGCTGCATTAAATGCTTTTAAGATCTCTTGAAAATCATGATTCTTTTGAACGTAATGTTTATTTGAAAAAAAAAGACATTACTTTTGGAACGACCTAATAATTAGTCTTGAGAAAATTTTTTCGAGGAGTGGCTATCGCCACGCCCCATATTCTCGAAAATTTGGAGTCAGTGCCTGCAAAAATTTTGGAAAAGCATCCTAAAAAATTTTTTTGGAGTGCGTGGCTAACGCCCCTTCATCCGAAAAACCTTGTCCTCCTCTCCCCTCCCCTCCCCCTTTCTCCCACCCCAAACGGAAATCCTGGGTACGCCACTGTTCAATAGTGTTAAAGCTGACGAGTCACATTTGAGCCAATGATGAAAAAGCTCATGAACTATTGGGCTTCAAAGTTCTACTCGTTTTTGTGCTTCTTTTTGATTCTGGAGAAAAACATTTTTTGATATTGCTTGTACTTAATACTTTGATTTCAATAATTGAATAAATTACAGCATTTTTTCTTCCTGTCGTTCATGCATACTTTTGCTTTCATAAAGCATTGTTCTTTCTGTAGTTCCGTATCTTGGAGGGACAACGGGACAGATGCTCAAATTTTCCTTTCTGCTCTATTGCCGCGAAGCCTATAGTTAAAAAGAGAATATCTCCAGCCAGAAAAAAACACATCTTTGAAAATGTAATGTTTGCTGGGTACTTTTGCTATGAAATGCTTATCAAACAATTTTGGAAAAATATTCTGTAGATTTTTTGTATAAACATGAACTACTGTCGTGCATAGGTCGCAAAAATCATAAGCAAAAGGTTACCACGGAACTTTTGCTCTCTCAGAATAAGCCTAAAACATTAATTAAGAAATGCATGGAAAATTTCTTGATTATCATTGGAGAACGAAATCAAAACTCTTAGAAAAATGAAATTTCTGTCCCTTTCACCGCTCATCGTCAGACCACTAAACGATGAGCGGAGCTTTGCAATTCCAATATATTCTAAAGTAAGTTATGGTTCTTCAAAGTAGAAGTTTTTGAAAGAAGATGTTTGACAATGTTTGCTTGAAAAATTTTTCTCATTTGCTGCAATAATGTTTAGATATGCAAAAATTTGTGGATTATAACACACTTTAATGCATTCGCAATGCTCATTTTTAGAAAGAGTTATGGTAAAACTTGAACTTTGAAAGCTGGTCTAACATTTCAATGTCTCAAAGCATTATTTTAACTCATTATAGATCAAAAAGGTGATAACATTATAAATATAGACTGACAAACATGGAAGAAAATGTGGAAAATATTTATAATTGCAATCTTTGTCACTTTCAAACAACGTGGGTCTGAAAGTGAACTTCTGTGAAACTTTGATTGTAAGGTGCATATTCTATAAATTATTAATTACAAATTTTTTAACAATATGGGCACAGTGGCCCCTACATATGTATCTTAGGACTTCGCATATGAAGCGGAACTACCTTGCGTAAGCATCCTAACACTCTAATTTGAAATTATACTGGAGCACTGCTATTGTGACTGTGTTTGACAGATTATTTTTTCTAATTACAGATCTAAGTACGAATGGTATGACACATACATCAATTTTTCGTAATGATTATATGCACGCAACATTTACTTCTCACGGATTACAAAAAGATATCATGCATACAAAATCTCAAAAAACCTGGTCCAATGTATTCGTGACAGTTCTTGCTGGATCTAAGATCTGGTCTTTCTATTGTCTAAGGCAATCTGCAAGGCAATCGTTACACTCCTTGTCGACGTTTGGGAGGCACAGTTTCTCATCTTCTATGCAAAGACCTCTATCCTTTTGACATTTTAGCAAACACTGTAAAAGCGATTAGAATACTCGACAAACGCTACTCACCAAAGTCAAACTTACGCTGATGTATGTGGGCTTAGTTGCTTTGTGCGTGTGAAACATCTTTAACCATGTGTGAAGACAGGATTCAACGGTACACAAATGTAGGAAGGCCAAAATAAGGAAGAATTTGAAGGACATTGTTTTTGAAACTTGAGATGTAAGCTGAAGTATAACCTCATTATAACCTCATTATTATTGTATGCTAACCTCATTTTGATCTCAAAGGTTTTTGCATTGTTTCAAAGTTTCTTTGATTTCTTATAGAGAATATACAAAAAGACGGCTGGAGCGACGGAAACGTTAGGAGCTAATAAGAGCAGGACCTTTGATATGAAAGTTAGATGACGATACAGTGTCAATTGTATTCGAACAACTTGCTTACCAAAGAGCTCAATTCGCAGATGTAGGAAGAGGATGAATTCTTTAATGCCGCATACCTAGCTTAAGAAGGCGACTCCCCTTGAATGTGACTCGGATCTGGGTGTTTTGAAATTTGGGCCGATTTTTAAACCTCTTCTCCGCTTTATGTACATACAAGGCCATACAAGGCAAATTATCACAGGTGCGTACTCTTGTACTGGAGCCCTGTGCTCCATAGTAGAGAAAGCTGTGGTAACATGGTGGCAGATTCCCTAATCAGCTACGAAAATTCACTGAACGCTCATTTAAGTCTTAACGTTACTGCGTGATTCTTCCCATTACACCTACGCTTATACAGCTATTGGTATCAGTTTAGAAAGAATCTGCGTAAACTGTTTCGCATCTTTGCTACTTCAACAAGAACTAGGCACGCAGCTCATCATTTTAAAAACTACTGAACTTTTATAACTTTGAAAAAAATCAAATTATATTATGCTCATATGCAGATTTGCTTAATCACGTGTAGACAATGATTGGGCGATCAGGCTTTATTATATGGTCGCATTAACTTCTGTTTATTCACGATCTCTAGAATGAATGGAAATTGATTGCTTGTCATTCAATAGTTAAGAACTATTTTTTACTCAAAGGCTGCCAGAGAATGAGACAAGGTTCTTTTCGGAAACAGAAGGAACTTTTATATCACTCACTGGTCAAGATCACTGCATAAATTTGCGAACTTAGAACTTTTCTAAAACTTCGTTAGAAAAAGCGACGCAGAAAGTTTTTGGACTTATAAGAGCGGCGAAGATTTTGGTGGACTAAACATCTGAGAAATATGCTGGAAAAATTATATTTTGAATGCGTTGTAAGGTCTCTTATCTTACTTTTAGCTTCATGTCGTCACGCAATCCCAACTAAACTTTACAACTCATTTTGCTTACTTATTACTGCGAACGGCAAATCAGGAACTGGCCAGGAGACAAAGCTAAATCATTATCTACAGAACCATTATTGGGAAAGAAGATCGTACCTGAAATGGGCCGTTCACTCACACGGTGGACGTCTCAGTTTGGCCGTTGTTTAGAAATGCTGGGAGAAGGCTTGAGAATAATAGAATGAGCATAATAGAACCGCTAATAACTCTCTTGGTTTCATGCCTTTCACCGAGCTTGAGATGTCATTCTGTAGGGCGAGTTTTAAAATTGCATTTACAGTATGGAGCGAATCATCGATCGCTCTTCATTACTGCATTTCAGGAAGTTGAAAGCGATTTTTTCTCAGAAAATACCAAACAAGCCAGGAACTCTTGTACTGGAATAGTTGAAGTCGCTGATTCGAAATATAGAAGTTGAATTTCACTGTAATGCTTCTTTCATAAATTGGATATCATAGATTTAGGGTAACACCTGTTTTCCCAATGCTCGTCAGGAGTGTGATCACACCATTAAAACAGCTCGAAAAACTGATAAAAGGTTATGTAAAGTCAGCACGCCTGAAAACCTTGCTGCACAAATTCCGGATTTTTTCTGAATTTTTTTTCATCAAAAGGCCTCATCCACAGTGGCGCAATATGGAGTTTATACCGTAATCCTACAGAGATAAAGAAAAATCAGAGATTTAGCCGTGCTGCAAATCTAAGTTGAACCTCTAAGGAATGGTATTTTGAGCTCGTTGGGGGAAGTGAAATCAAGACTTATTGACGACTAGCTGGCTTACCCGGCTCCGCCGTATCCGGACCAAACTTGGCACACATACACTTCGGGCCCCGGCGGGTGTCACAGTCCACTTTTCGTTATCGATTGATGTCGATTTTACCGATTTTTATCGATTTTTTTGCAGAGTTCACCTACAGGGCTAGGAGTTGGCACAGGGGGGGGAAGTGAGCATGGGGATTCCGAATACAATATTAGTTTTCAGGATCGTCCATTACTTTTACCAATTTTATCGATTTTTTTGTAAAGTTTGACCTGCGGGGCTGGGAGTTTGCACAGGGGGGTAATCGAGCATGCAGATTACGAATACAATATTAGTTTTTGGAATTATCCATTACTTCTATCGATTTTATCGATTTTTTGCAAAATTTGAGCTAGGGGGCTGGAATTTGGCACAGGGGTGTAATCGAGCATGCTGATCACCCCCTTGGGGATGATCAGCATGCTCGATTACCCCCCTGTGCCAACTCCCAGCCCCCTAGCTCAAACTTTGCAAAAAATCGATAAAATCGATAAAAGTAATCGATAATCCCGAAAACCAATATTGTATTCGGAATCCCCATGCTCGATTACCCCCCTGCGCGAACTCCCAGCCCCGTAGCTCAAACTTTGCAAAAAAATCGATAAAATCGATAAAAGTAATCGATAATCCTGAAAACCAATATCGTATTCGGAATCCCCATGCTCGATTACCCCCCTGTGCGAACTCCCAGCCCCGTAGCTCAAACTTTGCAAAAAAATCGATAAAATCGATAAAAGTAATCGATAATCCTGAAAACCAATATCGTATTCGGAATCCCCATGCTCGATTACCCCCCTGTGCCAACTCCCAGCCCCGTAGGTGAACTCAGCAAAAAAATCGATAAAAATCGATAAAATCGATATCGATCGATGACGAAAAGTAGCCTATGACACCCGCCGGGGCCCGAAGTGTATGTGTGCCAAGTTTGGTCCGGATCGGTTCAGAAATGGAATTTTCTATTCGGAACATACGTACAGACATACATACAGACATACATACAGACATACATACATACATACAAACAGACATTCAGCTTTATATATAAGATGAGGCACTCACATTTTTTCTGACACGTATTACCACTGCGAAAATTTAAAGGCAAAGAATTTGTCTCGGCTCTGCCTCTCGTCCTAGAGCAACAAAAAGCGAGGAATTTGAAAAATTCAAGTCACTTTCTAGTCATAAATTCAAAGGTCATCAAATGTTTGAGGTTTGAGTGGTACAATTGAGCTCCTAACTCATGGGAAAAAAAGGATTGCGACAAATTTTTCCGTCGCGACATATTTTTCTTCGCAAAACCGTCGCAATGCTATAACTTTTTTAAAACTAGTTTTCAAAAGAAACTGAGACCATCATTGGATTGCTGAGAACCTAGCGATTCAGAATAACTGTTGAAATCTTGAAAAGGCTTTTATTTGACCTATCGCGACGTATTTGTCGCGACAAAACCGTCGCACCGAATTAAGTTGCTTGAACATAAGTTTCATGGAGTAACAAGTAGATTTTTGGACTCCTGGCAGAATTCTGACTTAGAAGATGCGTCAAAAAATCAAAAAAGCTCTTGTACGAAGCATTTAGCGATTATTTGAAATATTTTCATCAAATTTAGGTCAAATTTACGAACTTGAATAAATCGCAAAATTTATATCAGAAATCGACAGCAATGAGCATTGCGTTGTTTCATTGATAATTTCGGATCACCAACTATGATGCAGGCTGATTTGGCCTCTCAAGAACGACCTAGCCTGCAGACGCGAACTGCCGATTTCAAGGCTTCATAATTTTCAAATTCATGCAGCCTTGTTCAAATAACTTCACTATCAGTAGAGTACAAGGAATCTTTCAACAAATCAAGGTGAGTCTAGTCTGTTATATGGAATGTCTTCCAAGATACATGTACTCAAACTGAGGTGCGCATGCATCGCTGTCATTATGGTGCCACATTATCGAGACCGTATTGCAGGCAGTCGGTCAGTAAAAGAGCCGAAACTTCATCCACATCTGAAATGGTGTTTGCTATTCAAGAATTTCACCTTCGAAAATGTGATTTGGAAATAAGAAGTATCTGATGGTTTCGGGAAAAGTGCAAATATCAACGATAATTTCACGAAATTTTCACGAATTTCATGTCGTCTCAGACTTCATAACTTCCACATATTCTAAATCTACGCAAAAAATGCTTCTAGAAAATGTATGAATTAAATATCTTAGCAACACCTAAATATCCCTTATTTTTGCTTCTTTCCTGATTACCTCTGCCATACCCCTAATTGGGTGCTCCTGCACCCAAATCTCTGCACAGTTGGATTCGCACCCAAAGGCATGTGTTCGCGGCCTAGCTATTTGAGAAAGAGAGAATTCGAATCAATCCGCTCCAGGCCTTACTTTCGAAGTGCTCCTGGAAGAACCGTTTAATTCATTTCATTTCATTTTTCAAATGATTAACAGAAAATTTTGGTTCATTTCATTTCATTTTTCAAAGGATTAGCAGAAAACGATGGCATGAAATTTTGTTATACCTTCAGGTCGGTAGTTTATTTTTTGAGTGGACCATGGAACTTCTGTCGGTAGCCAAACGGTAATTTCAAAAATTTCGAAATTTTTTGAACCCTCAAATGCGCGTAGTCTTTATGTTTTCGGAAACTGTATAATTGTATGATAACTGTGAATGTATCGCGAGATCATGCATTCTTCTTTCACCATCTAGGCATTCTACTGAATGGAGATGGTCAAGAACATCTGACCCAAGTGACACAGCTATGACCAAGGAAGCGAGGTTACCGACGATGTCATCCAGATATCGATTAATTAGGAGAATAGATATCGTAGATAATTTATGAATCAACACGTACCAATTTCCCGTCGAAACAGAACCACATGAGATGCAACCATTTTCAATGCAAACCGAGGTTATTTTTACTAAACTTAGGAATTTTAAAGAAAAAAAATGAAAGAAATTTTCTGCAGCGTTGCATTTCGGAAACTTATTCATTCTCTTGCAAGACGCATTGCCCTTCATTTGCTGTGAAAATGCCATTGGAAACGAAGCGGGGCACATAAGCCATCAGCATAATTTACAAAAATTTTAGTGGGTCATGTGCCCCTTTGCTCTGAGCGATCAAATTCGGAGCTACAGTTTGGAGCTTTCTTGATTGAAGAAGAATTTAGAAACTGAAATAAATCCATCATTCAAAGAATTCCTATGCTAAATTTATTGAAATTCACATTTGATTTTTTATTATTTTGAACATCCACAGCTAATCTTTTTTACTTGAGCAACATTATTTCATTGAAGTCTTTTCTTCCTGAGCTTAATCTAGACAAGTTCTGAGACTATTCAGAATATCTGGGTGACATTCGGTAGATAACTTCGCACCTTTGGGCTTGGCTGGTCAGCTGGCTGCAAGTGCTCTTGGCTATCTCGATTCGGCAAAATCGGACAATAATGCATGATCTCTGATGAAGAGCTATCCGAGTTATACAGTATGGCTTTTGACAGAAGTTTCGTCACCCAACCAAAAAAATGAATCTTTAAACATTTCGTGAAGATGGTAAGTCTAATATAAGAAATTTAAATTGTGACAGTATGTTCATGCTATCAATTTTCTGCTAAATCTAGTTTGGTAATTGGTTCTTCCAGGAGCACTTCGAAAGTAAGGCCTGGAGCGGATTGATTCGAATTCTCTCTTTCTCAAATAGCTAGGCCGCGAACACATGCCTTTAGGTGCGAATCCAACTGTGCAGAGATTTAGGTGCAGGAGCACCCAATTAGGGGTATGGCAGCCGTAATCAGGAAAGAAGCAAAAATAAGGGATATTTAGGTGTTGCTAAGATATTTAATTCATACATTTTCTAGAAGCATTTTTTGCGTAGATTTAGAATATGTGGAAGTTATGAAGTCTGAGACGACATGAAATTCGTGAAAATTTCGTGAAATTATCGTTGATATTTGCACTTTTCCCGAAACCATCAGATACTTCTTATTTCCAAATCACATTTTCGAAGGTGAAATTCTTGAATAGCAAACACCATTTCAGATGTGGATGAAGTTTCGGCTCTTTTACTGACCGACTGCCTGCAATACGGTCTCGATAATGTGGCACCATAATGACAGCGATGCATGCGCACCTCAGTTTGAGTACATGTATCTTGGAAGACATTCCATATAACAGACTAGACTCACCTTGATTTGTTGAAAGATTCCTTGTACTCTACTGATAGTGAAGTTATTTGAACAAGGCTGCATGAATTTGAAAATTATGAAGCCTTGAAATCGGCAGTTCGCGTCTGCAGGCTAGGTCGTTCTTGAGAGGCCAAATCAGCCTGCATCATAGTTGGTGATCCGAAATTATCAATGAAACAACGCAATGCTCATTGCTGTCGATTTCTGATATAAATTTTGCGATTTATTCAAGTTCGTAAATTTGACCTAAATTTGATGAAAATATTTCAAATAATCGCTAAATGCTTCGTACAAGAGCTTTTTTGATTTTTTGAGGCATCTTCTAAGTCAGAATTCTGCCAGGAGTCCAAAAATCTACTTTTTACTCCATGAAACTTGTATTCAAGCAACTTAATTCGGTGCGACGGTTTTGTCGCGACAAATACAGTCTGCCCCAATCCTAACCAGGCCAAAATTGGCATGGCGGGAGTCCGCGTCGCGAGGGTTTCGCGCCAATTCTGCGGCTAGTTAGTCTGCCCTCTCCCCAATCTCTTCGCTCTCTGCGACAGCGCGCGTATGCAGCGCAAACCCCTAGCGCTGCGAGCGCGCAAATTCAGCCGATGGTTCGGCCTGATCCCGATTGGCGCAGACTGTACGTCGCGATAGATCAAATAAAAGCATTTTCAAAATTTCAACAGTTATTCTGAATCGCTAGGTTCTCAGCAATCCAATGATGGTCTCAGTTTCTTTTGAAAACTAGTTTTAAAAAAGTTATAGCATTGCGACGGTTTTGCGAAGAAAAATATGTCGCGACGGAAAAATTTGTCGCAATCCTTTTTTTTCCCATGAGTTAGGAGCTCAATTGTACCTCTTAACGGCTATTTTAAAGAAATGGCAAATCATTGCGTTCTTGATGCCGGTATAACAGAATAATTTGAGCCTAGAGTTCTCAGAAAAACTTTTAACCATTCTGGATTTTTTCGATAAAGATTTTTTTACCCAAAGAGGGAAAACTAACAATGGTAAAAATGTTTAAAAAACCCTCATATTTTGAAGTTTCCTCGTTTGCTTCAAATTGTTTCAATTCTTTCAAAGTGTACACCAAATTGGTTCTATATCTAGTGAAAACGAAACCAAATAATACGTCACCCCGTCACTTTATACACAGTCATAGTAACACTCCTACCATTTTACAATTTTCTTTTCTGGCTTTTTGTTATTACTGCGTTGTGACATACTTGTTCAACCTCTGGTAAAATCTGTGTCAACAATTTCTGAAATTCCACTTTGTTGTATTTATTCACATCTTTGTACTTTATACGTATCAATAAACCGCTTCGGATCGTCTCGCAGTTGTTGAATGTTGAGTGTAGGTCAATTGCTCAAACTTTGCATTCTGACTTATAGGCAATGTCCAGGTCAACTGGGAGATGGTGGGATTTTGACGCAGTGCGAGAGCATGGCGCCTGACTACTGCAACAGTTTGATTCCGATCAGAAAATTTGACTCTAAAGCGAGAAAAACGCTCAGGAAAAAGCGGAAAAAAGAGTCGGTACGTTAGCTAATTCCGCCTACTTGACCAGTTTTGACGTGCGAAGGCGGATTCTGAAGCGAGAAGATTGCTTCGGAAAAAAGCGGCGGTACACTAGTTCCGTCTACTTGACAAATTTTGACGTGGTTAATACTTTACATCTACAGCATTCGCAACGTGAAAACTGGTCAAGTAGGCGGGATTAGCTAGCGTACCGACTCTTTTTTCCGCTTTTTTCCTGAGCAATTTTCTCGCATTAGAGTCTAACTTTTCTTATCGGAATTAAATTGTTGCAGTAGTCAGGAGCCATGCTCTCGCACTGCGTCAAAATCCCACCATCTCCTAGTTGACCTGGACATTGCCTATAAGTCATAAGGGAAAGTTTGAGCAATTAACCTACGGTCAACTCAATAACTGCGAGAAGCGGTTTATTGATACGTGTAAAGTACAAAGATGTGAATAAATACAACAAAGTGGAATTTCAGAAATTGTTGAGGCAGATTGTACCAGAGGTAGAACATGAGTATGTCACAATGCAGTAATAACAAAAAAGCCAGAAAAACAAGCAAAAATATAAGGAACCCAAGAAATTTGAAACGTTCTGAACAGGAAGGGGATGAAGAAAGGGCTCGAGCTGAAGTTTCTGAGATGCATAAGTGCTGATAGTTTGTTGAAATCCGGCAATACAAGGTGTCAAAAAAGTGAGCACTGTTTGACCGCTAATAACTCTCTTGCATTCATGTCTTTCACCGAGCTTGAGGTGTCATTCTATAGGGCGAGTATAAACTTGCATTAACGGTGTGGAGCGATATAAATCGCTCTTGTTTTCTTCCCCGTGCCATAAGTTAGGGTTACGGTGCATAAGCCTCGCTGCATCAGGTTAGAATCATGAAAATTAACATTGTGTTTTGTTCGTAGATTATAAAATTGCAAACTGATTGCAAATTTACGTCTTAGCAAGTGATTAGGCTTTAAGAAGAACATGTCGGTAATTATCCATTGTATAAGTGTATTATATTTTTCAGAAATTTGTCAAAAACCGTAATTCTGTAGACTGAGTACGGATACCTAACGCTAGGTAATGCAAGGGCTGCCAAGGGTGAAAATCGTGTTTAATGTTGTACAGGATTCTGATAGCGCTAATAGGTCTTATGCTGCTATCTTGAAATTATCTTCTTTATGTTCTACAATACAAAAAATTGCTTTACGAGCAACCAAGATGATTAGACTTCTTAATTTGAATTTTTCCCAGCCTCATTGAAGATTGAACGTTCTTCCCTTGTACAGTGCTTTCTCATTGTTAACGCATGACTGCAAGAAATACGAACTTTTGTATTATTGAAGAGGCAGATTTCATTTCGTATCTGTTTTTTTCCCAATGATTAGGCTTGAGATCTCTTGAAACTGGAGGAAGTAATTTGCACTATTATAGTGGCACGGTTATTAAATACTTGCTAGTTCTCAAGCATACCGAAATCCAAACGAATCTGACGACATTAATAAAAAGTACTGTCTGCTTGCCTGTTTGTTTAGCTTTCACGATCTGCGCTCTCTAAATTTAATACATTGAGATGCTGGATGCTGAATGTTGAAAATATGCACCCCAATTTGGCATCTGATTGGCTAATGCATAGGAAACACGGTAGTGTAAATCAATAGAAAAGTACAAACCGTTCAAGCACACTTGTTTTACATTTCAGTAACCTGTACTACATACATTCCAATACTCGCTTATTTGAGTGTTCGAAGTCCTATAATCCATTTACAAGAAAATTCCACTCTCTGCTATAAGCCAATATTTGACTATTCGACTTCGATTGATTCAGAAAAGTGCACTTGTCCATACTTGTTAGATGTTGTTCAAAAACTGATTCTTCGTTCGTTGGGAGCAGTTTAGAAAATCATGTATTCGATCTTCACAGTTCACTGGTAAATAAATTTTCATTCCAGCTATGTTGTTTAAGCATTTTCACAATGTAACAGACTGTGCAAATGTAAGCGAGGTATCGCAGGTAGTCTAAGATACGGCAATTGACTACGGCAATTTTTTAGAAATGAAGTCCGTTTGACTTTGGGACAAAATTACTACATCCTCTATGACACGCTCAAGGAGAATAAGAAAAAATAAATAAAATATAACAAAACAGCATTAAAAAGATGACGGAAAAGCTAAGAATGTTCGTATTCTTTGAGCTGGATGCATGCTGTGTCCGACCTGCACCACCCTGCGCTTGAAGTAGAGTTGCCGCCGATATCTGAAATTTTGGGGAAGTGTGATGCGCGGAGGAGGCGGGTTTGGGGAGGTTTAAAAACTAATTTGTAAGATTTTCAATGCGGATTGAGGTGTGTAAAGGCGGGAAGGAAAGTATGTGAAAGAGGGAAATTTATGACTTTGTTTTCCTTGAACCACCTCAGATTGCTCTCCAGGTGTCTTCAAAGCTACCTAATTCCAAAAGAAGTTTTCCACTCTCAGTTCACATTTTCATAATTCTGCGTACATAGTCCTAATTTCCCATTGCGCACTACATACCAACTTTGGTGTCGTGTTCACAAACAAAGAAATGGGAGTCAACACTAGAATTACGAGGAAGAATATTCTAAGAATACTTTTTAACTGCTGTTTTTTTACATAGCTGGTCCAGCCAAGAACTAGACTGATAGTGCAGCATTCTTGGCGCCCATCATCAGTAATTTCCAAGAAAGTTTGAAAAAATAACTAATTTTATAACATCTGAGATTTTTTGAACAACGAGAGACCATCTATGAGAGATTAACAAGTTTGCAATTTTTTTCATGGATTTTTTTTCAGAGCTTTTTTTCCATGAATCCTATGAGGTCAATTCTCACAACGTATCAGGAAAAAATTAACAGGTTTTGGTTCAGAGATATATTTTTGAAATCATATGAGGTGCGCAAGCTTTTGAGACGACTCCAAAACTGTTAGGCTATTTTTTATGAAGGCAAAACAATACAAAATGTTTGCTAGCACATCTAGCTTTTGGCAGTGATCTAAAACATCTCCTTTTCAAATTCTTTCCGGACTGTGACTTCAGCCAGGAAAAAAATGGCAATGATGGCTGAAAGTGCTCCCGTTGCCGCTGCTTCACTCAGATGTTGAGGCCCGAGCTTCCTCTGTTCTGTGTAAACCTAGTACATTCATTGGAAGCAGGATGACATGCTTATGAGGTTAGTATTCATATTTGAGATAATTGAATAGGATAAATAATGCATTTTTGATTGGGAAACGGCTTTAATTGCGTTAGTAGTTAGCAATGCAAACTCTCGGTGCAAACTTAAAATCTGTAGATGAGAATTCAATTTTTTACAGATGGCTATAAGACTGTTAAATCATAGACTTTGTTGTTGAGATAAGGTTTGCTCGCATCCTTTTTCGTATCGTTGACACTGGTAGGTGTTGGAAGCAAGAATGCGCTGCAAGTAGTATCTTTTCAAAATAAGTTTCAAAAGAAAAGTTCTGTCTTGTTTCTATACGATACGACAGAACCTTTTTACAAAAATCTTTAGCCTTTGCTGCACCCTACATTTCGGCAAAAACGCCGCTCTTTAAAGGCCTGGAGAGTGAGTCATTCAATTTCGCTAACGGTACCTGCATTCAACACCTTGTCCACGTATTCGTCTGTTGTGATCGAAGGTTAATGTCCAAGCGGAGTTGATTCACCAAGAATTTTGGTTGAAAAACTAGTACTAATCGTGTAGCGCATTTTGGTTCCCAGCAATCCTGAGGAGTTGCCCCTAAAATATCGTGTCCAATTTGCGGGGATTTTCCTTGCTGGTTAAGTTAGCAGGTCGTCTTCAGTGGAAAGCAAGTAAGCCTACCCCTGGTTCTTCAATCATATTTCGTTTCCATATTCGCATATTGAAGTCAAATTGAGGCGCAAGGGAGCGTAAATGGTGTGGGAGTTTCAAGAAAAGCATAAGAAATAAAGCATTTTCAGTAAATGATTTTTTGTAACAAACTAGAAAACACAGACAACACTAGCTTCGTTTTTATGCTATAACTTTAATAATACGCAAGATATGACAGTGCTATTTACACTTAGTACTAATTTATACCGGATTATACCAAGTTGTTTTTCATATATAGGGGTTCCGCTAAACACTTGCTGCGTAAGGAGAAGAGAGCAGTGTGTTAGGCATCAGTCATACTTCTTTGCCGCGCAATCTTTATTTGCTACGGTTGTTAATAATCTTTTGTAGGCGCTCAATCTGAAAGCAAGAACTGGCATTCACGCGTAAGTCTATGAAAGCTATGTGCCCAGGCAATTGGACTCGAAAAATTGCCAAATCGCGTTTTGCCGCGGTTATGGAGAAATCGCTTGAGATATACTCGGGAACTTAGGGAAGTTTGCGTCCGTCTAAATCTCGCGCTGTTTCGCTCTCTGCATACCGGCACTGCGAGTAATGGTCGTAGCAAGGGCCCTGCTTATGAAATTTATGCCGCTTTGCATTTAAATGCAATTGCAGACTTCAAGCAATTTGCGAAGTCGAGTATAAGTCATGCCTGCCGCTATTCTACAACTTTTCAAATTTTTTTCTATGAAATGCTAGATCAGATATTTAGAGCCAGCGTATTACCTACATTTGATGGTGACTTCAAAAGTAATACAAAACAATTCTCATACGCAATAATGGCGCATACGCAGTCGCTTCGGAAAAGCTTGCTTCGTTTGATTTCTTTGAAAGTTCATTCTCAATAAACCTGTTTGAGCTAAGTTTTACTGCGTGGTTCATGTGGCAATACGATTGAGGAAAGGTTTGGAAATGGTTAGAATCAAATTGTGACGAACTGTTCGTCGGATTGCTTTCGGGTCAGTTCGCTTTCCAATTTCGAATCAAATAATGTATATCGGCCCTTTGAGTTTGGTTCCTTGAAACTTGGACACAGCTATTGCTGTTTAACAACTGGGAGAATCTCAATTTTGCGTTTTAGGTAAACCAATATACAAGTATGAGAGTAAAGTTTCTTCGTTCCCATATTTGCAGGAAATTTGAATCATTCTGCCATAAATATATGGAAAGATCTATGGGAAATAAGTGTGATTACCACTCTGTGAATTATGACACCCATTAGCTGGCATCTACAATGCTCGTCGAGCTTCGACTGCGTTCACAAAGTTTTTCAGTGACCTAGTGACGAATTCGCATAAGTCTAGAGTTCCATATAGAGGCTAGCTTTGTATGTTTTGTACTTTAACACTACAGTTGCCATAACATAATGGTTACTGTTGTCAGATTAAGACCGAGAACTCAATTTTGCTTCAGCTGTGACGGTCGCATTTAAGCCAGTGAGGAAAAAGCTTTTGAGCTGTTGGATTCAGAGTTTTACCCTCTTTTTGATGTTGGAGAGAAACATTTTTCAATATTGCTTATATTTGATAACTTGATAGTAATCACTGTTTGAATTGTCCCAAAGGTTTTTTCTTCCTGTCTTTCATGTACACTTTCGCTTTCATAAAGCTTTGTTGATTCTGTAGTTCCCTATTTTGGAGGGACAACGGGACAGATGCACAAATTTTCCTTTCTGCTTTATTGCCGTGAAATCTACGGCCAGAAAAGAACATGTATTTTACATATGTAATGTTTGCTGGGTACTTTTACTATGAAAGGCTTATGAAGATACAAATACTGAATATAGGTTTTTAGCATAAACATGAGCTATCGTTGTGCATAAGTCAAAAATCATTGACAAAAGGCTGCACGAAACTTTTGGTCTGCCAGAATAGGTTTAAAACATTTATCAAGAAATTCGTTTTTCAAAAGTTTTTTGATTAACATCGGAGAATGACATTATCACTCTCAAAAATGTGTATTTTCTGCCACTTCAAAATAAACGAAAAGTGGTCCCTTTCACTGCTCTTCCTCAAATGGCTGCCCATTTAGCAGAGCTTTGTGCATTTCCAATACATTCCAAATTCACTTATAATTCCTTCATGTGGAAGTTTCTGAAAGATGTTTGGCAATGTTTGCCTAATAAATTTTTCTCGTTTGCTGCCATAATGTTTAGTTATGCAAAATGTGGATTATAACAAACTTCAGTGCACTCGCAATGCTCATTTCTCAAAAAAATTGCGGTGAAACTTAAACTTTAGAAGCGGGTTTGAAGCATCCCAATGTGAAAAGAACAAGAGCACTGTGAAATGTGGTTGGCAATCAACACGACGCAACAGAAATAGTGGTACCTTTGTTTATATTGGGTAACCAATATTTTGATCTTGTAATCTTCAGAGTATCATAATTCACTATAACTCAAAAAAGAGAGATAGGAAAGTGTACACTTCCGAAAAGGAAAGAAAGTGTGGAAAACATATTTTATTATATTCATTACAATCTTTGTTGCCTTTAAGCACTATAGTATTAGAATGTGAACTTTTGCAAAACATTGATTATGAGGTACCTGCATTTTTCAACTATATTGACCCTGTGCTTTTGTATATCTTGGAATTTCACACATAGTGGAACGTTCGTAAGCTCCTCACTTTCTATAGTGAAATTGCACAAAGCAAGACTGCTAATTGCGACGTTTTCTAAATCATTTTTCCTGATTACAGACCTAAATGCGGATCGTAAGACAGTATACCGATTTTTCGTACCGATTATATGCACGCAACATTTACTTCTCATGAATTGTGGGAAAATATCATGCAAACTCAATCTTATAAAGCCTTGTCCAAGGTAATTGTGGTTTTCCTTGTTAATTTTAAAACCTTTTCTTTCCTTTAAGGCATCCTTCAAGGCATTTGCGACACTTCTCGTCAAGGGTTGGGAGGCACAGTTTCTCATCTTCTATGCAGAGCCCTTTTTTCTGACATTTTGGCAAACACTGTAAAAGCGATTAGAATACTCGACAAACAGTACTCACCAAAGTCAAACTTACGCGGGTGTACGTGCGCCCAGTAGCTGGTTTGGACGTTTTGTGAAACTTCTTTACCCATGTTAGAAGACAGGAGGTTTCAGCGGTGCACAAATGTAGGAAGGTCAAAATAAGGAAGAATTTGAAGGACATTGTTTCTGAAGTTTGAGATATAAGCTGAAGTATAACAAACTTCAAATACTGATAGCGTTTAATGGATTCCGGACGCATTTTGGATTAATGTTTGATTTTTTTCGTATTTGCAACGTGACTAAGCGTCCAGATGATATAATTTTTTACAGAGGCACGAATCAGCTAACTTCGCGACAACCTGACTATCCAATTTTTGCGTCATTTAGCGTTCAAGCAATTTTGCTCCGTAAGGTCTTCCTTTTGGAAGTTTGGTTGGTTGCACTGTATATCTCAAAGCTTAGGGGTGCATCTTAGCCCAGATACTGGTAGGTGGCATTCCAGAGACGTTCAGCAGAAAATGGCCAACTGCTTCGACTTCTGTGTGCATAAAATTGCAAAATTTTTTAAATACTGTTAAACAATGTGACTTGCACGTTATATCAAAATTTGGAATCGTTCCTTGCAAAAAAGGGCAGGTATAGCAGAATTTCAGAGTGGCTGCAAACTTTTCTAGCACTACATTGGAATTCCAAAATATTTGAGCGCGGTATTCATTGAAAAAGCCGAAAGGACACTGCAGACAAATTTGAGGGTCATATGTAATCTCTTGATAATGAAAAGGAGTTTGCTCAAGTTGTCGCCATGGCACTGCCTACGATGAGCTTTTAAGATAACTTTGACCTTTCAAGGATAAAAGCCCACCAGCTTCCCCTATGTATTGATCTCCATACAACTTAAGTGATAACGTAGACCACTCTCCACTCCAAGCAGTCGCGGGCCTTCCATATGGACATAAGACATAAGCTATCATATTCGCGAATACGTACCAAAAGTTCTTTTCTTTTTTTGAGGGTGCGGGAGGGGGGAGGGGGGAGGGGAAAGACGTCTGACCCTAACGTGCTCTTCTTCCACCCGTGTGCTCTAAGCTATCGACTATTGCTCTACTGGCCATCCGAAGAAACGTAGAATAATTCTTGGATGGTTGGTGAATTGCCTGCAGTCTGCGCCTTGAGAGTGTATTTTATGGGTTATCTTTGAAGGATAACCATCAGATTTTTTCCCGATTTTTTTGGCCAAACTAAGCGATTTTCTGCCTTCTCAATAACTGGATGAGACGAGTACGTAATCGCGCATATAATCACTTATGCTCAATTTTTGAAACGGTGTATGTCCATATGGGAGACCAAGTGATTGCTTGGAGTAGGGGGTGGTCTACGCTATAGGTTCCTTCATACTACGCCGCAGCACTCCACGTCCTGCGGCGCGCGCCGCTGCAGACGCAGTCAAAATATAAGCTCGCTCGCGTGAAGGAACCTCTCGGAGAACACGAATGTGCAGCAAATATTGACGTACATCCATGACCAGCGAAGCTGCACTGTCGTGAGCGTATACAGTGCTGGCCAAAATTATAGGTCCACTCTAAAAAATGCCATAACTCACCCTGTTGTGAATGAAATTTTCCAAAATTTGGTAGAGACGTGTGTTTACCAACCTACTATCAGTCTTCGAAACGGTTCTCGTTTTCGTTTGATTATTCAAGAAAAAAATTAGAAATTTTGAAAAAAGCAGGCTTGAAGGCTGGCCAAAATTATAGGTCCACCTAGAGTTTTTACTGACTAAAGCACTTTTTAGCTCCCGAATTTTTTTAGGTAGGCACACATCCAAAAACGTTAAACAGCTGCATTGGTCAAGCTGTGTCATACCTCCAAAAAGAACTGATTATCTGCTTTTTTGCCTTGAAGATGCACTCACATGTATTTCGCTCCACAAACCTGCGTTGAGTAAGAAATTCTGCAGTTTCTCAGCTGGATCGGAAAGGACGGGGTTTCATCTATCTTCTGGATGCCTTTTGACGTGAGCATTGAGGAAAAAAACCGACTTTTTGCTGCTGAAGCAAATCTGACATCGGCTTAATCGGCAGATTAAGCCTCAGTTTCTGCCCTAAAACCCTTTATGCGTTGTCATTATAGCCTCAAGATATTGTAGAAGCATTTTTTACAGAAGAATAAAGCTGTTCGCCATACTCGCAAGTGTCCACAAAGCTGCCTACTTCTTTTTCGAAACATGAGTTGTGTGTGCAACATAATAATGGTGTTACGCGATCCAAAATAGCTTTCCAAGTGCTACCTCACTTAGATTTTTGACAGTAATTATTTACTAGATAGTGATACAGCTTGTAGTGTATGTTAGCACATGATTCTTCTGAAAATTTTGGTCGGAGTCACAAGTAGCTTTGGTGTTGTCGTAATCACTTTCTGCGGAGTGATTTCAGTAATTATATTCAAATGCTAGGATCTCTAGAAAGTTGTAACTATGGTATACGGACTCCCCTTCATAGAAACAATGCCTTTACTTTACTCAATGCTTCTGAGGACATTGTAAAAGAAGTTTGAAGGCAGAAATTTGAGCTCAGGATTGCAGTATGTCAATGTCAGATTTGCTTCAGCAGCAAAAAGTCGGATTTTTTCCTCAATGCTCACGTCAAAAAGCATCCAGAAGATAGATGAAACCCCATCCCTTCCGATCCAGCTGAGAAACTGCAGAATTTCTTACTCAACGCAGGTTTGTGGAGCGAAATACATGTGAGTGCATCTTCAAGGCAAAAAAGCAGATAATCCATCCTTTGTGGTGGTATGGCACAGCTTGACTAGAGCAGCTGTTTAACGTTTTTAGATGTGTGCCTACCTAAAAAAATTTGGGAACTAAGAAGCGCTTTAATCAGTAAAAACTCCAGGTGGACCTATAATTTTGACCAGCCTTCAAGCCTGCTTTTTTCAAAATTTCTAATTTTCTCTTGAATAATCAAACGAAAACGAAAACCGTTTTAAAGACTGATAGTAGACTGGTAAACACACGTCTGTACCAAATTTTGGAAAATTCCATTCACAACAGAGTGAGTTATGGCATTTTTTAGAGTGGACCTATAATTTTGGCCAGCACTGTATCACTGCGACCTCAACGGCGCACGCCGCAGGACGCGGCGTGGTGTGAAGCAACCCTACCACTTGTCAGCTGTGTGGAGTTCAACACATAACGAGAGCTGCCAGGCCTTCATGTGTAAGAATCAAGCGGCACTTTCGGTAAGCGTTGACCCATTTTTTTCGTTTTTGTTGTTGCGTCAGCTCCGATTTATGACTATGTGCTATTATATTTTGCCGTCGGATCCGCACGATCAATTTGCACTGTGTATGCTATTCAAAGCAAAATAAAGGCAGCGGGGTTTTCGTACCAGGACTCTATAATTTTCCGATGAACCTCTCGTCCGGGGCTGCCTTTTGGGAATTGGGTAAAACGCTTCAATAACGGCCTTTTAACTGGTTCAAAGCTCAGATTCTGGTTCTGGGTGTCAAAAAGTCCTAAAACACTCATAAAGGTGAAAAAGCAATTTGCCGGAATACTGATATGGAGTGGAAAGATAGATAAATGACTTCCAGATTAATAATCTTCGTAGGAGTTCTAATTTGGCCATATATTGAAGAGATATAATAACATTTAAAATTTTCGACTTCTGGCTGTAGTAAGGCAGACTTGACTGCCTAGAAAGCTTTTGGGCAGTAACCGTTTGAAGGGAGAAAACAGAACGAGCATATATGCTATATAATTTATTTTGAACAGGTTTTAAATATGGAGTGTAAAAAATGGGTTTAAAGACAACAAATAAGTCGAAAAAACGAAATATCTTGGTGAAGAACGCGGTACGACGGCACGGCTATTTAATGGGCATTTCGTTGGAACCGCCACACTTTTGATTTTTGATAGGGAAATTGGTTGCATTTCTACAAAATGGAAGCTGAAGCATAACTAAACCATGGGAAAGAGATCAAAGTTATCAAACACCATTTTGAAGTGCTATAATACTCAACAATAAAATAGACAAAAGCATCAATAATTTAATGCTACATTCGGAAATGGCATAGCGATGAAATCCAAACGCAAAATCATCTGCATAAGCAGAATCCTTTTCTCTTTCATTTATCCTTAGCAGGCTCATATGGCATAAGCAAAAAGGGGTGAGAGCGCAAGGACGATGTTGCTTGGTGCGGCATTGTCACAACTTTTTCTTGCTTTTTTCAACAAAATTAGTCCTCAAAGTAAATTGTTGCTGCAGCTCGGCTCAATATCCTAAATTAAGGTCTAGGTGTTAGTCCTTCCCTACAGTGGTTTTTTATCTGGAATATAATTTATTGTTTACGCTTTTCTCATCCTTCCAACAAACGCCGCTTGACTATATCCTAGTTTGAATTCTTAACAATCCAAATGTTGCAACAGAATCATCAACCTTATTTTCTCATAATTTAGCCAGGGATCTTGCATTATCAGTTTCGAGCTTTCGTCTCCAAATGTTCTTAAATAGTTTAGAACAGTTGCGAGCTAAGCACGTGCCCTTGACGGCAGTGTCTTGAAAATGCACATTAAGGTAACCTGCAATATGCCCCATCTACCAGGAAAACGAACTTATGTGGAAGCACTCTAAATAAGTGTGATAAGCTGTGCACATGCCCGTATTGCTGCTGGGGCATCGTCGCCGGTCAGAAGCCTGAATTTACATTAAACATCGAAACACCTAATGAAAGGCGAGCATATTTTGACCATATGAAGCATGTCACTACAACTGACTGCTTTACTGATGGCTTTCTTCAGAAAGCAATAATTAAAACATTTGATATTTGGCAAGAAAGTTCATAATAAGGGCAAACTTCCATATCATTTCAACCTATTGGCTGACCTATTGCGCATTCACCCAACATCACAACACTCGAATTGTTGACGGCGAGACCTTACGGTCACTTTTGTCAAAAGAGACTTTTCGCGTTACCACTGTAATTTAACCTGAACAAATGAAGAGTACTAAACGAAAGCTCAACGCAAACTTTACAAAATCTCTACCAAATAATTCTAGCATCCTTCCACCTGCACCCGCACCATTCGTGGTTAGTAATCAAATGGAAACGTTTACCGAAAATATGTCATACTTTGATCTTAGAAATCCTAATTCTTGCCAAAGATGGCAAGATGTATTTTTTTATCCTCGCATGTGTTCCGCTTATGCAGGGTCTGCTTTTCTTGTCAGACGTCTCCACGTCGTCCTATCTAAGGCAAGGTCTTCGTCTATACCAAGTTCTCGCAGGTCGGCCTTGATTTTGTCCATCCACTTCATCTTGGATTTACGTTTTGGTCTTTCGCCTGGTGCCTCCACAGCCAGGGTCAACTTTGTGATGTGACTCTCATCCCTTCTGCGCAGATGCCCATGCCATCGTTACCTCTTTTCCTGCATTTTCTGGACAATTGAAGCTACTTTCTTTTGCGCTCGTGTGGTGTCATTGCAGATGTGATCCTTCAGTGGTTCCTTTCCTATGGTTCAACGTAGCATCTTTGTTTCCATGACATTGGGCTTGAGCTCCTCGTTCCGCGTACAAGGCCAGCACTTACTGCCATACAGTGCTGCTGGACGAATAACGGTCCGGTATAGTTGGGACTTGAGATGCAGTGGCATTCTTCATTCTTATGTCGTCAAAACTCCTTCAACGCTCTCCATTTCATCCATGCTGTGTTCATCCTGCTTGCAACCACCTCTTTAAGCCTCCCTCCGCTGAGATGTGACTGCCTAGGTACTTGTATAACGTTGTCTTCTTTAGCTCCTCACCATCGATGCTTATGGTACCAGGAGTTTGTTTCCCAACTTCCATGTATTCTGTCTTCCTGGTGTTGAGCTTCAGGCCATACAACTCTAACCTGTTCTTCTAGTCTTGTACCTTGTCTTGTAGCTCCTTTCTGGTAATTGCTATAAAGACCACATCATCTGCGTTGAGTCCAAGGAGGTTCACGTATGAGCGATTTTATCACGGCGTTCATCACAGTGATGAAGAGCAAGGGAGAGGGGACTGAACCTTGGTGTACTCCAACTTGCAATTTTTTCGATTGCCCTGCGGCTGTTTGCATGTGTTTTGAAGCGTTGTGGTAGATCATCTTTATCCACTGAACGTACTCCTCTGGCACCCTGTGTTTTCGTAAGGTTTTCGTAAAGCCACCATATGACTTCATGGGGCACCTTATCAAAGGCTTTCTCCAGGTCCAGGAGAAAGCTGCATGCAATTCCTTCTGCTTATCTCTATCTCTCCATCACTATTCGAGCGGAGTGGATTGCGTCGGCTGTATTTGATCCTTTCACGAATCCGCACTGATTCGGTGACAATTCTATGGTATCTCGAAGACGCGTTTGGATGAGCAATCCGAGAGTTTTAGGCCCGCTCACTTATTAACTTGCGGACACCCGCGGCCCTGATAGTGCCAGGAAGCAGCATTAGAGCCGCAAGGTGCTCGCAATAATTGCCTGAATATAGTATGTTACACTACAATGATGTAAGTTTGGCTTAAACTTTCACAGTTTTCAAAAGGTGATGATGTTTAGTTGCACAACCAAAGCAGGTTTGAAGGCATCACATACTCACTGTGTTCTAGAAATCTTCTGTTTCCGAAATAAAAACGTGTTTATTCACAAAAGCACCTAGACTCATTGAGTTGACTATGTGTTACTGGTGATGCAGAATCGCAAAACATGTTTCAAATTTGATCAGAAAATTAGATGTGTCCGGCTTTTCCCCCTTTCCTTTGTTCGCAGTGGAAAGCAATCATGTGTCAGGCCTCTTCTTCGTAATTTGTTTGTGAGCAAAAGTGCACTGCGAAGGGCATGTTGCGACTAAAAGGATCAGCAAAGGACTGAATTTACTCATAATTTTAAGGAAGTGGTGCAAAAATCCTCTTAATAGAAGGATATTCTGCATTATTCTATAAGCGGCTCCCAAATCGTGGTGAGGCAGAGCTGCGCTGGCGCCTCTTGCGTTGTGGTTGCCCTGTGCTGAGGCATATCTGATCCATCGGTTTTTGTTAATCATCATGGATTTGCTTCGCCACAGTGGGTAGTCGACAATATATCTGCATTGTCAATGGACTGTATTTTTGGACAGATTTTCTCCTCAGATTTCCGAAAAATCATGCTTCGGAAACGAATCGAAGTTAGGTGTACAATGTAGGTTCGGTATTCACGCAACAAATTATGAATTTCCAACCATTTGCATGGCCATAGATGGTCAAATTCGACGATCTGGAATGCAGTCCGAGAACTTATGTAATGGCTTTTCATGGACTCCGAGACTGACATGGGATATCTTTTTGAAGAAGCATTATAATGAGATGGAAATACTTACTTACTTAGATACTTAGTTGGCCCGTCCTCACGTGACGTGCGGGCCCCAGTACAGAAGTTACCATTGTTCCTTGTGACTCGCTTCAGAAATCCACGATCTTCTTGGCCGACGTCATGGCTGCGTCCACGAGGTCCAGGGGCAAAAGTTGTATCCAGCTGATTAATCAGCTGCTCCATCTGTTCCACGAGCACGTCCGCCCATCACGCCGGTGTCTTCCTCAAGGACGTTTGCTTCGCGAGGAATCCACTCAGATGTTCTTACTGTCCATCTGTCGTCTGTTCTTCTCATTATATGACCGGCCCATCGGTGTTTGGCTTTCACAGCGTATTCTGCTGGGTCACGAAGACGGATTCCTCTTATATCCGTACTGCGAAGTCAGACTAGATGTTGTTTGCGTCGGGTCATTTTTAAAAGAATGCGCTCGAGCGCTCTTCGGGTGGTCCGTGAAGCTTTCGACGTGGCTACAGTGTCGGCCTAAGTCTCAGCTGCGTAACAGAGCGCCGGGAGAACGGTTGAGTCGAACAAGTGGGCACAAAGCTCCAGGTCCGTCAGTTGGTCGGTGGCTTCCTTCAGAGGCCCGAAGGCGGCTCAGGCTGCTCTTCTTCTCCCGTTAAGTTTTTTCCTCAGGTCGTACTCCATGTTCATCGAATTCCATTTCTGCATCTTCGCAAAGGGCGTTCCTTATGAACTGAGTCCTTTTCCGATTTATTCGCAATCCGATCTTCTTCCTTACTTCGTTCAGTTCCTTCAGCATCGTCTCTGCTTCACCGATAGTGGTCGGAAAGAGAACGATGTCGTCCGCAAAACGATGGTTCGACAGGAATCTCCCATCAACTCGTATGCCTCTCTCGTCCCAGTCCAGTGACTTCATCACCCACTGCAAGGCCGCGGTGAACAGCTTCGGCGAAATTGTGTTGCCTTGTCGGACCCCCTTCTCAACTGGTATGGCCGGGGGGGATGGAACAGCTGCATCGTCGTTGTACAATCCTTGTGGCAGTCGGTTAACGTCCTCACGTAAGCTGGGTCCACTCCTTAATCGACCAGCGCAGACAGGATGGCGTTGGTTTCGACGCTGTAAAACGCTTTCTCGTAATCGACAAAGGTTAGGACGAGAGGCAGTCGGTACTCCCGGCAGACTGTCTGGATATGATCCATGCAGCTGAATCCTTTGTGAAATCCAGTTTGTTCTTGGGGTTGGGCTTCATCCAGTGTCCTAGATATGCGAGTGAGGATAATCTTTGTGAAAAGCTTGTACAGCACACTCAGCAGGCATATTGGACGGTAATTTCGAAGATCTTCCCGTTCACCCTTCTTAAAAAGAAGGACGGTTCTTGACGTTCTCCACTGGTCGGAAATCCTCTCCTTCTGAAGGTAAGATGCCAAATGCGACGCTAGAGCCTAGTGTAGACGGTGTCCTCCGGCTCGCAGAAGTTCGACGGAAAGATGATCTTTTCCTGGAGCCGTGCACGTCTTCATGGTCTGTATCGCGATACGCACTTCTGCAAGAAGAATCCTTGGTGGTAATTCTCCAGTGGGAACAACGGGCATCTGCACGGGAGTTGATGAGCGGAAGAGGTTGGTGCAAAAGTTCTTCGCGATAGATTCCATCTTGTATCGGGAAAAAGTCGGAGTCCCACCCTCGTTCAATAGTGCAGCAGCGGTACGTGATATTCGCAGAGGTCCCTTCAAACTTCTTGAGACTTCGTCTTCCTTCGGCTGCTTCCAGTATCTTGGCTTACCTACACTTTCTGAGATCCTCTTGCAAAGCTGTTCTGCAGCTGGCGTTGGCTATCAGTCGCTTGAGATGGGTTGCATTTGGATCCTGCCCCAGAAATCTCCTTCTTTCAAGCATTTCCTTGGTGGTCTTCAAAATACGTTCCAAGTTCTTCTCAGAAGTCACTGAGGCGCACTCTCCGCAGGCTCGTAATCCTTTCAGTGGCCGGTCGTAGTCGTACGCTGGGTCCTCCTCGATGGGCAAGTCACAACTTGATATGAGCTCTTCCAGCCTGCCACCATCATGAACGACTTCCTTCCTTCTCACGGGACTGTGAGAGACTTTCTTTTTCCGGCTTTCGGCTGAGTCGCATCTTCGCTCGAAGGAGGCCGTGATAGGAGCCATTGCAGAAGGATGGAACCATTGAGAAGTCGAGCAAGTTCCACCTTCGGTTGGTGTGAATGTGGTCAATCTCCGCGTGAGTTATTCCATTGGGCGACTCCCATGTCCACCGGCGATGTTCTTCCTTCATGAAGATGGAATTTCTATGGACAAGTCGTGCGGCGGAGAGAACCCCAACGAGACGGTTGCCGTTTTCGTTCCGGAACCCATATCCAAACTTCCCGATTTTATATTCCTTTTCCAGTGTGTTCCATGGCCTCCCGATTTTCGCGTTAAAGTGGCCTGTAGAAGGAACTTACAGGCCAACAAACTTGTAGAAGGACTTCTCGTTGCGGACGACCTCCTCCACGTCTTGTAGAAAGCATATAGTTCTGAGTCGTCAGCTGCTGATGTTGGAGAGTAGCAGTTGATGATGCTGATGGTCTTCTGACGTGGAGGGCGTGATCGTAGGATGCCTAATTGAGGTGATAGGATCTCGTGCGAATTGAAAAGATGGACGATTGATGGGTGGACGACAAAGCCGACGTCTCCCACGTTTCATGATGAAATTTTTTCACCACTGATGAGGGTCCCATCACTCATCTGTCGCACGTCCTTCTTCCTGGACTTCGTTTTCTGCAGAGCGATAATGTGGTACTTGATGTGCTCTGCAGCGTCGAGAAGAGCGCGGAGGTTGGCGTTTGTGGAGAAACGGAAACGCCGAAATCCTTCACAGCTTGGGAGGCCCTGCCAGAGCATACACTCGGCTGTACATCACAGTTCGACACCCGGTGTCACCCCACGCTATGATGAGGCGGTCGACTATTCTGAGGGATGAGATGGAAATTCACATTCAAAAACAGCAACTCTGATTAACCTAATGTGAAAGCTTTTAGATCGTTTTGTTTCCTTCCTAATCGAAAATATGTCCTTTATGACTCAAAACCTTCTTTGAAGTTCCTACCGTAATCCTACAACAATGAAAAAATGTGAGTGATTGATCAATGAGTGATCTCTATACTCTGTTTCTAAGCTAAAGTCAGGTGGACAAAATGGTGCGTGAAGCTTTTCCAAAGGCTTCATGGGAAGTGAGTTATCAACAATCAAACAGAGGTTCATTTTTTAGAACCCTGTATTACTCAATCTAGCGCACAATCTTTTGCATTCCTGTTAACGTCTCAACCTCAATTTTTAAACGGCAGCGCGCCGGGTCCCAAGAAAGTCATCTAACCAGTGCTCAAACTACTTACTGAAATCGACACAGGCACCATTCATGAGGTCTGCGAAAGAGAGGAGCAAAAAAAAACAAAAAAAAAACGAACTTGTTGCGGTTGAAAACGACACTGATGATTTCTGAAAATCAAATCAAAATGACTGCCATTTTCAAAGCTTCGTTTTCTCAAACAAAAGCTAGCCAAAGAAAAGTTGGGGTTGAACTTTATCGTAAAGCGCTCTTTCTTCTTCTTTTTTTGTAAGACAGCATTATAACATGAGAACTTAGCGACATCATATCTGCGCAAGAATATTTATGTCAATTTTATGGTAGCTATGAGTCAGCATTTACAACAATAACCATTCAATTCAACTATCAAGCATTTAATTACGATGAGTAATTACTGCTTTGTCATCAGTGTAGTAAAATCCTTTTAAACATAGCAAACAGCATTTAATGCACATTGCTGACTATCACATCGTTAGTTTTTCTGATATGGATCTCCTCGACTCTCTCTCTTGAAGCAATCTATAATGCATTGGCGACATTTCTCTTTGGCATCCAAGAAACACCGTAACTGGCTTTGCTTTGGACAAGAATGTCTCTGACATGCTGTCACACACTGCAAAAGCGATTGGGACTCAGAGCAAATATCCATGATATCCAAACTTACCTTCACAGCTAACCTTTTATCTACCCCTATCAGATTTTCTTCTTCTCTATTATTACCTCTTCTCGAACAGCAAAACCAATCACAAAAGGCTGTAGTACATACATGCACCACTGTCAAGATAGGGAACACTTTGCGCAACATACTCGTCAAAAATATTGTCCAGGAAAATCTAGAAATAGATTCTAGAGAGCTTGCTCAGATTTGATCAACATTCACTCTATCGCAAACGCTGAAACTATTACAAACTATTAGGTTGGTGCAAAAGTAATGCGCGTTTTGCGAGTTTTAAATTTGACGTGCTATAACTTTCTAAAAAATCCATATTTTTCAGCGCGACAAAGTCCATCAGAGGCACCAAACATCTCTCTATACAGCGCATATTAATTTATGCTAACATCGCAAAATGGTGAAAAAATATAGATTGATAAGCAAAAAAAATTTTTTTCGGAAACCTCGTTTTTAACTGATCATAACTTCCTTCAAGATTTGTTGGTATAAATGAAAAGTTGACTGTCTTGTAGCCGCAAGCCAGTAGTACAAATAAAAGTTGAAGGGGGCTCAAACAAAGAAGATTTGCGAAAATCAAAAAGTAATATTTAAAATTGTCCGCTTTTTTCGACATTTTTTCGAAGCCCTCAAAATCCCAAAATATGGAGATTTTTGATTTTCAGTGTACTGAACAGCTTCCACATTTCTGCAAATCTGTCAACAGGAGGTCCACCCTTATGCTTACAGGAATGAGCAAAACTTTGGCGATTACCTTCTTCAAAGAAAATCTATGGGCCACAGAATGGCCAAAACCATCACTCATGTGAGGCGCCGAGATCTCAGTCTAAGTAATATCTAGGAAAAAAGTAAACAGTGCGCAAGGTAGAAAATTTCTACCACATACAGTAGTTAAATTTTCTAAAGAATGCGTTTACTCGCGCTCAAATTCTGGCCAAAAAAGTAAGTGCAATGAAATTCTGGTTTTGAGTGCGGTTGTATGAAGCTCTATAAATTTTTAACGATTGAGGCTAGAAGCTTCTTTCAACCACCGTTAAATAGTGCATGAAAGAAGCTTCTTTAAAGTATGCTGTGTAAGTTTCAAAGGAAAAACTTCGGTGGAGAAAAGCCATCTTGAAATAAGGGCTAGAAAAACGCGCATTACTTTTGCACCAACCTAATACTTCTGTAACTGAAAATTGTTTGACATTTGATATGCTGACAAATTTGTACTTCTTGCTTCCTCCTCATTCCACTCATTCCACAAAACGCTTTATGATGGGAAAGTGAAGTCCCAAGCGAAAGCTTGTCTTACCGATTCGTGATTCGTTGCATATTTTGCAGCTTACTGTCGTTGGGCAATGCATAGAAAAAGTAAAAATATCAGCAAAAGTTTGGCTTGCTCTTTTTGCTAAAATCAACCAGCTCTAACAGCACGTCCAGAAAACTTTTCACTCTGCACTTCAAGGATAAGACAAACGTTCGATTACGAGTGATCAAATTAAAAAAGCTGCGGTTCACTTGAGGACGCGTTTGCGGAATCAACGCTGCTAGTGCATCGTCACTGCTTTAAAATCCTGACTCCTCATCAGGAACATGCAAGACAAACAAGGCAAGCAAATTGCAGACGAGCATATCGCTACAGCTGCGTACTCCTACGCAGGATTCGATATTCAGCGATAGAAATTCAATAGACTTTTTTTACTGCAACTTTTTAGCGTAGGTGCATCAGACAGTTCTGGTTTCAAATATTTGAACCAGAGCTCGATTGGGTAACCTGGAAGATATTATAACAATGCGACACTTTCGGCGCATTATGCGTTCAAAACGCAGTTTTCGAAAAGCGGCAATGATAATGCTGTAGGTACTACCTTCCTCCGCCTCGCACCTTGCTTTCCAACTACTCGGTAATGTTAACATCCTCGTCGAAAGGGTTGTTTTAATACATTGACCATGCGATCCACTTCTGGGTCGTAAGCCTCCTAAAGGTTTAGTTTTGCCACTTTCGGATGGAAATCTACGGGGTTCTGGCATGATTGGGAATGATTGGGAACACCTAGGCGAAGCTCGATCCGGAGTGGTCCGAGCTCGGAGTAGTGTAATGTAATATTACGGTTTTATAATATAATGTAATATTGATGTAACATTACCCTCTCCCCTGTGCCAACTCCCAGCCTCAAAGGGAAACTTTGCAGAGATTCGATGGAAGATATCGGTCACTGAGAGTAGCCTACTACCCCTGCCTCGAAGCGTACATGTGCCAGTTTGGATCGGATCGGTTCAGAAGTAATAATTTCTAATCGGAACATACGTACATACACACAGAAGACATAGATACAGACAGGTAAAGAGACATTCAGCGTTTATACAAGTGGTAATAACTTTAATAACTTTGATAGTAATTAGGGAGTGTCGAAGGAGGGTCCATAGCCCAAGTTTAATGCTATGCGATGCCTGGAGCGCTTTTTATCAATCTCCTCTATAGGAAGGGGTTCTTGTACGGGTCAGCCCGTGCAGACGCGGGCAATGGCGTCTGCGTTATATGAAGCCAAGTTGGTGATCGGGCTCCTGTCTATTGGAGAATATGGTCCGATTGGCAACTTTGGCCATGTCGGGCACGTTAGTCTGGTAGCGAAGCCCGAGCTGTCGAGATCGGGCTCTGTTGCCCGACTGCTGCCGTGCCCGACGTGACCAAACTTGCCAGATTGGGCCACATTTTGAATTTTGATAAATCACGGATTGGTGCTCTTCCCTGTCCGAGCACTCCTAGTAATGGCCCAGACAGCGAGTGGGTGATTGATGAATACCGCTCCTGATCTTCTTGGGCCCGTATGGTACATCCCGCTGGAAGGGGAGGGGATGTGAGAGGGGGCGTAGCTACTCTAAGGGCCGCATGCACTAAGATGGCCGCGGGGAGGGGAACGCAGCTTAAAAGAAAACTTTATATTTCGAAACTCCAGATACCTGGATTTCACGTTGTGTACCTATCCGTAAGTATTCCTACTACCCTTCACTGTGAACATGTTGAAGAGGAGCGAGAAGCTGTACAAACCACATTTTCCAGCTTTTGTATGATCCCTGATGATCCCCGGCGCTTTTCTTTAAAGTCATTTTTCTTTCTCCGACGTTAACGAAAAACTTTCAGGGTTGTGCAGATCATCTAACCCAACAGTGCTAAGCATGTTGCTGATAAGAACAAATATTGTTTTGAAGTCATGAAATTTTCGATGATCCACAGATCGAAATTTGGGGTATACCGAAAAATTCGATTTTTCAAAAATTCATTTGTTCTCATCAGCAACATGCTTAGCACTGTTGTGTTAGATGTTCAGTATAACTTTGGAAGGTTTTCGTTTACTTCGGAGAAAGAAAAATGACTTTGAAGAATAGATGTTCGTCCCCCAGGGATCATCAGAGGATCCTACAAAAAGCTGGGAAATGCGGTTTGTACAGCTTCTCGCTTCTGCTCAATATGTTCATAGTGAAGGATGGTGGGAGTACTTACGGACAGGTAGACAGCATGAAATCCAGATATCCGAAGCTTCAGGATATGAAGCTTTCTTCTGAAGCTGCGATCCCCTCCCCAGCGGAATTGTTAGTGCATGCGGCCCTAAGTGTCTTTATCCTTCTTTTTCAATCTATAATATGAAGGTGCTCATGCTCTGTTACTTAAGTATAATGATAGACAGAACATTGCTACACAAACTGATATTTTCACCATTTCGTGTGATTAGCGAGATCTTAGGATATCGGAATATTCGATGAACCTCAGCTCGCAAACAGCGGTTCATCGGAAATTTCGATATCCTGAAATTTCGCTAGTTTGTACCTCATTCTTAGCAGTATCATAGTATTTACTCGGTACAAATTTACAGCGTTTTTATCGAGTTTATAAGAAGATGAATGACTCTGAAAATGTGAATTGATCCTTTGGGGATCCCCAGGGGGTCACACGACATAGTGAAAATCTCAACTTATATAGCAATGTTCTTTCTAATATTATTGTACTCAAGTAAAAAGAATGAGAACTCAATGAAATGAGAACCTTCATAACATAGATAGAAAAAGAAAGATAAAGATTCTTAGAATAGCGAGATCTGACGCGTCCCCAGATCCCCTCCCCTTCCTAGCGGGGTTGTACGGTACACGGAGTTCAGAAAACTAATTTTTTGACATGGCACAAAAGATAACTATTAGTAAACTTTAGATACCTGGAAGTTTTGGAAACTTTGTTTGATAATTACAACCATGAGAAAAAGAAGGGAAAGCTGCAATGAAAGTGCTTTTTCGCCGTAATCTTGCGACCGTTCCAAGGTGCAAAAAAACTTCCGTGAGATTGAAGATAGTACCAATATTGCGAGACTGATGCCGTATCTTCGCGAAAAATGAAGCTTTACATCCTTCAGCTAATAGGGAAATGAAAAAAACAAGCTGGTAATGAACAAAATGTGATTCAGTAGTTTCCGAAAGGAGGGGCTGTTCCACAAGTTTCAGACTAGCTTACGTATAAAATATGCATAAACATGCAAAAAAATTCAATGATTTTTGTGATGTCAATTCAAGTTTGGGTGCTCTGACTTAAGTAAAAAAAATGGCGGAATTTTGAAAACAAAAACATTCTCAGCAAAAAGCGCTAAACTTGGTTTTGCTTTGAACTTGATCAAACAAGAGAAGGATTGCTCATGATGTTTACAGATGAATGATTGCTCACCCTTTCTTCACAAACTTTGAATGTGACATTTCTCGACATCCAAATAATTCTTGCAAATCAAAATTTCTAACTCGAAAACCGAAAGTTTCATACGCTCGACTTTCGAATGAATTTCACAAAGGAGCTTAGACCAACACCTGATCACAATCTGAATTTGTGAATGCAATCATTCGCATTTTATCTTTCCTATAAGTTGAGACCAGTACTTGATGTAACATTACATGGGCGTACTCTTAGCTGAAAGATTGTCATCATGCTTTCAGGAGAGTTTTGATGACACGACGCTTGTATGTTTGGCAGAAAAATTTATTTCAAGGCAAACTCTTTACGAAGTCAATCATTATATTAGGGTGTCTCAAAATGTGCCTACTGTTCAATAGTCACTAACTCACTTGAGATGGAATCTTTTGAGATGGGTTAGGGGCCATTTCGTAGAGCTGGCTTCAACTTAGATTTTCAGTATGTAGCGATTTATCGATCCCTCTTCAATACTGTAAGATTACGGTAGGAACTTGTAGCATATGACCTCACTGTGGGAGAGGCCGTTCGAAAAATTTTTTCAAAAAATTCTGAAAAATTGTGTAACAGGGTTTTCATGCATGCTAGTTTAACTCCATGACTTTTTGCGCGTTTACAAAGCTTTTCAAACGGCGTAATCAAGTTTTGACAAATATCAAAAATCTGTTGTTACTTAAATTTTGGCATATATCTTATAAGAAAAGTCTTATAATGAAGTGCTAGCTCATATTTAAAATCAGTGACCTTGATCAACCTACTGCAGGAGTTTCAGCTCCTTCAACACTTTTTTGAGGGTAAAATATGATCCTTAATGGAGCGCCAAAGGATCATATTAGGATCATATCGCGCCAAAGTTCCTACCGTAATCCTACGTAGCGAAGAGATCGGTAGAACACTCCATACTGTAATCTAAGTTAAAACCAGCTCTACAAAATGGGCGCTTCTCTAAAGACTTCATAACAGGAGAGTTATTAGCAAACAGTAGGCAGATTTGTTGGGATACCTTCTACAACCGATCTCCCACCAGCTTTCAAATGCTTATTTGAAGCTAAGATTTGTGCGAAAAAAAGGCTCTCAAAAAGTGGCAAACTCAATCCATAACAGTCCTGAGTTCCCGGTTCCGCTGTACGATACAAATGTGCCTTTAGAAATGTACAGTCATAAACTTACAATTTTGCGCGTAATAATTCTCAAAAATGCTGGTTTCAGCTTGAAAAACTGAATAAAACGTGTTTTTGGAGCCAACTAATACTCCTAATACTCTATGGAACAATAGTCTCATTATGCAAGACCACGCTCAGCCATGTCCATCGGCGATAGTTTGGCTCTATGCATTGCATTGCTTATCTGCGTTTTCACATATGTATTCTTGAGATTCTAGTCTTTCTAACAGAAGCTTTGACCGCTACATCATACATGTTATTGCTGGAATTTAACTGGAGATTGACTTATGCTTTAGCTGTGAGCTTTTGTTTAAAATTATTTATCATAGGAGTTGGAAGCTATTGATCTTCAAGCACATTCAAACTGATAAGCGAGAAGTTAATAAATCGAACGGCGATAAACATACAAAGTTGACATTGCCGTTCAAACCGTATCAATATCAATTAATGAGTGATCGAGCAATGGAAAAGTAAATTCAAAAGTATTGTCCTCGAGAAAGCGGCTAACCCTAGCAGAGCCTAGACAGAGATACGCACGAATTATTTTACTTGAATGCTCCTATCTTTGAACCCCTCTAGCAGTATCACTACCGTTCTTCATAGAATTCAAACATAATAGCATAGTCGAAGAAACTCTTGTGCTGCTAGTCCAGCAAACTAAATGCAGACATAGCTACCCTTCGTTATACTCCTCACTTAGCCAAAGCAAAAATTCTGTTAGCGGGAAGCGCTTGCTTAATTTGAATAGAATTCATTGGGAGTCTTGAATCTTGCGTATTATTTTCCAGAAACCAAAATTTTGCGAATTTCGAAAAGCTTTTAAGAACGCACTTGAAAGCATGCATAATTCTCAGTTTTATATTTAGAAATACCAAATTGTCCGTAATAGTAGGTCATACACATTGTGAATGAAAGTTGACCTTACTTGAGAGCAAGATAAAGAACATTATACAGGTAAAGTTTTTTTTACCACATTTTCTTCGCGGAAACACAACTCAAGACCAAGCTATCTAATGATGCCCAAACTTTGGCATAGTGCTCACCCTTAACACTGTTCCATTTTAGTGTCAAATTGCACTTTTGCAAAAAAAACGGTGAGGGGGATTTTTCCTGTAGAATGGCGCTTTTCATGAGCTTTGTGTTCATGCATTTTCATGTTGGGACAAGAACTGCCACCAGGGCTCGGCACAGCTGGCACCGGGTCAAGCTGGATATCGTTTTTAGGGCGGGAAGCAAAGGGGATATCGTTTTTTCGGGGTCCGCGGCGGAGAAGTGCCGCAAGAATGCCGCCGGCATGCCACCGGCATGCTGTCCATCAACAAACAAAGGCCTCGTTCTCAGCCAAAATGCAATAGTATGACACCAAATTTGGTGTGTGCATGCGCGTTGGTGGACCGGAACTATAGCCCAAAAATTTATGAAAACTTATGTGAATGAAAGCTGTGCCGAACTTTTTTCTAAATTAGCTGGCACCGTGCCAGCTGGGTGCCAGCTGAGCTGGCACCGACACTTTGCTCACATAAGTTTTCATACTTATTTACATAAAATGTATTTACACCGTAAAAGTTTACATACAGAGAAAAAACAATTTCATAATGTTTTCTTTTCAGCGTTTTATAGCAATTTTAAAATTACTCAGTCTGCTCCGCAATCAAAAAATCGGCTTTTTCTGCTTCTCAAGATGTGATTCAACCACATAAAAGCTCAGAAATTTGTGAAAAGTGGTTCCATGAAATTAGCATGCATGAAAACCCTACTACATACTTTTACAGAATCCAAAAATAATGACTTTTCTTCAAAACTGGTCAAAGGGGACTTCGTACGAAATTTACAAGATCAAACGGGACTTCGTTTCGAAATTTCCCTGGTTCCAGCTCGTGCCGAGCCCTGACTGCCACTATGTTTTATATCCTACTGCGAAGTAAAAAATTTTGCAGATGTTGGCCAACTAACTACACTGTGATATTATTTGCGACCAAAATAAAAGTTACTGCCATTTTTTGAAGCATCATTTTTCTAAGTAAAAGCGAATCAATAAAAACTCGCGGATGAACCCTAATTAATGCTCAAACCTTCTTCTATACTCAGAGGACAATGCTATTTGGTATAAAACTTGAGAATAATTTTTATTCAATTTGCGCGAACATTTGACTTACATAATAGTAGCTACAATACCGATCATATTTTCTGAAAAAAAGACGCACAGTCGCCTGATTTATACCCAAATTCATGTGACATCACCGGATCGTGGCCATGTCTCGCTTCAGAGTGGCCAAATTCTTGATTCAAAGGCGCCATTCTACTCATTTCGGAGAGGCGCATCTTCTGATCTATGAAAGTGTCTGTTTGGAAACAGTAAGAGGCCAGATGTCACAAATCGTTTCAGAATTTGCTTATGATAAGTTGCTAAAATAGTAATACACACACTGAGTAACCTATCGTAGGCAAATTCTAGGATGACTCGTGAAATCTGACCTCCTACGTCCAAGCGGGGACCTCTATATATCACAAGATGCAACGCGCCGAGTTGAGTTAAATGGTGCCCTTACACTAGGAATTCGTCCACTCTGAAGCGAGATATGGGCACCGCCGATGTCACACTACACGGGCGACTATACGTCGCTCTTTCAAAAAATACGAGCGGTATGTATATGCCAGCATTAAACTTCAAACTTCAACTACGAGTAATTGCTGCTTTGACAGCAATAGTGTCAGTGAAAATAATTTATAACGGAGCACAACAGCGTCTACTCCGGAGAACGGCCACATCCATGTCGTTTGCATGTGCACTTTTGCTTATATGGATATCTCTCTAAGCAATTTCCAATGCACCGCAGGCATTTCTCCGAAGTTTCGGTGAACCAACCCAGCATTTTCTTTGGACAGGAACCATTACTATGACATGTTACCTTGCACTGCAAAATTGACTGAAGTATCTGATAGAAATGATCGCGGTACTCTGTACCTTGATCAAAAGTCTGTTCTTTTCCGGTTCCTTTTCTCCTTCTTCACCACTCCCTCTCCAACAGCAGAGCCAATCCAGGCATCCCGTGCATATTTGCAGCAAGATTAAAATGAGGAACAAATTGCGAAGCATAGTACCCTAAACGTTGAACATACAAGGCCGTTTTTGTACACAGATAAGTCTGTCTTTGCTCAAGTCCGCCCCAAATAAACCCCTTTCCTCAATACAACTACTCTAAAACGTTCTCAGATATATCCGAAGCGACCCTTCGTATCAGACTCAACTTTAGTCGATTTATTTGAGGGGAGGCCCTGTAGCATGCGTCAAAAGTTTAGCTTAGTACTCTTTCAGATAAAGTCAGAAGGCGGGCACCTAGAAACAAAAAATTAGTTGGACACACACGAGCATTCACAAATATAGCTCGCTCTCAAATTTTCGATTAGTCTCATTTAGCTTCACCGCAATCCATCAAAATCTTGGCGAGTCCACCTGTCGTGGCACGCTGTCGCAAAAAGTTAGTTCCATAACTTCGAGGCTATTGCTTATTTCACTTCGCAAATGCGCAGCATCATACAGCGAGATTTGGCTAAAATCGCGAAGAAAATCTTTTCAAAGTTCAGGAATAAAATTATTTAGATTTCGAGCAGGACATTTATACTTCGCATACTCGAAATAGCTACAACTGCGCGAAGGAAAACGGATATCATTGGAAGAAATTATAGAACTGTTCCAGTGGCTCAATCTAGATAGATGCTTATAGAGGACAGAGGACAGAGGACATATGAAAATTGCAAATTTGTTTTAAAGACATAGCTACTGGACCGCAGGTGACATTCGCAAATTTTCATTTTCGTTCTGGAAATATTAGTTTCTTGCTATCGCAACTAAAGTGCGGTTCATAATTATACGAACACCCAAAATTTTGTAAGTTTTTGGACTTTTTGGGAGAAACTCAAACAGCCGTTGATACCACGCGATAGAACACAGCCGAAAACGGTATATGATCCATAAGAATGGAAATTGATGTCAATCTTAGGAGTGTTTTTGCGCTTAATGCGAATTTTTAGCGGTTCATAATTATACGAACACCTCAAACAAAGGTCCATTTCTCTTCAAGATTGTAATCATTTGAGTCCAAATTTTTTGTAGAGTTACAGTAACAAAGTCTGACATATCTGCTACACACTGAACCCAGTGCAGTTCGAAAAGAGGACCGTTGCTTTTTTCAGAAGGCTCTAAATGCTTTTGGAGTGACTGTGCCCCAAAAACATCCGTTCTTCTGTGGTTTACGCGCTTTAAATAGCTTTTACCAAAACTATGAGATAAAATAAGCTCTTTCGATAGGTATTTTGTTTGACGCTTGGAAAATCTTTGCGCTTTCGTGCCGTTTTTCAACCAAGTTCCAACCTTACCCTAGAGTTAGCACGATTTCGAGCCTCAAAACTCAGCTTCTGAAGCCGACAATGAAGTAAGCATATAGTATGTAGAAGTTCACAAGACTATATATTTGGCTAGAAAAAATCAGCAGCGTTGAGTGTTTGTTTTGGCCACGCAGACGTCATTTCACCAAAAACACTGTTTTTACTATTGCAGTCACACCTTTATTTGGTTTGTAGCTCCACAGCCTCAAGATCAGTTCTACAAAAAACCCAAAAACTTTGGCACAGAAACATCATCATGCAAACAATGCAGCTGCTTCATATTAAATGTTTGCACAATAGAGAAGCTGAGTATTGAGGCTCGAAATCGTGCTAACTCTGTGGTGAGGTTGAAACCTGGTTGAAAAACGGCACGAAAACGCAAAGATTTTCCAAGCGTCAAACAAAATACCTATCGAAAGAGCTTATTATATCTCATAGCTTTGGTAAAAGCTATTTAGAGCGCGTAAACCACAGAAGAACGGATGTTTTTGGAGCACAATCACTCCAAATGCATTTAGAGAATTCTGAAAAAGTAACGGCCCTCTTTTTAAACCGCACTGGGTTCAGTGTGTAGCAGATATGTTAGACTTTGTTACTGTAACTCTACAAAAAATTTGGACTCAGATGACTGCAATCTTGAATGGAAAATGGACCTTTGTTTGAGGTGTTCGTATAATTATGAACCGCTAAAAATTCGCATTAATCGCAAAAACACTCCTAAGATTGACATCAGTTTCCCTTCTTATGGATCATATACCATTTTCGGCTGTGTTCTATCGCGTGGTACCAACGGCTTTTTGAGTTTCTCTCAAAAAGTCCGAAAACTTACAAAATTTTAGGTGTTCGTATAATTATGAACCGCACTTTACTGCGATGCACTGGATCGGAAATGGTGTCGAACAATAACAATCAAAGCATACCGAGCTTCCGCTTTCCAAATTCCTAGGTATCATCATAGCGTAGATTTAAAATCCGGAAAAGATTTGACCTATGCAACGCATATGGCTGGCACAAGCTATCGTTCATGTTGGGCCCCCGGTGTAGGCCAAGATGAACGATAGTCAAGTCTATTCTACGTAGTATTGTTTTTTTTTGTTATAGAGTGCTCTCAGTATCTTTAGCTATAGATTAAATTATAACCAGAAAATTTAATTTTCTCGCTCTGTAAAAATGCTAGTTTATTGAGTACATTTGCGATGAAAACATAGGGAAGCCAATTTTAGTTGGAAAAAAAACATTTTGCAGAGGATGATTGCAGCATCTTGTGGAATGAAACTAAAAGTAGCTTTGCATTTACAGTACTGCAAAGTAAACTCCCAGAGTTTTGGTGCACATCCTGCATTTAGATTCTACGGTACTATGAAACGTATGCATCATTTAAAAACATATTCTACTAGAATTCGAGAATCGGTTAACTCTTATTATAATGCAAGTTGAATTTATGATTCCAAAAGTACTTTGTGATCGATCGTAGTTTTTAGTAAATGCCATAGTGGATTTATTCAACAAAATCATGCAAGGAGCCGGTACCATAACTTTACGTTGCAAAATAAGCTCTGATACAAGAAGAGTATTGTACGCTTCTTTGAGCTATATAAGAAAAACAACCTTCACCAAAACAGAATCATTTGAGGTAAAACCCCAAATGTTAGTTATGACCATATTGGAGTGAATGTGAATAAAGTAAGTGCAATGATTTGTATTTCAAAATAGCCCAATAAAACCGTAAAACTGTTTTTTTATAGCATTTGAGCTTAAAACAAGATTTTTGTGTAAATTTTTATAGAAATCAGGACAACATTCCTCAACTGTTCTTTTTTTAGACTACAATAATTTTTCAAGAACACGAGAGTTTTTGTAGTTCAGAAAGAGAAGAAATTGCGCTTAAAGGCAGTGTCTCACCAAAATTTAGTTGCCGAGATTTTTGCATTTTGCAAGCCTGTTGGACCCTGTCTAGCACTGTATGGACTTAAAATCGCACGAAGTTCCCAAAAACCCCGTTTTCTGGAGGCCCCGCGGAAGCAACGTGGACGAGTTGTACCTTCCAACTCCAGCCTCAGCCACAGTGGCAGCAACAGAGGGGAGGTGGATGGCAAGTGGAGGGACATGTTCAAACGCGTAAGGGGGGAGACCGAAGGAGTCGTCCGCGCGTACCAACTGGCTCTCCGCGTACCACTTTGAGCGAATTTTTCTCAGCGTAGAGGGGGTCAAATTGAGTGGGACTTGTTGCAATGGCCTATCTAGAGGTCCCTATAATAGAATATGTAAAAATCCCCGCGACCTCAATTTTGGTGAGACACTGCCTTTAAACGGTCTTTTCGTGCATTTGATAAATCTTACTTCTCTTCATACTGTAGACAATGTCGCGGGGCAACCTTCTTCAACTGCTGTGAAAAAAACTGGCAAAAAGCTGCAAAAGCTTGTTCTAGGCCTTTATTGAAGTTACTAAACAACCATTTCTTACAAGCTTGGGAGCGTTTTGGAATATGAGCACAACAAAGTTAAAAACGTCGCCGGAAACAGAAATTGTGATAAAGTGGGTAAAAATTCAAAAGACACATCAAAAGCTAAATTGTCTTTGACGTACATTTCGAATGGTGAAAAAAAATTACACTTTTATAACTGATTCTTTCCTCGTTTATTTTCTTTTTGATAATTATCACTACCGCAATATGTATGTTCGTTCCTAAAACAATCACAATGATGAAGAAACTAGCTTTTTCTCGTTTTCCCCCGTCCTGTGATTTGTCTAGTCTTGAAGCGATCTGCTTCGAAATGCGCCAGATAAAAGATTTTAAACTTGCAGCGTTTTCATTTATTTTTTAGAGGTTCTTCTGCTTTTGCCGTTTGTTTTGCATCTTTCCTTCTTCTCTGTTTTTTCTGAATAACCTTCACTTTATGTAGGTGGCAGATATTCGAACAATCTTCACTTTTAAGGCCCTGCTTCCAGACTATCAAATTCATGGCAGAAATAAAAATATGACGTGTTTGTAAATGTAGTAGACCTTTTAGACTTCTGTGATGATTTTGGACATAAGCCACTGGTTTTCTTTTTAACTCTCCAAAGTCGTCGTAGAAACTTTTCCATAAATAGGGTGATCGGTGAAAAATGGGGCACCTAGAGAATAAATGTAAATTTCTCAAAAAAGAAAAGTGATTAAACTTTCCATTTTTGCTAGATGTTAGAATATATTGTTCTCTTTCAGAAAATACCTATATAAGGTCATTTACGTGTTATAATTTTTAGAGCGGCCGAAATGCAAAGTTAGTCACTTTGACAAATTATAAACTTTGAGCAGTATCTCCGCAGCGAAACACGTGAGACCACCCACAGTACCACTACTGGAGTGGGTGGTGGGACAGTCACTAACCCGCGAAAGCTTGATGGCCTCAACTTTCAGAGTCAGGAGATATAGTCATTAATAGCTTCGAGAACAAAGATATGCGTTATTCAATTCTTTGCAGGTGACTGCATGCTTTCTAGGTACCATCTGATAGGACTTTTTACGCTCTATTCAATCATATGCAGCTTACCTCACATTTCATAAATACAGATTGAAAATTGATTTATTGGTTTTTGTTGCGCCAAAAATCGCGATTTTTCAGGTATTTCTCTTTTTTACCCAGAAATAAAAAGTTATCCTGTATGCTTAATATACTCTTTGAAAAAGCATGAAGAGCTCTTTCGAATGGTATATCAATTGCTCTATAGCTTTACGGTATGGCGGCGCAAGAATGAGCGATGTTCAAAAACCCGGTTCGAGTTCTTCAGGGCGCCACGCGTAGGGTTGTGGGAGAGGAGCGTTGAAGCTTTGCCAGAATAATAGGCGAAGGTCGCTTATATAAGCGACGTTTACGTTGCAGGCTGCTTCTTGTTGATCAAAACAAAAAATCTCAAAATTTAATAAAAATCATGCTGCCCCATTTTTTAACGATCACCCTGATATAAAGCAATGAGGCTTTTTTAAGGCATAAAGAAAACATCACCAAGCTTGTTATAAGCACACATATGGTTGAATTTTGACAGTTTAGCCCCTACAATATTTTTGGCAAGGTATTTTATTGAATAGACTTCCTTTAATCGACGGCAGAACCAAAAACTATACCAAAAAAATCTCCCGTTTCCTCCTTTTCCTCTTATAGTCTGCTTCAAAGCATAGAATGACTGAAAAGAGTTAACAAAAGTTTGGGTTAAATGTAATAAATTGCATTTATGTTATGATTGATTGAAGAGATAAACAGACGATGCAACAAGCTTTGATAACACGTCCAGAAACCCTTCAGCTCTTACAGTTCAGGGAAGAAGATTGAAATGTGCAATGTCTTACCCAGCTCAATGACTATAGCAGGTCGGTAGTGAATGCGGTTTAGCTGTGTGGGGGTGCAGTGCCTGAACCACTGTCATGGTTGATAAATTTGACTTCAAACTTCACATGTCAGCTCAAACAATAGAAAACAAGCAGTTTGTAGGAGAATATATCGCTACAGCTGCATGCTCTTGTGAAGGTAATTAGCCTTTATTTTTAGTACAGATAGCTGTGATGACATGAGGAAGCTATACATTTCGCCAATAAAATTTTATAACACTTTTATTTGATAAGTTTTTAGTAGAGGCATGGTCGTATCACCCTGAAATTCTCTTTATTATTGCGAATTCACATCCTCCTAACATCGAGCAGGCAAAATCGGCTCCAACAATTTCTTGATGGTATGATGTCGATAATCACATGGATCTCAAGTTCAAATATTCTGGTGAAAACGTTATAAATAGAAAAAAAATAGAGAGAATCTGTGATTTTTTGAAGGGGCACACTGAGTTAACATCTACAAAGTTTTCAAATCGCTGACTCAATCAAATGAGATAACATATCTTCTTTCTTATACATGAAGCTGATGTCTGTTTTTCTGTATGTATATCTGTTTGTGCGTAAACGCCTCTTAATAATACTATATTTTGGAGATGAGTGGCGTAGTGGTATGAGACGACGCTATCCAGATCGAACCTAGGTTCGATCCCGCCTTGGGCCAAACAAGCCCTCTGAACTCGAGGGCCGGTAAATTGGTAGCAGAGTAAACGGGGATGAAACAGCACTGACTCGGCAATCGTTGCCCACTGTAATAAGCACTGTAATAAGCCCGGCAATTCAGCGGTCTCTTATACAACGAAGTAGAGTGCTTTCGGCGCACGCCCCAGAGGGTTCTGAAGACACCATATCCTTTATCCTTCATCCTTTATAATTGATTTTGCAAACTTTGAGCTGCGGAGCTAGGAGTTGGCACTGGGGAGAGGAGGGGGAGGGGGGTAAGTGAGCATGCTTATTACAAAAACATAGTGGAGGCAGGGTATGGAATGGAATATAGAGTTGGGACTGGGAGTGAAGAATGTTGTACGGAAATAGAGCATGGTAATTTTAACCTATATATATTGACAGGGCCGGGCGGAGCCGAATATAACATGTCAGTTCATCATAAATTATGACAGAACCCCTATTAGAGCTATATTTCATATGCTAGCTCTTCCGCACGCAATTGCAAATGCAGAACTATGTGCAGCAAATCTCAAAATCTGAGTCTAAGGTTGAAATGGAGCCTTCGTTTGATTTGATTCTACGAAGATCCACTGGATTTTTCTATAGACACTTCACTACTCCTTACAAGGGAATGTTCAAAAGTCAAAGTGGCCAATTCAAGCAAGCTTCCTACCTCGATGCAGCGTTCAATGCTGATTTCGGATGTGTGTTTCATGTCTGCTTAGCACCTTTGTGAACGAAGTAAGCAGTTTATTGCAAAAAAATTGTGAATGAAAATCGCGAAATTGAGCAGATGTTGCACTTTTAGCTCACCTTTAGGCTATAAGAATATAAATCAACCTGGCTGCATGTTTTGCCCAGCATTGAAGAACATGCTCTGTACTGCCAAATTTGCATGTTGTATGCACGATTTCTTGACAATATAGCAGTCCTTAACGGCTCATAACTTCCCCCACGAGGGCGCTATGGCTCATAACTTCCCCCACAAGGGCGCTAAGCACATGAGGAATACAAATTTGAGATCATTGTTTTATGATGCATTTCAATAGTATGCAGCTTATTTGGATTGCACTTCGAGTTCTGACCATTCCCCTGTTCGTTGTTTCTGTACTTTACTCGCTGTGGCTGTTAGCCCAGGATTCATTACAGTCGTCCGGGGCAAAGCTTCTAAATCATAATAAAATTGGAAGGCATGTGGATGAAGCAAGTATACTTATAAATCTCTTAAAAATATCTCACAGGGAATGGTCAGAAGTCGAAGAGGCCATCCAGGTAAGCCGCACCCCACCATTCGATGCAGCATTTAATGCTGATTTCGAATCTGTATTCCGTAAATTGGCACCTTTGCGGACGAAGTTATGAGCAGTTATATTGCGAGAAAATCAAAATTGCGATATTGAGCACACCGTTGCTCTTTAGGCTTACCTTTGCGCTTTAAGGAGGATACAAAGTCAGCTAACAGCATGTTTTTGCTGGACATCAAGCCGAACATGGCTCTGTACTGCCAATTTGCGCTTTGCATGCACGATTTTTCAGCAAAAACGGCTAACAGCTCATAATTTCGCCTACATAGGCGCTAAGCAGATAGGAAATACAACTATGCAGCTTGTTTGGATTAGCTACTTCGACTTTTGACCATTCCTTTGTCAGCAAAACCGAATAATTGCGTTTTCATAGCCTTTATTGTGCTAAAGCGAGGTTTTTGTGCAAATTTTTGGGGAATTTAGTACGAAGTTTCTCCAATCTTCTTTTGATTTGAATCTGAGTTCAAAAAGTTCGCAAAAATAGGGAGTTCAATAAGAACGTGAAACTGCACTCAAATCTCAAGCAGAATGTCGCGCACGAGAATGCTTGCTTATCTCGTTAAGGAGTGATTTCAACCTTTCTTATTGCTCGTTGTCGTGCTAAGACTATCAGAATGATATATAATGTCGCAAGATTTCGTTGAAACCGAACGGAGATCTACGACCAAACTAAATTGCTCTTACGGCTCCGATCTTTTCTTCTTCCGTTCACATGTCCGCGCGTTGTGCGGTACACCGCTATCACAAACGTAAGGAGCATAGGGCATTTTGCTATTGTTTTTTTTTCATTGTCTTAATCCCAGCAGTAAACTGTATATCAAGTTGTAGCTCTTGACCTCTACTTTCGAACAACTCTAACAAGTAACGCTCTTTGAGAGCTTACTTATTTGATTTTGGTAAAACGTTTGATAAAAATCTCCAAAGAGTGCGTTTTTGTTTACACCTCTTTAATGGAGTTGAGCAGCCATTTTTCTCACGTTTCAAGGCTTTTTGCTCAGAAATCTAATCAGAACAAAGCTGACAACAACGTGCAGACTTTGTGCGTTGTATAGTCAAGTATTATATAGCCATATAGCCATATATTATTACGCAAAGCAACCTTATCCAAGGTAATTGCATTGGAACGTTTGCAACCTTAGCTGAGCAGTTACAGATGTATTTGCATTAATTCACTTGCTAGCGGTTGGTACGCTAGAAGAAGAGGCTACGGAAGAGACTTAATATCGCGAATCTGAGCCTCAGCAATGTTGTAGTCAGTTGAACACCGCATTAGGCTTGGAAAGGAGTAAACTGCCACGATGTAAAGAAAACAAAACTTGAACTTGGACTAAAAGCTGACAGCTTCGCAAGAGACAGACACTACGACAAGGGGAAAAAATCTAAAGAACGCAAAAAAAACTAGGCTGGCACTGACGCGCAATTCGACTTATTGTTAGTGGAAAAAACTTCGCGTCTTAGTATATAGCGTTTATCTTCACCTTGATAATCACCACTTCCAGAAAAGCTTTTTTTTAAAAACAATCACAAAAGAAGTCGACTTTTTTCCATCCTCCCCCCCCCCTACCCCGGGTTGTGGTTCCCATTCTTGAAGCGAAAAGCTGCAATTCGATTTGCCGTCAAAAGAAAGATTTCAAACACGCAGCTTTTCAACGGTTTTCAAAAGTTTTCTGCTTTTGCTATTTGTTTTTTATCTGTTTCTCTCCTCTGAACAACCTTCACATTTGATTTGGGCGTATAATTAAAAACCCTTTACTGAACTCCCATAGCAATGTTTTAGGACGCGCAGCGCCCGCCACAGACACTGCCAGTTCGTGCGATCGACGAATAGAGAATATATGTTTGAAAGCATTGGTTTGTGTTGCCACCTTCAAAGTACTTCAATTTAAGTTGCAACCGCAGTAGGTCCCAAAAATAATGGGTTGAAGAAACATGCTTACAAGGGAGGTCTGTTTGTACAAAGTGGTCTTTTTGTATTAAAATGATATGACTATAAAGAAGGCTGACTCTAAATGTGCCTTCGTTATCTGCTAAGCGCATCTGAACGTCCAGTTATGAGCGTTCTTTGAGCTGAAAAATTGAAAGCATAATCAGAACAAAATTGCTAGAATGAACCAATAGCTTGTCAGAGCACTCCATTGGACAATACCTTCTGTCCAAAACACTCGTACTTAACAGTGCTCCATTTAAGCACTGAAAAGACCGTATATTTTGATTCTACCTAGTTATGCGTTTAAATTCCGCACAAAGAAAATATTTATAACTCGGCATGCAGAGGCGCACGGCAGACAATGAAAGCAGATTTGGAATAAATTGAAGCTCTTTGAAGTGGTATAGGATTCATCTAGTAAGGCCACTTCGACTAATGGGACCTCCCTTGTTAGTTCCGAAGAGATGGAAAATCTGAGCTGGGGACTCTTCACAACTCCACAATTCTAGACATAAGAGTTATGCACATGTTTGAGGAACAGGCTCGTGCAGAGCTGGTTATACGAGTATGTACATAGGTCTAATGAAAGTGCCTCAGCAGATCCACACGTGCTTTAATACGTGAATAATGCTTCCTTGCAATATCTCTAAAAATTGATTCCCAAAATGTCAGAGACTTGATGGAGAATATACAGTTTTTCTTTGTTTTGGAGAAAAAGCTATCAGGATGATGCAGTAATGAAGTTTCCTTATGCGACAACCACAGTGTGATTATCAAACGCATGAAGTATCATTTTGAGACATAAGTACAGTGCCAGTCACAGAATGTGTAAAATTTCCGTAAATGTCGCGGAATTCCGGGTAGTCAGCGGAAGTCCGCGACATTTCGGGAACTTCGTGAAATTCCGGAAATTTTGCGAATGTCCCGGAATGTCGCGGAATCGGGAATGTCGCGGATTTCCGCGGAATACCCGGAATTCCGCGATATTCACGGAAATTTTGCACATTCTGTGAGTGGTATTGTGGTAAGTAGCTTTCACTATCATTTCGAATTTTCCGCAAAATGAGTAGAATGAAGATAAATAATATGAACTGTTTCACACGTAGCTTTTGCTCTTCTTTTTAGCAGCCATGTCAAAGACTAACCTCTTTTACCAGTTGTCAAAAAAGTTCCCAAATCGTTGGCTGTGTTTGGCCTATGACTGTTCTAAGAAAAGTTTGATGGTATAAACAAAGCAAATTCTGTTTAGTAATATTCTTTATTCTTCTTGCAGATGTGCCTTTGGGGCTTTGTAGAAAGGTCTTATTTCTCAAAATATGGGGAAAAATGCATTTCTGCAATTTTCTCTAATTTAAAAGCTTCGAAAGTCGTATACTGTTGTGTCCTCCACGTCGAACACGTCGACTCTTCGTCCTGAGGTAGCACACGAGGAACAGAGAATATTTATTAGAAAATAATAGAGAACAGTAAAATAAGAGAGGCGATGAGTGAACAGTCGAACTGACAACAGCTAACAGGAGCGCCTTTTATAGCGCTCATTTCCCGCGCAGTGAGGTCGCGGCGCCTCAGCGAGGGCAGATCATATGAGAAAACAACTGATCAGACACTAACACAACACCTCCCCCAGTAGGGTAGTTACACAAAACTAGCCTACGATAAAAGCTTGAACTACAAATATGAACAGTTAAGAAATCGGTCATACATAGAAATTCAAACAACTACAAAACTAATGGAACAAACATACAATAACATACTATGGACTAGGTTGGAACCGTTGTACCGGTCTTCTCGTTCTGCTCGACCTGCGAAGCGTTGTTGGTGGCGTGGAGGGCTCGTGGCTTGATGTCGACGTCGACGTCGTTGAATCCACGGGTGCTGGCGCATCGCTTGCGATCGCTTGCTCGGAATTCTTGTCGGCTGCACTGCTATTCCTCCGTAGAGTGTCGTCTTCTGTCAAAACGTCTAAGAGTATCTTCAGGGCTTCGGATTGTTGATGAAGTTGCTGTCTTAGGGCGACCTGTTCGCTATCGCTTCGATGTCGCAGCTGACTTGCATGCTTCTTGCAGATTTCATTGCCAACTATTACTTCGTAGTTGACAGGTCCTAGACGTTTCATCACGGTTCCCTTCATCCAGTGGAAGTGGGGTGGCTTCCACTGCTTAGCGTACACTAAGTCGCCAACTTCGAAGTGTTTCCGAACGACGCCATGCTTCTTGTCAAATTGTTCTTCCATGCGTTCTCTTCTTCTTCGTGCGAGTGGATCTTCGGCATCCTCTGACATTGGTAGTAAGAGACTTAACCTTGTGCGCAAGTTTCTGCCTAAGAACAATTCAGCTGGCGTCTTGTCGTTCAAATTCGTGTTTGGTGTTGTCCTATACGCTTGTAACACCACATTTAGAGTCTCTTCTGTTGGCCTCTCCTCCCCCTCTAGTTTCTTGATTCCGCGTTTCAGCGTATCAACGAAACGCTCTGCTTGCCCATTCGATTGAGGGTGATACGGGGCAGTCCTTATGTGGGTTATTTCACCTTCGTCACACATCTTCTTAAACAAGTCCGACGTGAACTGTGTACCGTTGTCGCTCACTATTGTTTGCGGTAATCCATACCTCGCAAACAAGTTCTTCAAAGCCTTCACCGTCTTCGCAGCCGAGATATTGGTCATCTCGATCATTTCAGGCCATTTGCTGTACGCATCTACCGCAACCAAGTAGAAGACTCCTTGCATAGGTCCAGCGAAGTCGATGTGTATCCTTTGCCACACTTGAGTCGCGGATGGCCACGCTTCTAATGGTACCTTCGTCGGATTTTTGGCTAATTCCTGACATTTCGTACATCTTCGTACCAAGTCTTCGCAATCTTTATCGATGTTCGGCCAGTAGACGTAACTTCGAGCCAGCTTCTTCATCCTCACAATCCCTGGATGACCACTATGCAGTTCCTTCAAAACATTTCCTCGAGACTCCTTGAGTATCACAACCCTTTCGGCTGACATCAAGCATTGTCCCACAACTGACAATGTCTCTCTTCGATTTCGAAAATGTGCCACTTCTCCATTTACTTCTGGCCACTTTCCTTTCTGCACGTAGGTGAGTACTCTTCTAAGTACTGGATCTTTCTTTGTTCAAGTTTGCACATCAGATACCGTTACTGGCAGTTTCCTTATGCAGCTCTTCAGCATATAGTCAACGTCGTTCTCAACGGCAGCTATCACGACATCTTCTTCGAAATTCTGATTCTTCTTCATCAACCTTGACAAGCCATCTGCTTGTCCAAACTTCGTTGTTTGGACATATTTTATGTCGAAGTCATATCCAAGTAGAATTGTAGCCCATCTCATGAGTCGGTTCGCGGAGTAGACTGGAACTCCTTTCTTATCACCGAAGATGGCTAACAGTGGTTGATGGTCCGTCAGTAGCAGAAACTTTCGTCCGAATATGTACTTGTGGAATTTCTTGACAGCAAAGACAATTCCCAATGCTTCCTTTTCGATCTGCGAATAATTTTTTTCTGCTTTCGTAAGAGACCGCGATGCATGCGCAATTGGCTTTTCGGATCCATCAGGATATCTGTGCGATATCACGCATCCAATTCCATAATCGCTGGCGTCCGCTGCCACGACGATCTTCTGTCTTGGATCATAGTGAGCAAGATTGAGCTCACTTGACAATGTACCCTTGAGCTTTTCGAAGGCTTCTTGATGTGTTCGTGTCCATTCCCACTTCGCATCTTTCTTGAGCATCGCGTCCAATGGCCCACGAAAATCCTTGACCTTTGGCATAAACGCTGCATAGTACGTTATCATGCCAAGAAAAGCTCTCAATTGATTAACGTTCTTCGGCTCATCCATCTTCTTGATTGCTTCGATCTTCTCTGAGTTTGGCCTTCTGCCATTTCGATCTACTATGAAGCCGAGATATCGTATTTCTGGCTTGCCGAAAGAACACTTCTCTAACCGAATCCTGAATCCATATTCGGCTATCCTTGCAAAAACAGCTAGCAAGTTCTCCATATGTTCTTCTTCGGTTCTTCCACAAACCAAAATGTCGTCCAGGTAGGTTGCTACTCCTCGCAGACCATTCACCATCTTGTTCATGATTTGCTGGAAGATCCCTGGTGCTGTCTTGATTCCAAAAGGCAGTCTGTAGTTGTACTGATACAGTCCTCTATGCGTATTTATTACGACCAATTTCTTCGCTTCTTCTGACAGCTCGATTTGCAGATAGGCGTCCGACAGATCTATCTGCGAAAACACCGTGCCTCCATTGAGGGATGCGAATATATCCTCCGGCAATGGCAACGGGTAATCATACGACTCCAGCGCTTTGTTGAGTCCAGCTGAGAAGTCAGCACACACTCTCAACTTTCCATTCGCTTTCCTAACACAAACAATGGGAGCTGCCCATTCACTGTGTGTTACTGAGCTTATGACCTTCAATTCCAATAGTCTATCCAGCTCCTTTTCGACAGCTTCCAGTGCAGCGTGGGGGACAGGCCTGCAAGCCTTGAATACTGGACGAACATTTTCGTCAACTCTCAGATGCGCTTTCTCCTTTGTGCAGAGTCCTAGACCTTCTTCGCAGACTTCTGGGTAAGCTTCCTTTATCTTCAAAGCGATGTCCCTGGTTTGCTGCTCTGTCTTCACTTCAGCAACCATTCTGCTTAAGTGGTACGACATATTTTCGTTCTTCTAGATCCACTCAAGTCCTAGTAGTGAGTTGTGGGGCGTCACGTATGCGTAGCCTTCGCTTCTGGATCCTTTGATTTCGTACTCACACCATAGCTTTCCATGGACTTTCATGGAGCCTCCACTAGCGTTCTTGACAACCACGTTTGTCTGCTCTAATCGAGGAGCGCCCATGCTCTTCCAAACTGATTCGTTCAGCAGCGTGATGTCTGATCCAGTATCCAATAGAAAGCTGACTGGATGACTATTCACTTTCGCTTTCACATATACGCGAGTAGTCGAATTCACTTCCATCATTGCGTTCGCAATCTTCGCAACTCTATGCACTTGGCGTTTTGGTTTCGTCCAACTTCTGTTCTTGCTGGTGTCGCTGCTTCTGTGGATTCTTCGTTTCGAATCTTGCTGAACAAGTGCTTTTCTCTCCGCTACTTGTTCGCAATACTTCTCCTTGTGGCCCGTCTTCTTGCACTTCTTGCAATACCACAGCTTTGCTTTGCATTCCCTAGCAAAGTGAGCTTTACCACAGTTCCAGCATTCCAGCTTCTTGGGTTCTTCCTTGCTTGTGGCTTCGACAATCTTCGTGTAACCAGCCACAGTCTCGCTATCCTTCTTGAGACTAAGGAAGTTTTCGCACTCCAGGTACAATTCCTGTAGCGACATCTTTCGTCCAGCCTTGTACTCCTTGTCCAGTACGGCTATGAGTCGCTGCCTGATTTCGGCTTCTTTTTGGCTCTTCAGGCCAAAAATCCATAGGAGACATTTGATTCCATCGCTATCCAATTCGTGGATCTTCGCTTTCTCGCATAGTTCGTTCACTCGACCGGTATACATGAGGCAATCTTCGGAATCCGCCTTCTCCAGCTTCAAACACTGGTACCGCATTGTAAATTCGGGAATCTTGACGTCGAATAGCTGCTTCAGAGTTTCGACGGTTTCTTCGAAGTTAATCGCAGTTACCTCTTTCGGGAGTACATGCCTCTGATACTTTTCGAAACTGTCCTTGTCGAGTTTCTCGCATAGCAGCCTCACCCTGGCACTTTCTGTGAGCTGCTTCGCATCTTCGACGAAGACTTCCTTGTAGCGAGCGTACCATTTACTGAAGCACATGTCCGCCTCGGGGTCGAAGTAAAACTTTTCGATCCTACTGCTGAGGGCGGACATCACGTTCGGGATTTCGGCTGAGGTACCGCTTCGTCCAGTGCCTGTGATGTGCTTCAGAAGCTCCATCATTTCTCTTCGTTCTTCTCTCATCTCCTGAAGCAAGATCAGCAGCTCCTCTGAGCCCAACTTCGTCATGCTGATCTCTTACTTCTGCTGTCGTGCGGTTTCGATTCCTCTCTGAAGTCCTTCGGCTCGATTCCGGGTGTTTCTTCGTCCTTCGGCTACTTCTTCGACTAGTAGCCGCCGCTCCTGATCGCCACTGTTGTGTCCTCCACGTCGAACACGTCGACTCTTCGTCCTGAGGTAGCACACGAGGAACAGAGAATATTTATTAGAAAATAATAGAGAACAGTAAAATAAGAGAGGCGATGAGTGAACAGTCGAACTGACAACAGCTAACAGCGAGCGCCTTTTATAGCGCTCATTTCCCGCGCAGTGAGGTCGCAGGCGCCTCAGCGAGGGCAGATCATACGAGAAAACAACTGATCAGACACTAACACAACATATACTATCAAAAAATGTTATTGAGATAAACTAGCATTCAATGCTCTAAATTATAACAATTGTTATGTAATTTTTAGACACAGCTGTGCTATTAGAGATTTTGGAAGGCAAACGCTTTTTGTGCAGTACTGCCGCGATTACTTCAGCAATTACGCGAAAAATTGAAAGGAGATTTCAATTTCAAAGAAGAAAAAAAACTGCGTCAGGTACGATGTTCAAAGCGCTTGTCTGTCAACATTCTGTTTGATTTGAGTATAGACGCATCGACTTTTCTGTAAGGTCTATGAAAAAAGCATTGAAACTACAAAACCATGTCAAAAAGCCTCCGAATCGTTTACTGTTGAAACTGATTCTTCAACATGAGCAAGCGTTCACGGCTTTAAAGGCCACGATTCATATGTGCACCTAAAAATTGGGTGCAGTTTGGGTGCAGAATTGCTGTATCTCAGCAAATATGAAGGGACACGGATGGAAATTCTCGCTGTTGGAAAAAGTACTACGTTGTCAAAGCAATTGCTTTTCAACATTCTGTCCGATTACAGCTTAGTCCAAGAAGAGAAGGTTCTTATTATATAAGTCACCCTGTATATTGAGTGGATCCAAGAAATCGTGCCGTTTTTAGACTTATCCTCAAGTATTCAGACTAACAAGGGAATGGTCAGAAGTCGAAGTAGCCAATCCATACAAGCTGCATACCTTTAGATGCAGCATAAAACGCTGACTCTAATTCTGTCTTCCTTATCTGCAGAGCGCTTTTGTGGACGAAATTATAAGCCGTTGAAGGTCATTATTTTGCTAAGAAATTGTGCATGTGAAGTGCAAACTTAGCCATACAAAACCATTCTCGGTTCAGTGTTGGACCAAAACATGCAACTAGGTCATTGCACATGACCCATATCTGAACGTGAGCTGAAAGAGCAATAATGCGCCTAATTCCGTAATTTTTATCTAGCATTTCCTCGCAGTAAAGCTGCTCATAATTTCGCTTACAAAGATGCTCTGCAGATATGGAAGACAGACTTGAAGTCAGCATTTTCTGTTGCATTAAATGGTATGCGCCTTGTATGGATTGGCCACTTCGACTTCTGACCATTCCCTTGTAAGGAAAGACAAACACTCTAAGCACCGTTCTTTGCAGAATTTTTTCCTTTTTCCAGCAATTATGTGACATTTCCTGTGATTCCTCCGATGTTCTTTCGAATATTTGTCCCAATCTGCAACCCACGCATTTTACGTACCCTAACTTTAGCTATTTTTTGAAATCTCTGTTTTGAACTTTTGAAAAAGCTTTGATAACATTGAACAAAGTAAACAAAATGTTACAAAAACTTTTTTGCATGATAGCTGGCTTTTCTAAAAACAAGTTTTTCAAGAGTCTTCACATTTATAAAGTCGTAAAATTCATAAATGCTCTAAACACTACAAAATTCGCAAATTGGAGATTCCAAGAATTGACCATGATTGGACACTAATTCTAACAAACATATTAACAAACGCTTTTAACGCCTAGAATTATTGATTTTTACAATTTTTGGGTGCAGCCTGGCGCATCAAGCTAGGATTGTGTGGCATTTTTTTGAGGCCTTTAGGAATTGGAAGAAAAAGCATCTGTCAAAAAGAGTTTGCGGCAAGTTGCGTAAATCGTATGAAAGGGCTGATTGTGCTCTTTAGTCTACTGATTTCGGTGGAAAGCTGTTTCACTCGGACATTGCAGTCTTTAAAGATGGAAATTTTTAAAAGCAAAAAAGAGCAATTTTGGCATTTGCGTATTTTTCCTCATGAAAAGAAGCGCTTTTGCACAGCTTTTTGTGTCAGTTATGGAACATGGCGCTCGCATATCAATATGAAACAAAAAAGATTGGATTGCTACAAAAGATCAGGGGCTGAGCAGGGGGTGCCTAAACAAGACTTTTTGGGGGACGAGCAGGATGTCCTGCACTGAAAGTTGCTGTACAGATAGACGATGGTCAACCATACCGTAAGCAGTCTAACTGCCCCGCCTAAACCAGGTCCTACCACAGAAAAGGCCTAACAGACAGATTTAGTGAGCTTTTCTGCATGACGAAACATGGCGTCGTACGGCAAACATCGTTAAAACTGTCCTGCACGATGTGACTGGAAGGTACTTCAGTATTCAAAATACTCTCCAAATCTCACTCTATCAGATTATTGTTTGCTCCGCTCTTTGGAAAATCTCATAAATGGTGCCTGTCTCGATTTCAGTAAGTAGTTTGAGCGCTGCTTAGAAGACTTTCTTATGACTCGGCACGCTGCCATTTGAAAAATTGACGTTGAGAAGCTAACAAGAATGCCAAAAGATTGTGCGCTACAACGAAGGATTGATTATTACTGTAAACTAATGATTTCGTTGGTTTATAAAAACGCTGCGAACTTATGGAACGACCTAATATTTAGATTTTGATTCAGAACTAACCTTGAGGCTACGGAGCAAAAAATCAAGTAAAGGTTATTACAGTAGTAGATTTTGGTGGAATGACGCCTACGTGGCCGATCTCTAGTTGAATGTATAATCCAAGAACTTCTACGATATGCTCACTTCATCGTAGGACTTCAGGAGCTGTTTTGAGGGTCGAAATTATGCTAAGTCTAGGGTAACGTCGAAACTTGTTTGAAAATGCGACGTGAACGCGGATATTTTCTAAGCGTCAAACAAGTTATCTACTGAATAGCTTGATCTAACTCATAGAAATTTACTGAAAAGCTCAAAGGCACCGTCCACCCAGATTTTCGACTTCCATGTTTTTGTCGTTTCAGGGCCTTCCCACGTCCCTAATCCGAATATGAAGTCGAGAATTCCCAAACCCCAATTCCCGTTCCGGAGAACCCACAGGCCGGCTTTCCAGAACGGTGATTAGATGGGCGTGCACAAATGGGAGGGCATGGATAGAGGTCCTCGTGCACCTTCGCTATTCCAAAGCAATTTTCTCGCTTCCAAGCAACATTTTGCGCCACGACTTAATAGAGGGCCCCACTATTATATGCTACCAAAAGATCACCTTCAACTTAGGGTGGACGGTGCCTTTGATCCATCCTATAGAAGGCCCTATTTCCGGTAGAAGCTAATCAGACTGCGTCAATGAAGCAGACGTTTTTTTTCAAATGCGATGAATTCAAAGCATCTTGAGAGTGTAACTTCACAAAAAATTTTTAATCCAAAGCTGTGCAGTGATGAATGGAAATTGAGCCTTGTCTGAAGTGTTTGTATGATTATGAACTGCTAAGTTTGCATTCGGCGCCAAAATATTTCTAAGATTGAAGCCAACTTTCGTTCTTGAGCCGCGTATACCTTTTCGGGCAATGCTCTTTCACGCCAGCGGTTTCTTAAGTTTTTTCGTAAAGGTTTCGAACTTTCAAAGTAAGGAATATTCGTGTAAGTATGAACCGCACTTATCTGATCTAGTGGTTGCAAAAATTTCTAGGCTGGACTGAGATTTTGAGGACACTCAATGGACACTTTTTTAGATTTTAGCTTGAAACTTCATGTGGATTACCGCTTACGCGGAAATTTGTTGACAATTTAATACAGCTTGCATTGCTCCATCGCATAGTGTCTTTATGCATCGTTATTCTTATAGCAATGCGTCTGTAAGAGGAACAAGATTCATTACTTTTGTATGAACCTTATAGTGTTAGTTGCATAACTTTAATAGTGCTCGAATAGGCTTTAAAAAGTTAAGCTTCAAAAAGTATGCTCTGAAGTCATTTTTCTGCTCAGCTGAGGACCCATTACCAATAAAACAAACATTGGATGTCCACTGGTCAGAATCTTGCACAATTTGGCAAAGTCAAAATTTTCCTACGCAGTTGTGAGAAGATAGGACGCGTGTTGTACACCGATGTATTCACACATGCAAAATTGGTCTTCTCAGTACAATCCTTTTGATCACGCGCATGACGAAACGTGCGCAAGCAATATTTGTTGCGGATGGAGAAGGCATCGCTCTGAAGCAGTATACAAATGCGTGGGTAAAAGATTTATGACCGAAACCAGGCCGAAATCATTGAAAACGAATTGGAGATTATTTTAGCAATACCTTGGATTGATGAATTTAGGCAAAATACATTTTGATTTGTTCGCCTTGATAATTAATCTGTCGCTCCCTGCGATCCTGGATTGAATGGAATGATTGGAAAATAGGCTTCGTATGCAGAACCTTAGAAACATACTCTGCTTTTTGGCATGTGTTTGATATTGGAAAGTGGAAAACAACTGTTTAACCGTTTTGATCACTTCAATCATTGTCTAAGAATTCATGTAAATTGTAGATTGTCTAAGATTTTATGTAGATTTGTCAATGAAAAAATTGCAAGCAGTCGTTCGAGCACACCTTCTACACCATTTAAGCAGTTCGCACACCTTTTACACCATTTAAGCAGTTCGCTACTCGAATCCTTTAATTATTCAAATATTCGAAACACAGTTAGGCAACCAAGTCTAATTCATCGATTATCTGTGAAATCGTTTGACACGTACCAAAATTTGAATATTCGCACTCGGTTCGTCTGTTAAATGTTGCTCATGAATTGATTACCATATTCCTTCGCTTGCATGTTTATAGTATGCGATGCTCGTGCTTTAAATAAGTTTTCAGGAGTTCTGGTTACAGGCAGATGTAGATGCAAATTTTACTATGCAGATCTGTGCAGCCCCCACAATGGTCGGCCGCCTCATCGTGGCGGGGGGGGGGGGGTGACACTGGGGCCGGTAGTAATCCCCCTGATCTGGCGGCATGTTTCGCCGTCAAGTCGCCGACATCTTTACGTGAAGTCGGCGTGAACACCGAGCTCGATTGTGCCCTCCCACCCTTTTCACCCGTATTTCCGGTCGATGAGGTCATAGTGACCTTAGGGAACCTTACCTGGCAACTGAAGGCTCTAGAAACCTCCCTAAACAGACTTGTAGAGGAAGGCAGGGGGTGCTGGAGGCAGCTTCGGAGCTGACTTGTCGGCATCTCGTCGAAATTTCAGCGCTGAGAGATGCCCGCAGGTCAGAGAGCACGAAAAATAGCGTGCTCTTTTGAGAGATCAAGGTGCCACCATTCTGACGTGCCCCTATCATGTCGAGGTGGTGGCACCTTGCTGGCGGCGTCAGCAAGTTTGCGTTATGCACAGCTGCGGACGACGCAGCAAAGTTGAATTGAGAAAAACTAAAGTTTTTTAGACTCGTCAATTTGTCAACTGCTCACAATTCGTCAACGAGGTCACGAAACTACGCGTTCTTATAAGTTGGAAGCTGAGAATGCTGCACTCGAGAAGAAGGTAAGATTTTCTGTTTTGATCCATTCGTTTTTGCAAGATAGCTTTATCTCCTTTCAACTTTTTTTGTCTTGTCCTTTTTACCAATCAAGAAAACTCAATTTATCGCGGTTTCTTTCCTCAAATGTTGCTAGCAAGCTCCAGACCGGCTTTCCTCCCCCCCCCCCCCTCCCCCTCCTTTCGAGAACAGTCGCGCGGGATTTTCGAAAGTAGCTTTGTAGAAAGTGCGAATGACTTCTTTTTGTTTAAAGGAGAATGACTTGCTCATTTATGAAAGGTTTGATTAGCTTTGTAAAAGATTTGCCGCAATATTACAAAGTCGTGAAATTCTGCGAAAACTTCCAAAAACACAAAAAAACACACACACATGTCAAAAGGGACTATCAACGATAGTACTCTGCGTTGATACCACTGCTT
>CATQJL010000001.1:39633464-39789473 GCA_958299035.1 Cylicocyclus nassatus | reverse complement strand
AAAAAATTTCATCGTGAAACGTGGGAGACGTCGGCTTTGTCGTCCACCCATCAATCGTCCATCTTTTCAATTCGCACGAGATCCTATCACCTCAATTAGGCATCCTACGATCACCCCTCCACGTCAGAAGACCATCAGCATCATCAACTGCTACTCTCCAACATCAGCAGCTGACGACTCAGAACTATATGCTTTCTACAAGACGTGGAGGAGGTCGTCCGCAACGAGAAGTCCTTCTACAAGTTTGTTAGCCTGTAAGTTTCTTCTACAGGCCACTTTAACGCGAAAATCGGGAGGCCATGGAACACACTGGAAAAGGAATATAAAATCGGGAAGTTTGGATATGGGTTCCGGAACGAAAACGGCAACCGTCTCGTTGGGGTTCTCTCCGCCGCACAGCTTGTCCATGGAGATTCCATCTTCATGAAGAAAGAACATCGCCGGTGGACATGGGAGTCGCCCAATGGAACGACTCACGCGGAGATTGACCACATTCTCACCAACCGAAGGTGGAGCTTGCTCGACTTCTCAATGGTTCCATTCTTCTGCAATGGCTCCTATCACCGCCTCCTTCGAGCGAAGATGCGACTCAGCCGAAAGCCGGAAAAGAAAGTCTCTCACAGTCTCGTGAGAAGAAAGGAAGTCGTTCATGATGGTGGCAGGCTGGAAGAGCTCATATCAAGTTGTGACTGGCCCATCGAGGAGGACCCAGCGTACGACTACGACCGGCTTCTGAAAGGATTACGAGCCTGCGGAGAGTGCGCCTCAGTGACTTCTGAGAAGAACTTGGAACGTATTTTGAAGACCACCAAGGAAATGCTTGAAAGAAGGAGATTTCTGGGGCAGGATCCGAATGCAACCCATCTCAAGCGACTGATAGCCAACGCCAGCTGCAGAACAGCTTTGCAAGAGGATCTCAGAAAGTGTAGGTAAGCCAAGATACTGGAAGAAGCCGAAGAAAGACGAAGTCTCAAGAAGTTCGAAGGGACCACTACGAATATCACGTACCGCTGCTGCACTATTGAACAAGGGTGGGACTCCGACTTCTTCCCGATACAAGATGGAATCTATCGCGAAGAACTTTTGCACCAACCTCTTCCGCTCATCAACTCCCGTGCATATGCCCGTTGTTCCCACTGGAGAACTACCACCAAGGATTCTACCTGCAGAAGTGCGTATCGCGATACAGACCATGAAGACGTGCACGGCTCCAGAACCAGATCATCTTTCCGTCGAACTTCTGCGAGCAGGAGGACACCTACACTAGGTTCTAGCGTCGCATTTGGCATCTTACCTCCAGAAGGAGAGGATTTCCGACCAGTGGAGAACGTCAAAAACCGTCCTTCTTTTTAAGAAGGGTGAACGGGAAGATCTTCGAAATTACGTCCAATATGCCTGCTGAGTGTGCTGTACAAGCTTTTCACAAAGATTATCCTCACTCGCATATTTAGGACACTGGATGAAGCCCAACTCCAAGAACAAGCTGGATTTCACAAAGGATTCAGCTGCATGGATCACATCCAGACAGTCTGCCGGGAGTACCGACTGCCTCTCGTCCTAACCTTTGTCGATTACGAGAAAGCGTTTTACAGCGTCGAAACCAACGCCATCCTGTTTGCGCTGGTCGATTAAGGAGTGGACCCAGCTTATGTGAGGACGTTAACCGACTGCTACAAGGATTGTACAACGACGATGCAGCTGTTCCATCCCCCCTGATCATACCAGTTGAGAAGGGGGTCCGACAAGGCAACACAATTTCGCCGAAGCTGTTCACCGCGGCCTTGCATTGGGTGATGAAGTCACTGGACTGGGACGAGAGAGGCATACGAGTTTATGGGAGATTCCTGTCGAACCTTCGTTTTGCGGACGACATCGTTCTCTTTCCGACCACTATCGGTGAAGCAGAGACGATGCTGAAGGAACTGGACGAAGTAAGGAAGAAGATCGGATTGCGAATAAATCGGAAAAGGACTCAGTTCATGAGGAACGCCCTTTGCGAAGATACAGAAATGGAATTCGATGAACATGGAGTACGACCTGAGGAAAGAACTTAACGGGAGAAGAAGAGCAGCCTGGGCCGCCTTCGGGCCTCTGAAGGAAGCCACCGACCAACTGACGGACCTGGAGCTTTGTGCCCACTTGTTCGACTCAACCGTTCTCTCGGCGCTCTGTTACGCAGCTGAGACTTAGGCCGACACTGTAGCCACGTCGAAAGCTTCACGGACCGAAGAGCGCTCGAGCGCACTCTTTTGAAGATAATCCGACGCAAACAACATCTAGTCTGACTTCGCAGTACGGATATAAGAGGAATCCGTCTCGTGACCCAGCAGAATACGCTGTGAAAGCCAAACACCTATGGGCCGGTCACATAGTGAGAAGAACAGATGACAGATGGACAGTAAAAGCATCTGAGTGGATTCCTCGCGAAGCAAACGTCCTCGAAGAAGACCACCGGCGTGATGGGCGGACGTGCTCGTGGAATAGATGGAGCAGCTGATTAATCAGCTGGATACAACTTTTGCCCCTGGACCTCGTGGACGCAGCCACGACGTCAGCCAAGAAGATCGTGGATGTCTGAAGCGAGTCACAAGGAACAATGGCAACTTCTGTACTGGGGCCCGCACGTCACGTGAGGACGGGCCATCTAAGTATCTAAGTAAGTAAGTATTTCCATCTCATTATAATGTTTCTCTAAAAAGATATCCCATGTCAGTCTCGGAGTCCATGAAAAGCCTATTACATAAGTTCTCGGATTTATTGAATTGTTCAATTGGCAGCTTCGTCACGCCGACGAAGAATTCTGTATTGTAAATCATATAGTAAAAAAATCGATCAATAATTTGCTTTATACTATAAATCTAACAATGGCCCGTAATAAACCCCACTTCATTTCAAATGATCTCAACTGAGGGGCTGAGTTGAGCTTATTGAGATGAACTGATCAGTGGCCACTGTCACATGCTATGAGAATGCGACCTGATCTGAAGTGTTCGCGTCAGGGCAGGTGCCGCGATGAATTCACCTGAAATCCCTAAGAGCAGCCCCGATTTTGAGATGAGTTCACCGAAATAGTGTGCTATAGACGAGACGCAGAGAAAAGTCCCGTAAGTTGCTCGTGAGTAACTTACGGGACACTTACATAATATTGCAGACTAGACTGCGCGAAACTGCACACATTTTGTGCACGTTTGGAGTCTCAAATTTTCTTTCATTCGTTTCTTTCGCTTGCACTGGGCATTTTCACACATTTTGCACTCTAACGTAATATCCGCGTAAGAATTTCAAATAACAGCCTTTTAATCAATTTTGGTTTTAACACGATGCCGCCGAGACAAAAAAGTGTGTGACTGCCGGTGTTGTAATCGCAACTTATCTGAACCTCTTCGCAGATCGTGTTTCGTACATATCACAAGATTACTTGTTACTTGATTACTTGTTTATCTAGTGAAACCCGTTCCTCATGCCATTTCTAGCAACATATCACTCCTGTCTTACATCTATTTCATCGGTTTGTCTATCTGCCTACTTGACATCTCTGTTTTGCGAATTGTTGCCACACTTAAATTCGAGTTTGATGTGTTCTCAACGCCTGCTGATTTCAGTGTTGTCTTTCACACACGAAGTAGTCCCGTCGATGGCGCATGCATCTTTTTTAAAAGGTAATCCCATGTTTTGCTGGGTGTTATTGCAATTATTATTCCTTACATCCATACTAGTCATTAACGGGGAGGGGGCCGTTGTTATCTCTTGTTGTGAGCAGCGTCTTCAATAAGCTAATACCACTTTTATGAGCAATTTTGCAAAGTTATGGCAAAATGCCGAACTCCGTCTCGCGCTACATAGTCGACTATTTTGTGAGCAATGCAGACGTATTGTTGAGCGATACAAACGTCCGCACACCCACCCAAAATGCGAAACGAACGGCTGCATACAGAACCCTAATCACGAAGATTCACGATGAATTTGGATACGATGTGAGCGAACGTAAGATCAGAAATCACTTCGACCACGTGAGATCCAAAGTGATCTCAAAGGGAATGACTTTGAGAAAGGGATTCGCAGCCGAAAAAAAGTGAGAAATTCAAAAAACTTTTTGTTCATTTCTGATCAAAAACAACAATCTTTAGATATCGCTCCAGGACGGGGGGTGGATTAAGCATTTCCGAAGAAACTCGTTTCTCTAGAAATAACGATTCCTGCCTCTTTGAGACGCCAGCAGAAGAAAAACTCTGGAGTTTTTTCGAAAACACCCCGGTCACTACTCCATTTGTCGAGGGCGAAAGCCACGTAGGAAAGGTGTGCGATTTTATAGCCCAAACCCAATTTGCATGGATTGATTACAGAGGAATTCCCCCGCTCGCGAAGGCAACCGCGGTCACGAAGAGGAGCCGCTTATGGTAAGTCTCAGCATTGTCATGACTCACACTTCAAGCGAGTTATTTAGGTTGATTTTGAAAGCGATACAGACCTTGAAGAAGAAGATTATGGAGCCGGGACGGACAGGCAACTAGACCTAGGTGGAGGAGGTGGTGGAGGAGGCGATGCACGAGCCAAAATGAAGAATCGTTTGAGAGTAACGGAAGCCGATTTACTGCAAGAGCAGTATAGGTTGATCCAGGTGAGCATGAGTTTAACCGATGGCGTTGTTAATCAAAATGCGACATTTAGGACCAGCGCAAGTTTTTGAACGAGATGATTCACACATTGCACGTCATGTGTGACTTCATCGCATCACAGAAGAGCCAAACTATTCCGGGAGTCGAAGCATGCAGGCAAAGCGCTGGAGGGAGGGCTGCACCCATCACTGGCGATGAAAATGTAGAGGAATCAGTGATTTCGAGTCAGTAAGAAATCACAAGTATCATTTGTTTACACTAATCGTTGTTATAAGTGCGTTTGCGTTTGTTATTGTTGCTCTGGCAGAACTTGCCACGATTGTTCTCGTTACTCTATATCAATTTGCTTGTGTCACTAGCCCGTTTGTTGTTCCGTTGTTCGTTGGACTTTCTTCATTCTTTCGTCTGATGCTATTGAAAGAGTCTAAGACGTCATATTGTCATATTTCGCGATGTTATATTTTTGTCATTGACAAACTGGCCTATTCGAACAACCCAGTGATGTTGTTAAACATGTTTCGGAGGGTAGCAGAGGTACGCAACTCGTATACAGTGATTAAAAGTCAGTTTCTGGTTTTCAGGAGTCAACAGAGTAGCGTTCCATGCAACATTGTCGATACATGCCATGGTAAGTGGTATAATTGCCTTGTCAGAATCATCTCTGATAATCTTATTTTGGTTTTTCTTAGCAGATGTTTTTTATGCTGTTATCAATGTTTTTGATTTTCAGTATGCGCATCATCATCAAGATACGGGTAGATTTCTTCTAGCTTTGATAGCTACAGGGCCAAGGAAGACCGCTTCAACAATATTGTACCTGCTAGGTAATGATGTCGCTGCGCAGTTGCTTTGTTTTCACTAGTGTTCGATTTTTAGAGCTCCTGCCTACAAAAAGCAAAAGATGTTCAAGGACGAGCCTTTTGCCTCTTCAAAAAGGGATCTAAGCGATGATCAGACATCAAATAAGGTTGCAGACTTACGTACTTTGATTGAAATGCACTTTCATTGAGTGTTTTTTTTCGAAAGGTTTATATTTTTTAAATCATTATTATCTCCAAAGTTTAGCTTGAAGACGCTGATGTCTTGATGTTGATGCTAATGTGTGCGGCGTTGTCGCACTTTTAAAACTTAGGGGTCGGACAATGTTACTGGCAACTGTTGTCAGGGTTGCCGAGGTTGCCGGCGTTTGCTTGTCGTTGTAGGATCGCATAGTGTTTCCGCGTTTCATGCACTCCCTAAGGTAACCCCAGCAAACTCGGCAACCCTGACAACAGTTGCCAGTAATATTGTCCGATCCCTTATGAGAACACTGCTGTCCCCAAGTGTACAGCTCAATCTGCATTTCCAGAAATCACTATGATAATCGAGATGGTTTTGAATACGAGATTTGTTCAGTTGTCCTTTAGCAGAAAATGATGACTAATTGTCCCCAGTTATAATCATGCCGACGCAGCTGCTAAAGATTTTTGGTAAGTTTGTGGTATAGTGATGCCACCTTCTTACTCATATGGAAGCAGATAATAGATACGTGAGATCTCTATTGCTGGTTCCTGGTATTGCTGAAATTCGATAATGATGAGGAAAGCAGGTAGGTTGGACACATATTTTTTACAGTGTTATCGTTTAGAAATTCTTTCCAAGGTGTTCTGGCATAGTTTTGTCCACGTGGTTGGTGAAGCTATCGAGAGTTATTGCGGTGGTCTTTGTTACAGTTTGTTACAGGAAAGTATGGCCATGGCTACAAAAATATGGTCATATGTTGCATGTTGGTACGTGTTGCACGCCGCGACATGCATGTGACGTTGCACGACGCGACACGACAACGTGTTGCGCGTGGCAACATGTTGCATGTGACATTGTTGCGTGTGGCAACATGTTGCACGTGACAATGTTGCGTATGGGAATATGTTGCATGTGACAATGTTGGGGTGGCAACATGTTGCACACATGGTTGCGCGTGGCAACATGTTGCTGACAATGTTGCGTGTGGCAACATTTTGCAGACAATGTTGCGTGTGGCAACATGTTGCATGTGACAATGTTGCGTGTGGCAACATGTTGCAGACATTGTTGCGCGTGACAACATGTTGCATGTGACGCACTTGCCCACAATGCACGCCCGCACTCCACGGCTCGTGCTGCAGAGGAGGCCAACCAAACTGCATACATGCGCGTATGTATACAACAACGTCACGAACTTCAGTGCATCTTCATCATCTCGCGGCGGTGACCTTCTACAAGTTCTCAACCACAAATTCCCTGACGTGGTCGTTGTCCGGGGGATGGGTCATCCAACCGCGGCGTATGGGCGACAAGGACTGTCCTCTGTGCGTTCCCAGGTAGATACCGATGTTGTAGAGAATGACGCAGGCCTTCACGACTTTCTGCAGCTTGGGAGGCTGAATGCGGGTGATGTTGTACAGTATGCAGAAACGCCGCTTCAGCGCTCCGAACGCCTGCTCGACGACTCGTCGAGCTTTGGCGTGCTCCCTATTAAACCTCCTCTTCCTGACGTCATTCTCTGTGGCCCGCTCTCGGAAGGGCGCCATCACACTCCTGGAGTTGGCAAAGCCGGCATCGCCCAGGAGGCGATATCCTGGACGAGCGCGACCCTCGTCGAACTCGGCAGCTGCTTGCGAATGCTGCCATATGAATGAGTCGTGGTGCCTGCCCGCGAATCCGCAGTTGATGTACATGAAGCGGGCCCTGGCATCCACTACCGCAATCATATTGACTGCGCAACATGCCTTTCGGCAGTAGTAGTGGTTGCCGAAGTTGATAGGGCGCTGGATTCGGATGAGGCAACCATCGACGCATCCAATGACATCTAAAAAAAGCATTTTATTTAAGTATTAAAGAATTTCGTGAAGTTCTTACTTGTGAATCTCGAGTTTCTAGCGAATTCTCGAGACCTTCGCAACCACCAGCACTCGTCCGACGGCCAGAAGCGGAGGAAGCGGGCCTCTATTGTTGGATGATTGAGAGCATCCACTACCCGGGTGATGACATTACTCACAGCCTTCTGACACACCCCGAAACAGTCAGCTATAACAGTTTGATGACTGTTGGTGGCCAGGTAGCGGAGTGTGATGAGGACCTGAAGCGAAAACAGAGTAATTATAGTGGGCCTTCATGAACAGATGCCCCTACCTGGTCCTCTCTACTGATCTCCCAAGGCTCCAGCCCTGCATCCGGCAGCAGCGGTTCGAGCATCCTTACGATCTTCTTAACATCTTCTCTACGAAACCTGTACTTCGAGTAGAAAATGCGATCGTTCTGCTGGAACACAGAGGAAGGATGGACACGTTGATAACGGACGTTCCTCTGCCGCTGCTGACGGACGTTGAAGAAGAGCGAAGCCATCTAAAAAAATACTCAGATGTTGATTCCATTCAAGTTTAGAAATCAATGATCACGGGAAAAGACTGGATCGCGTTTTTATAACGTGAGTGCTAACAGTAGAGACAAAGCTGAAGTCTTTGCACACAGGACAAAACGTTTCGGGCCAGACAGGAATCGAACCTGGTATGCATGGCACGACAGGCTGCCCTCTTCACCGCTCTACTATCTCGGTTAGACATCAACCTCCTGCTGATGGCTATTTCGGAGTTTCAGAGCGCCGTAAGCGTGCATGCTTCAATCATATCAGTAAGCATACTCACATGCTTACTGATGTAACACAGATCCACTATTATAACACGATTATAAAACATCGTTTAAAAATGAAATAAGGGGTGTGGAAAAGAGAGAAGAAACATCAAACGATGGTGCGCAACGCACCTTGGCGCTAATTATGGATTTTGGAAAGAAACGTCGATCACTGACACTGAACTACAATGTCCAGAAAAGAAGAAATTCTTTGAAGCCATCGCAAAAGCAATCGCACTGCAGCGGACTTGAACCTCCGACCGTGCCAATACCACGCCGAGCTCTTCACCACTACGCTAGTGGACCTTAGTTATGTTTCCTCTTCTATGGCTTTGGAGCGTATCCATGATTGTATCGTAGGGTATGGATTTTCCGATCAATCGCTCACTGCACGCTGGACCGAGGCGCGTTGCGATCAACTCAGGTCCTTTTCAGGGCAGATCCCCTGAAGGGGGGTTTACTACGGGCCAATAAGTTGAAACAGCTATACAAAATGGTAACTAAAGCTTCTCGAACTTCATCATGTGAGAGTTATTGACAATCAAACAGTAAGCACATTTTTTGGGACACATTGTATGATACTGACTAATTTTGACCTTAGATCGATGGTTTTGTTGGTTTATAAAAACGTTACGAAATTATGGAACGACCATATATTTTACGAACATGTTGCATTTGAAAACGACACTGATGATTTTTGAAAAACAAATCAAAATGACTGCCATTTTCGAAGCTTCGTTTTCTCAAACAAAAGCTAGCCAAAGAAAAGTTGGGGTTGAACTTTATCGTAAAGCGCTCTTTCTTCTTCTTTTTTTGCAAGACAGCATTATAACATGAGAACTTAGCGACATCAAATCTGCGCAAGAATATTTATGTCAATTTTATGGTAGCTATGAGCCAGCATTTACAACAATAACCATTCAACTATCAAGCATTTAATTACGATGAGTAATTACTGTTTTGTCATCAGTGTAGTAAAATCCTTTCATGACATAGCAAACAGCATTCAAAGCACATTGCTGACTATCACATCGTTAGTTTTTCTGATATGGATCTCCTCAACCCTCTCTCTTGAAGCAATCTATAATGCATTGGCAACATTTCTCTTTGGCATCCAAGAAACACCGTAACTGGCTTTGCTTTGGACAAGAATGTCTCTGACATGCTGTCACACACTGCAAAAGCGATTGGGACTCAGAGCAAATATCCATGATATCCAAACTTACCTTCACAGCTAACCTTTTATCTACCCCTATCAGATTTTCTTCTTCTCTATTATTACCTCTTCTCGAACAGCAAAACCAATCACAAAAGGCTGCAGTACATACATGCACCACTGTCAAGACAGGGAACACTTTGCGCAACATACTCGTCAAAAATATTGTCCAGGAAAATCTAGAAATAGATTCTAGAGAGCTTGCTCAGAATTGATCAACATTCACTCTATCGCAAACGCTGAAACTATTACAAACTACTTCTGTAACTGAAAATTGTTTGACATTTGATATGCTGACAAATTTGTACTTCTTGCTTCCTACTCATTCCACTCATTCCACAAAACGCTTTATGATGGGAAAGTGAAGTCCCAAGCGAAAGCTTGTCTTACCGATTCGTGATTCGTTGCATATTTTGCAGCTTACTGTCGTTGGGCAATGCATAGAAAAAGTAAAAAGATCAGCAAAAGTTTGGCTTGCTCTTTTTGCTAAAATCAACCAGCTCTAACAGCACGTCCAGAAAACTTTTCACTCTGCACTTCAAGGATAAGACAAACATTCGATTACGATGATCAAATTAAAAAAGCTGCGGTTCACCTGAGGACGCGTTTGCGGAATCAACGCTGCTAGTGCATCGTCACTGCTTTAAAATCCTGACTCCTCATCAGGAATATGCAAGACAAACAAGGCAAGCAAATTGCAGACGAGCATATCGCTACAGCTGCGTACTCCTACGCAGGATCCGATATTCAGCGATAGAAATTCAATAGACTTTTTTTACTGCAACTTTTTAGCGTAGGTGCATCAGACAGTTCTGGTTTCAAATATTTGAACCAGAGCTCGATTGGGTAACCTGGAAGATATTAAACAATGCGACACTTTCGGCGCATTACGCGTTCAAAACGCAGTTTTCGAAAAGCGGCAATGATAATGCTGTACTCAGACAATCGACCGGACTCCTCCGCCGGACAGTCCGAATCTGCCAGAGTAGCGCCGGACCCAGTTGACCAATGAGAGAGGGGCAAATGGGCGGTCCGTCGCGGTGACATCACTGGCAGGCAAGTGGGAGGCTTCTCCGGCCCTGCTGCAAAGGTACGCCATTTCTCCGGCGCGACTCTGCCAGATTTGGCGGACTCGCGCCGGAGAAATTTCCCCGGCGCGAGTCCGCCAGATTTGGAAGAGCCGCGCCGGAGAAAATCGGAGAGGCCCGGAGCAGAAATGGGAGGCCTCCGGAGCAGAAAATGGGAGGTATCCGGAGCAGAAAGTGGGAGGTATCCGGAGCAGAAAGTGGGAGGTATCCGGAGCAGAAAATGGGAGGTATCCGGAGCAAGCTGCGTATCGATTTGGCGCGTCGTTGCAAATCATTCATTGCGGCGTCACCCTGTCACGTTTTGAACGTTCGCATATTCGCTAATATTTATTTGTGTTTGTTTTATTCTTTCGTTTCTCTAATGTTTTATTTTGCAGAGAACCAGAATCAAGCAAGGACATTCTTACTTGGAAAGGCACAGGTTAGTTACCATTGATTGATTAGATATGCATTATCGTATTCAAAGGTTTTGTATTCGACGCTTGTGCACTTTTCTTTTTTTCTTTTTTTTTCACATTTTTACTTGTATATGTGTGCTTATGTGTGTAAATGTTTACATTTGTATGTGTGTTTTTATATGTATGTATGTTTATATGTGTGCATGTGTGTTTATGTATTTATATATGTATGTTTGTGTGTATGTGTTGCATGCGTTTGTGTGAGTGTGTGTCTGTATGTGTATGTGTTGCATGTTTGTGTGAGTGTGTGTATGTGTTGCATGCGTTTGTGTGTGTTGTGTGTGCGTGAGTGTAAGTGTTTATGTGTATGTGTGTGCTTATGTGTGTATGTTTTATTTTCGTTTGTTTCTTCTTTAAGTGCTTGCAGGGCAAGTTTGGCCTTGGATTTCTGGAGTTTCGACTTGCGGAATGGACAACTGCGATATGCCAACAATTCAACTACAAAAACGACGCCCTCATCGAAGGGAGGTAGGAAGTCTTTCTCGATCACTATTTTTGTTCGTATAAACATGTTTCAGGCGTTCATTTCGCTTGTCGTTCTTCAGGAGCTGAAAAGGATTGTTGAAGACTCGGAAATCATGCAGGTCGGTGTTTTGATCAAATTTGGTTCGTTTTTATGTTTGTGAAGGAATATTTTCAGGACGATGACGCAAAGAGGCCGGAGCCCGGATAAAGTGGTTCGGCAAAAGCTTGAGATTTCGATGAGCAATGAGTTATTTCGCTCACTACGGGGAAGATTGGATCAATCGCGATGTAAACAATAGCAATGTGAGACCACTTTTTATTTTCACTCTAGTGCTGATGACATGTTTTATCCTAAATCTTTCGATAATACGGAGAAGACTTTGTGAGCATTTTCAAAGTCTGATGCAACGCTTACTTTTGAAAACAGTGCTACCTCAATTTTCTTTATCGGGAATTCACCAGTCTAATGAATTATCATTCAGGGTCCTGATGGCTTGCGTTCATTCTACTACCTTATCCAGGATCCAAAATGTCTAATATTTTCATTGATTGGTCTTCAATTCAAAATCAAGCCTATCTATTCTAAGGTTCATTCTTTTACACCAGTGGGTGTGAAATGATTAACGATATAAGATGATATTTCGAAGAAGTTTGAAAAATTTGAAATAAATGTCTTATCTCCGTTCTTTCTTCTATCTTCTATCCACAAACGCTAGGGGTGAGAGGGAGGGGGTAGAGTACGGGGTGAGGGTCGCGCTGAACTCCTACCCGGGGGGGGGTCCTATTCGGCTAATTTGGGTGGGGTTTAGAGACGAAATTGGGGTTTGGAGCTTTAAGGCAGCGTCCAGGCAAGTCTGGACCTATGGGGATTTTACATGGAAAGTACTTTTGGGGCCCTAACTAAGCCACTACCAACCGGCAGCTCAGGTAGTGCTCTAATGGCTGAGATATTCCCCTCGAAACTGGCCCCCGCGAACGTATTCGGATGGATTCATGGCAGTTTTGCGCCAGGATCCACGCTTTGCGTCATGAATCCATGCGAATACGTTCGCGGGGGTCTGTTTCGAGAGGGATATCTCCGCCATTAGAGCACTACATGAGCTGCTGCTTCGGCAGTGCTTTAGTTAGGGCCCCAAAAGTACTTTCCATGTAAAAGCCCCATAGGTCCAGATCTGCCTGGAAGCTGCCTTTAATTAGGGCTAATTACAGTATGCCGCGGCAGACTTGCGGAGCACAAAATCAGGGGGCTCCGGCGCACAAAATCGGGGGGCTCCGGCGCACAAAATGGGAGGTATCCGGAGCAGAAAGTGGGGGGTATCCGGAGCAGAAATGGGAGGTCTCCGGAGCAGAAATGGGAGGGCTCCGCCGGACGAGTGGGAGACCCACCGCTGAGGAAACGCCGCGACCCTGCCATTTCTCCGGCGGAGGGGTCCTATCCGTTGCCTGAGTAGGTACTACCTTCCTCCGCCTCGCACCTTGCTTTCCAACTACTCGGTAATGTTAACATCCTCATCGAAAGGGTTGTATTAATACATTGACGATGCAATCCACTTCTGGGTCGTAAGCCTCCTAAAGGTTTAGTTTTGCCACTTTCGGATGGAAATCTACGGGGTTCTGACATGATTGAGAATGATTGGGAACACCTAGGCGAAGCTCGATCCGGAGTGGTCCGAGCTCGGAATAGTGTAATGTAATATTACGGTATTATAATATAATGTAATATTGATGTAACATTACGCTCTCCCCCGTGCCAACTCCCAGCCTCAAAGGGAAACTTTGCAGAGAATCGATGGAAGATATCGGTCACTGAGAAAAGTAGCCTACTACCCCTGCCTCGAAGCGTACATGTGCCAGTTTGGATCGGATCGGTTCAGAAGTAATAATTTCTAATCGGAACATACGTACACACAGAAGACATACATTCAGACAGATAAAGAGACATTCAGCGTTTATACAGGTGGTAATAACTTTAATAACTTTGATAGTAACTAGGGAGTGTCGAAGGAGGGTCCATAGCCCAAGTTTAATGCTATGCGATGCCTGGAGCGCTTTTTATCAACCTCCTCTATAGGAAGGGGTTCTTGTACGGGTCAGCCCGTGCAGACGCGGGCAATGGCGTCTGCGTTATATGAAGCCAAGTTGGTGATCGGGCTCCTGTCTATTGGAGAATATGGTCCGATTGGCAACCTTGGCCATGTCGGGCACGTTAGTCGGGTAGCGGAGCCCGAGCTGTCGAGATCAGGCTCTGTTGCCCGACTGCTGCCGTGCCCGACTTGACCAAACTTGCCAGATAGGGCCACATTTTGAATTTTGATAAATCACGGATTGGCGCTCTTCCCTGTCCGAGCACTCCTAGTAATGGCCCAGACAGCGAGTGGGTGATTGATGAATACCGCTCCTGATCTTCTTGGGCCCGTATGGTAGATCCCGCTGGAAGGGGAGGGGATGTGAGAGGGGGCGTATCTCGCTACTCTAAGGGCCGCATGCACTAACATCCCTGCGGCGAGGGGAGCGGCGTCCCCAATGATGAAAAAGCCGCAGCGGCGTCCGCACGCGGTCCCTTCATAACGGGGGACGCCGCTCCCCTCGCCGCAAAAATGTTAGTGCATACGGGCCTAAGTGTCTTTATCCTTCTTTTTCAATCTATAATATGAAGGTGCTCATGCTCTGTTACTTAAGTATAATGATAGACAGAACATTGCTACACAAACTGATATTTTCACCATTTCGTGTGATTAGCGAGATCTTAGGATATCGGAATATTCGATGAACCTCAGCTCGCGAACAGCGGTTTATCGGAATTTCGATATCCTGAAATTTCGCTAGTTTATACCTCATTCTTAGCACTATCATAGTATTTACTCGGTACAAATTTACAGCGTTTTTATCGAGTTGAAAATGTGAATTGATCCTTTGGGGATCCCCAGGGGGTCACACGACATAGTGAAAATCTCAACTTATATAGCAATGTTCTTTCTAATATTATTGTACTCAAGTAAAAAGAATGAGAACTCAATGAGAACCTTCATAACATAGATAGAAAAAGAAAGATAAAGATTCTTAGGATAGCGAGATATGACGCGTCCCCAGATCCCCTCCCCTTCCTAGCGCGGATGTACGGTACACGGAGTTCAGAAAACTAATTTTTTGACATGGCACAAAAGATAACTATTAGTAAACTTTAGCTACCTGGAAGTTTTGGAAACTTTGTTTGATAATTACAACCATAAGAAAAAGAAGGGAAAGCTGCAATGAAAGTGCTTTTTCGCCGTAATCTTGCGACCTTTCCAAGGTGCAAAAAAACTTCCGTGAGATTGAAGATAGTACCAATATTGCGAGACTGATGCCGTATCTTCGCGAAAAATGAAGCTTTACATCCTTCAGCTAATGGGGAAATGAAAAAAACAAGCTGGTAATGAACAAAATGTGATTCTGTAGTTTACGAAAGGAGGGGCTGTTCCACAAGTTTCAGACTAGCTATACGTATAAAATATGTATAAACTAGCTGCAAAAAATTCAATGATTTTTGTGATGTCAATTCAAGTTTAGGTGCTCTGACTTAAGTAAAAAAAATGCGACCTAATTTTGGAAACAAAAACATTCTCAGCAAAAAGCGTTAAACTTGGTTTTGCTTTGAATTTGATCAAATAAGAGAAGGATTGCTCATGATGTTTACAGATGAATGATTGCTCACCCTTTCTTCACAAACTTTGAATGTGACATTTCTCGACATCCAAATAATCCTTGCAAATCGAAATTTCTAACTCGAAAACCGAAAATTTTATACGCTCGACTTTCGAATAAATTTCACAGAGATCAGACCAACACCTGATCACAATCTGAATTTGCGAATGCAATCATTCGCATTTCATCTTTCTTATAGGTCGAGACCAGTACTTGATGTAACATTACATGGGCGTACTCTCAACTGAAAGATCGTCATCATGTTTTCAGGAGGGTCTTGATCACACGACGCTTGTACGTTTAGCAGAAAAAATTATTTCAAGGCAAACTCTTTACGAAGTCAATCGTTATACTACAGGGTGTCTCAAAATGTGCCTACTGTTCAATAGTCGCCAACTCACTTGAGATGGAATCTTTTGAGATGGGTTAGGAGCCATTTCGTAGATGGCTTCAACTTGTAGATTTTCAGCATGTAGCGATCTACCGATCCCTCTTCAATACTGTAAGATTACGGTAGGATCTTGCAGCATATGACCCCACTGTGGGAGAGGCCGTTCGAAAAAATTTTTTAATTCTGAAGAATTGTGTAACTAGTTTTGCGCCTTTACGAAGCTTTTCAAACGGCGTAATCAAGTTTTGACAAATATCAGAAATTTGTTGTTACTTAAATTCTGGCATATCTTATGAGAAAAGCCTTATAATGAAGTGCTAACTCATATTTAAAATCGTGACCTTGATTAATCTACTGTAGGAGTTTCAACTCCTTCAATACTTTTTTGAGGGCAAAATATGATCCTTAATGGCGCAAAAAATCTCTCAAAGAGCACCCCATACTTTAATCTAGGTTGAAGCCATCTAAATGGGCGTTTTCTAAAGACTTCATAACAGGAGAGTTATAGCAAACAGTAGGCAGATTTTTTGGGACACCTTGTACAGCCGATCTCCCACCAGCTTTCAAATGCCTATTTGAAGCTAAGATTTGTGTAAAAAAAGGCTCTCAAAAAGTGGCAAACTCAATCCATAACAGTCCTGATTCCTCCCGGTTCCGTGGTATGATACAAATCTTAGTAAACGTACAGTCATAAACTTACAATTTTGCGCGCAATAATTTTCAAAAATGCTGGTTTCAGCTTGAAAAACTGAATAAAACGTGTTCCTGGAACCAGCTAATACTTTATGGAACAATAGTCTCATCATGACAAGACCACGCTCAACCATATCCATCGGCGATAGTTTGGCTCTATGCATTGCATTGGTTATCTGCGTTTTCACATATGTATTCTTAAGATTCTAGTCTTTCAAATAGAAGCTTTGGCTACTACACCATGAATATCATTGCTGGACTTTAACAGGAGATTGACTTATGCTTTAGCTGTGAACTTTTGTTTAAAATTATTTATCATAAAAGTTGGAAGCTATTGATCTTCAAGCACATTCAAACTGATAAGCGAGAAGTTAATAAATCGAACGGCGATAAACATACAAAGTTGACATTGCCGTTCAAACCTATCAATATCAATTAATGAGTGTCCGAGCAATGGAAAAAATAAATTCAAAAGTATTGTCCTCGAGAAAGCGGCTAACCTCTAACAGAGCCTAGATCGCTTAACACAGAGATACGCACAAATTACTTAAAATGCTCCTATCTTTGAAACCCTTCAGCAATATCACTACCGTTCGTTATAGAATTCAAACATAATACCATAATCGAAGAAAATTCCGTGTTATCACTCCAGCAAACTGAGTGTAGAAATCATAGCTACCCGTTTCGTTATAATTTCCTCCTCTAGTCAAAACATATTTATGTTAGCAGAAAGTGCTTGCTTAATCTGAATAGAATTCATTAGAAATCTTGAATCTTTCGTAATATTTTACATAAATGGAAGTTTGCGAATTCCGACGAGTTTCTGAGACAAATTTACATTAACTTGCCTTGGAGAACAAAGTTTTTGTAAATGGCCTTGAGAACATGCGTAATTTTTATTTTGTTTTTCAAAAATACCAAATTGTCTCTAATAGTAGGCCATAAGTTGTGAATAAAAGTTGATTTTAAGTGAAAGCGAGAAGAACATTGTATAATTAAAGTTTTTTTACCACATTTTCTTCGCGGAAACACAACTCAAGACCAAGCTATCTAATGATGCCCAAACTTTGGCATATGCTCACCCAAAACACTGTTCTAAGTGTCATATTTCACTTCGGCAAAAAATTGATGAGGGGATTTTTCTAGAATGACGTTCTCCATGAGTTTTGTGTTCATCATTTTCATGGTGAAACAAGAACTGCAACTATGATTCGTGGCCTACGCAAGATAAAAAGATTTGCAGATGTTGGCTAACTAGCGGCACTCTGATATTATCTGCGACCGAAGTAAAAGTTATTGCCATTTTGAAGCTTTATTTTCCTAAGTAAAAGCTAGTCAACAAAAAGTTGCGGGTGAAAAATTTCAAAGCGCAAACCCTTTTCTGTTCTTATCGTTAGAAGACAATGCTATTTGGTATGAAACTTGAGAATAATTTTTATTCGATTTGCGCGAACATTCGACTTACATAGTAGTAGCTACAATACCGATCGTATTCTCTGAAAAAACGACGCGTCGCCTGATTTGCCCAAATTCATGTGACATCACCGGAGCGTGGCCATATCTCACTTCAGAGTGGCCAAATTCTTGATTCAAAGGCGCCATTCTACTCATTCCGGGGAGGCGCATCTTCTAATCTATGAAAGTGTCTGTTTGGAAACAGTAGGAGGCCAGATGTCACAAATCGTTTCAGAATTTGCTCATAGTAAGTTGCCCAGAAAGTGAATCCGCACCGAATAACCTACCGTAAGCAAATTCTAGGATGACTCGTGAAATCTGACCTCCTACTTCCAAGCGGGGAACTCTATATATCAGAAGATGCAACGCGCCGAGTTGAGTTGAATGGTGCCCTTACACTAGGAATTCGTCCACTCTGAAGCGAGATATGGGCACCGCCGGTGTCACACTACACGGGCGACTATACGTCGCTCTTTCAAAAAATATGAGCGGTATTGTATATGCCAGCTTTCAACTACGACTACGAGTAAATGCTGCTTTAACAGCAATAGTGTCAGTGAAAATAATTTATAACGGAGCACAACAGCGTCTACTCCCTACGGCCACATCTATGTCGTTTGCATGTGCACTTTTGCTCATATGGATATCTCTTTAAGCAATCTCCAATGCACCGCAGGCATTTGTCCGAAGTTTCGGAGAACCAACCCAGCATTTTCTCTTTACAGGAACCATTACTATGACATGTTACCTTGCACTGCAAAATTGACTGAAGTACTCGATAGAGATAATCACTGTATTCTATACCTTAGTCAGAAGTCTGTGCTTTTCCTTAGCGTCTCCATCTACTTCACGACTCCCTTTCCAACAGCAGAGCCAATCCAGGCATCCTGTGCTCATTTGCAGCAAGATTAAAATGAGGAACAATTCGCGAAACATAGTACCCTAAAATCTAACATATAAGACCGTTTTTTACCCAGATAAGTCTGTCTTTACTTAAGCCTTCCCTCCCCCCCCCCCCCCAAATATGCCCTTTTCTCTAATATAACTACTCTGAAACTTTCTCAGATACATCCGAAGCGGGCTTCCGCATCGGACTCAACTTTAGTAGGATTCATTTGCGGAGAGGCCCTGTAGCATGCGTCAAAAGTTTAGCTTAGTACTCTTTCAGATAAAGTCAAAAGGCGGGCACCTAGAAACAAAAAATTAGTTGGACACATACGAGCATTTACAAATATAGCTCGCTCTCAAATTTTCGATTAATCTCAATTAGCTTCAATGCAATCCATCTAAATCTTGGCGAGTCCACCTGTCGTGACACGCTGCCGCAAAATGTTAGTTCCATGACTTCGAGGCAATTGCTTATTTCACTTCGCAAATGCGCAGCATCATACAGCGAGATTTTGGCTAAAATCGCAAGAAAAATCTTTTACAAAATTCAGGAATAAAATTATCTAGATTTCGAGCAGGACATTTATACTTCGCATGCTAGAAACTTGGCTACAACAGCGCAAAGAAAAACCGATATCATTGGTGAAGAAATAATAAAACTGTCCCAGTGACCGAATACTTATACAGAAGACATATGAAAAGAACATAATTTTGAATCCAGTGGTTGCTGCTCTGCTAGCTTGCAAATTCGTTTCAAAGACAGATAGCCACTGGAACGCGTGTGACATTAGTAAATTTTTATTTCCGTTGATTAGTTTCCAGCGATCGCAACTATGTACTGCGAGCATTAGCGCAAAGTCTATTCTGCGTAGTATCGTTTTTTGTTTGCTATAGGGTATTCTCAATATCCTTAGCTACAGGATAAACTGAAATTACTAGAAATTTTCTCGCTCTGCAGAAATGCTAGTTTGTTGAGTACTGTTACAAAAAACATACGGCAACCAATTTGAGGTGGAAAAAATACATTTTGCAGAGGATGTGCAGCATCTTGTGGAATGAAACTGGAATCAAAACCATCAGTAACTTAGCATTCAGTGCTGCTGCAAAGCAAACTCCCAGAGTTTTGGCGCACCCTGCATGTGTCAGATTCTAGGGTACTAGGAAATTTAGGATATCAGTAATTCAAAGCATATTCTACTAGGTTTTCCGAGATTCGGTTAACGCTTACTATAATGCAAGTTGAATTTATTATATCGGAAGTACTTTTTAATCAATCGTAGCTTTTAATAATTGGCATAGTGGCTTTATTCAGGCTGCGCTCATACTGATCCCGAAGTTCGGGAACAGTTCCAGCACAGCGGCCGAACTGCGCGCTGGCTGGAACTGTTCCCGAACTTCGTGATCAGTCTGAACGCAGCCTCAGCAAAACTATGGAATCAGCCGGTTCGTAACTTTGCGTTGCGAAATAAGCTCTGATACGAGCTAGCAGATATAATATTTTCGATACCCAGAGCCATGTACCCTTGTGACTTTCACTTTGAGCGATATAAGAGAACACAACCTTACTAAAGACAGAATCATTTGGGGTGAAACCCCGAATGTTAAGATTATGCACATATAGCAATGAATATAAGTAAAGTAAGTGCAACAATTAATATCTCAAAATAGCCCAACAAAGCCGTAAAACTGCTTTTTTATAGCCTTTTCTCGATTCTTTGGAAAAACAAGATTACTGGGTAAATGTCTATAGAATTCAGGACAACATTTCTCAATTGTTTTTAGACTATAATAAAGTTTTAAGAACATAAAAGTTTTTGTAGTTCAATAAAAGCAAGAAACTGCGCTTAACTCCTGCGCAGAGAGTCCAGAAAATGTTGTTTACCTCGTTAAGAAGCAATTTGCAAGTCTTACGGCATTGTCAGTGCTTCTAGTTGTAGCATGACGATCAGAATGATAGAAAAATACTTACGAAGCTCCTAATCTCTACTTTCAAGCTGACAAAGTCGCAAAACCCCATTTCTTGAACTGAACGAGAAATCTAGCAAAAGCAGTGTTTTCCAAAATCTTTGTTTTTTCTCCACTTTAGTTCGTTTCAAGCGGTTTTATCGTGCATTGGATAGATCTTACTTTTCTTCATAGTGTAGAGAACGTCGCTGGGCTAACTTCTTCAGCTGCTGTGAAAAAACTGACAAAAAGCTGCAAAGGGTGCGCTTTTGTTCATAGGCCTTCACTGGAGTTGGTAAACAACCCTTATCTTATGAGCTTGGGGCATTTTGCTCAGGGTTATGAGTACAACAAAGCTGACAACGTCGCCAGAGACAGAAGCTGCGACAGGAGGTAAAAAATTAAAGGACGCAAGAGCTAGATTGTCTTTGACGTACATTTCAAAGAAAAAACAAAACATTACACTTTCACAACTGATCTTTTCTCGTTTATTTTTTCTTGACAATCATCACTACCAAGATATGTTCGTTTTTAAAACAATTGCAATGAAGAAACTAGCTTTCTCTCGTTTTCCCCCGTGTTGTGAATTTCCTGGTCCTAAAGCGAAAATCTGCAATTTCAAATGCCGCCAAATGATAGATTTTAAACCCATTGCAGCGTTTTCGTTCATTTTCTGGAGCTTTCTTCTGCTTCCGTTAGTTTTGCACCTTTCTCTCTTCTCTGTTTTTTTTTGAACAGCCTTCACTTTTGAGGCCCTGTTTCTAGACTATCAAGACTATCAAGGCAGAAATCAAAAATGTGACTTGTGGTCGTAAATATAGTAAATCTTGAAGACTTTTGTGATGATTTCGGATATTAGACATTGCTTTCCTTCTTAGCTCTAGCCCGTCTCCAAAAACTACGTAGTAGTAGATTGGAGTGATCAAGTTTCTTTGCGCGAAACTTTTTCACATCAATGAAGCCTTTGTAAAGCAGGAGAAGAGACCTTATCAAGCTTATCATAAGCACACGTATGTTATATGATAAAGCACCATAAAAAATGTTTGGCTTACATTTTGGGAGGTAAAATAAGGATAGTTACCGTTGTAACAGCTTCTAGGCATACTAGCACATACTCATTGATTTTTTGACATTTTAACCTCCAAATCTTCTCGGCGAGGTATATTATTGAATTGACTGCCTTTGATCGACGGCAAAATCAAAAATAATGCCAAAAAACTCCCGTTTTCTTCTCTCCCCTCCCACCCCCACCATCATATAGTCTGCTTCAAAAACAAAGCCTGCTTGTTGTTAGCAGTGCATAAAATGACTGAAAAGAGTTAAAAATTTGGACAAAATATAATAAATTGCATTTGATGTTATGATTGATCAAAAAGATAAACAGACGAATGCAACAAGCGTTATTACCACATTCAGAAACCCCTCAGTTCTCACAGCTCAGTGAAGAAGAATGAAATCTGCAGTGTCTTACCCAGCTAAGTGATTGTAGCAGGTCGGGAGTGAATGCGGTTTAGCTGTGTGTGGGCGCAGTGCCTGAGCCACTGTCATGGTTGATAAATTTGACTTCGGATTTCACATGTCAGTTCAAACAATAGAAAACAAGCAATTTGTAGGAGAATATATCGCTACAGCTGCATGCTCTCGTGAAGGTAATTAGCCTTTATTTTTAGTGCAGGTAGCTGTGATGACATGAGGAAGCTACACATTTCGCCAGTAAAAGTTTATAACACTTTTATTTGATAAGTTTGTTGAGTAGAGACATAGTCGTATCACCCTAATATTCTCTTTACCATTGCGAATTCACATCCTCCTAGCATCGTGCAGGCAAAATCGGCTCCAGCAATTTCTTGATGGTATGATGTCGATAATTTAATGTCGATTTCAAATATCCGGCGAAAAAGTTATAAATAGGGAAAAGAGGAAATTTGCGATTTTCAAAAGGGCGCGCGGAGTTATCTACATTGTTTCCAAATCGCTGACTTACTCAAATGAGATAACATATCTTCTGTCTTATACATAAAGCTGAATAATAATTGTCCGTATGTATATCTGTTTCGTACGTTCTGAATAGAAGTTCTTAATATTGAACCGGTCTTGACGAAACTTTGCACACATACACTTCAATGCGCGATCAGTGTCATAGGCTTTTTTATTATTGATCGATATCGATTTCATCGGTTTTCTGCAGAATTCAAACTACGGGGCAGGGAGTTGGCACTGGGGTAAGCGAGCATGCTGATTATGAATATAACTTACTTGTAAAAAGGCCTCTGAATATTGATACCATCGATTTTGCGGAGATGAGTGGCGCAGTGGTAAAACCGCCGCTATGACCAGATCGGACCTAGGTTCGAATCCCCGCTTTAAGCCAACCAAGTCCTCTAAACTCCGGAGACTGTAAATTGGTATCATAGTGATCTGGAAGGACAAAACTCAGCAATCGGCTGCCCACTGTAATAGGCACTGTAATAAGCCTGCACGCATTCAGCAGCCTCTTGTACGATGGAATAGAGTACGTTCGGTGCATGCCCGCCAGGGGCTGGCACCAGCTGGCACGGGGCAAGCTGGATATCGTTTTTGGGTCAAAAAACAAAGGGAATATCGTTTTCGTCGACAAATTGCGACGTTCTTAAAATCGGCGTTTCTTTTTTTGGAGGATTTTCAGGGATTTTGGTCTGGAGTCAAAGGGGATTTCGTAAAAATTAGCAAATTTCATAGGGGACTTCGTTTTGAAAATTTCCTGGTCCCATGCTGAGCCCTGATGCCTGTTGAGGGTTTTAAAGACGCCGCATCCTTTATCATTTATCCTTTATTATTGATTTTTGCAAACTTTGAGCTACGGAGTCAGAAGTTGGCGCCAGGGGGGGGGGGGGGTAAGTGAGCATGCTTATTACGAAAACATAGTGGAGGCAGGGTATGGAATATAGAATTGGGACCGGGGAGGAAGAATGTTGTACGGAAACAGGGCATGATAATTTTAACTTATATGCGTTGACAGGGCCGGGAGAAGCCGGATATGCCGTTAGTATATCATAATTTATGATAGAACTCCTATTAAAGCTATGTTCCATATGCTAGCTCTTCCGCGCCAATGCAAATCAGCAGAACTATTTGCAGCAAATCTCGAGACCTGAATCTAGGGTTGAAATGAAGTCTTCGTTTGATTTGATTCTACGAAGATCCACTAGATTATTTTAGAGACCTTTCACTACTCTTCATAAGGGAATGTAAAGTCGAAAGGGCCAATCCAAACAAGCTGGACAAGCTTCTACCATTCGATGTAGCATTCAACGCTGATTTCAAATGTATATCCCATATCTACTTAGCACCTTTATGGGTAGAATTATGAGCAGTTTTATTGCGAAAAGATTGTACATAAAATCGCAAAATTGAGCATTTGTTGCACTCAAGCTCACCTTTAGGCTATAAGAACATTACTTAACTAGCTGCATGTTTTGGCCCAGTATTGAGCCGAGCATGGCTATGTGCTGCCAAATTTGCACGTTGCATGCACGATTTCTTGGTAGAATAACAGTCTCTAACGGTTCATAACTTCCCCCGGAGGCGCTAAGCAGATAAGGAATACAGAATCGATATCAACGTTTTATGATGCATTTTAATCATATGCAGCTTATTTGATTGACCACTTCGAGTTCTGACCATTCTCTTGTTAGTTGTTTTTTCCGTACTTCTGACTTATTAGAGTAAAAAAACTTTGTGTCTTAATCCTTCTACCGTTTATCTTCTCCTTGATAATCACCATTTCCAAAAAAGGTTTTTTTAAACAATCACAAAAGAAGTCGACTTTTTCCTGTCCCCCCCCCCCCCCCCCGGGTTGTGGTTCCTAGTCTTGAAGTGAAAAGCTGCAATTCGAATTGCTATTTGTTTTTTATCTGTTTCTCTCCTCTGATTTCTCTGAACAACCTTCACGTTTGATTTGGGCGTATAACCAAAAAACCCTTACTTTTGAACTCCCATAGCAATGTTTTAGGACGCGCAGCGCCCGCCACAGACGCCAGTTCGTGCGGTCGACGAATAGAGAATCATGTTTGAAGCATTGGTTTGTGTTGTCACCTTCAAAGTACTCTAATTCAAGTTGCAACAGCAATACGTCCCAAAAATAATGGGTTGAAGAAAATATGCTTACAAGGGAGGTTTTTTCGTACAAAGTGGTCTTTTTATATGAAATTGATATGACTATAAAGAAGGCCGACTCTAAATGTGCCTTCGTTATCTGCCGAGAGCCTCTGAACGTCGATTCATGAGCGTACTTTAAGCCAAAAAATTGAAAGCATAATCAGAACAAAACTGATTAAATGATCCGATTGATTGTCAGAGCACTCCATCTGAACAATAACTTCTGTCCACACTCGTACTTAATAGTGCTCCATTTGAGCACTGAAAAGACCGTATATTTTGATTCTACCTAATTATGCGTTCAACTTTCGCACCAAGAAAATATTTGTTACTCGGCATGCAGAGGCGCTTGGCAGACAATGAAATCAGATTTGGAATTACCGATTGATGCTCTTCAAAGTGGCATAAGATTCATCTGGTAAGGCCACTTCAACTAATCGGACCTCCCTTGCTATTTCGGAAGAGATGGAAAATCTGAGCTGGGGGCTCTTCCACAACTCCACAATTCTAAACATAAGAATTATGTACATGTTTGAGGAACACGCTCGTGCAGAGCTGGTTATACGAATATGTACCTAAGTCTGATAAAAGTGCCTCAGCAGATCCACACCTGCTTTACTACGTGAATAATGCTGCTTTGCGATATCTCTAAAGATTGATTCCCAAAATGTCAGAGATTTGATGGAGACAACAATATACAGCTTGTCTTTGTTTTTGAGAAAAAGCTATCAGGGATGCAGTAATGAAGTTTGCTTATGCGACAACCACAGAGTGATTATCAGAAACGTATGAAGTATTATTTTAAGACATAAGTACAGTGCCAGTCACAGAATGTGTGAAATTTCCGTAAATTTCGCGAAATTCCGGGTAGTCCGCGAAAGTCCGCGACATTCCGGGAACTTCGCGAAATTCCGGAAATTTTGCGAATGTCCCGGAATGTCGCGGACTTCCGCGGATACCCGGAATTCTGCGATATTCATGGAAATTTTGCACATTCTGTGAGTGGTATTGTGGTAAGTAGCTTTCACTATCATTTCGAACTTTCCTCAAAATGAGTAGAATGAAGATAAATAATATGAACTGTTTCACACGTAGCTTTTGCTCTTCTTTTTAGCAGCCATGTCAAAGACTGACCTCTCTTACCAGTTGTCAAAAAAGTTCCCAAATTGTTGGCTATGTTTGGCCTATGACTGTTCGAAGACTTTGATGGCATAAATAAAGTTCTGTTTAGTAATATTCTTTATTCTTTTTGCAAATGTGCCTTTGGGGCTTTGTAGAAAGATCTTATTTCTCAAAATATGGGGAAAAATGCATTTCTGCAATTTTCTCTAATTTGAAAGCTTCGAAAGTCGTTACTATCAAAAAATGTTACTGAGATAAGCTAGCATTCAATGCTCTAAATTATAACAATTGTTATGTAACTTTTAGACACAGCTGTGCTATTAGAGATTTTGGAAGGCAAACGCTTTTTGTGCAGTACTGCCGCGATTACTTCAGCAGTTACGCGAAAAATTGAATGGAGATTTCAGTTTTTAAAGGCAGTGTCCAGGCAAATCTGGGCATATGAGCTTCTAGCCTGGAAACTGTCAAGGGGGTCCTAGTTAAGGCATTGCCCAAACGGCAGCGCAAATCATTTATTTACGGCTGAGAAATCCATCCCCAAACACTCCGCGGCTGCGCCGTGACCGTAGCACTTGGGATGGGTCCCAGCGCGAACGTAGTATTAAAGTGAACAAAGTCGTTTCCGGGTTACGGTCACGCAGGTGCGGGGCTTTCGGGGACGGATTTCTCAGCCGTGAATGAACAATAAGCGCTGCCTCTTGCGCATGCCTTAGTTAGGACCCCTGACAGTTTCCAGGCAAAAAACCCATACGCGCAGATTTGCCTGGACACTGCCTTTAAGAAGAAAAAAACTGCGTCAGGTACGATGTTCAAAGCGTTTGTCTGTCAACATTCTGTTTGATTTGAGCATAGACGACGCATCGACTTTTCTGTCTATGAAAAAACAAGCATTGAACACTACAAAACATGTCAAAAATCCTCCAAATCTACTGTTGAAACTGATTTTTCAACATGAGCAAGCGTTCACTGCTTTAAAGGCCACGATTCATATGTGCTAAACCTAAAAACTAGGTGCAGTTTGGGTACAGGATTGCTGTGATTATCTCACCAAATACGAAGGGACACGGATGGAAATTCTCGCTGTTGGAAAAAGTACTACGTTGTCAAAGCAATTGCTTTTCAACATTCTGTCTGATTACAGCTTAGTCCAAGAAGAGAAGGTTCTTATTATATAAGTCACCCTGTATATTGAGTGGATCCAAGAAATCGTGCCGTTTTTAGACTTATCCTCATGTATTCAGACTAAGGAAAGACAAACACTCTAAGCATCGTCCTTTGCAGAATTTTTTCCTTTTTCCAGCAATTATGTGACTGTGATTCCTCCGTTGTTCTTTCGAATATTTGCCACAATCTCCAATCCACGCATTTTACGTACCCTAACTTTAGCTATATTTTGAAATCTCTGTTTTGAACTTTTGAAAAGCTTTGATAACATTGAACAAAGTAAACAAAATGTTACAAAACCTTTTTTGCATGATAACTGGCTTTTCTAGAAACAAGTTTTTCAGAAGTCTTCACATTTACAAAGTCCTAAAATTCATAAATGCTTCAGACACTATGAAATTCGCAAATTGGAGATTCCAAGAATTGACTATGATGGGACACTAATTCTAACAAACATATTAACAAACGCCTAGAATTATTGATTTCTACAATTTTCGGGTGTAGCCTGGCGCATCAAAAAGCTAGGATTGTGGCATTTTTTTTCTTTGAGGCATTTAAGAATTGGAAGAAAAAGCATCTGTCAAAAAGAGGCAATAAGCTGCATTGAGTGACACCTTGGCTGTATATGTCTGATGTTCTACGAGGTTTGGAGTAGACAGAAATCAAGTTTGGTAGCATCAAAATGATAATTTCAGAAAACTTGAAAAGCCAGTTATCGATTCCAATAAATTGTACCACATTGCATTTTGTTTCTATTCAACTGTTATTGAAGCACCTGCAAAAATTCAGAACGGAAACCTAAAAGAATAGTAAAATTAGGTCAGGTGAGAAACATGGGTTGAATCTTGCGATTTTTTGAGCGAACATTAAAGAAATCCCAACAAAAGCACCACTGCTGGAAAGAGGAAGATTTTGCATGGAACACTTTCTAGAATGCTCATCTATCTTTATTCTAAACGATTTGAAGATAGGTCTGAAAAGCATCATGAACTTTCAGACCCACCTAATTCTATCCGATTGAGCAAAGCAAGCTCTACAAATATTGGCTGTCAGAAATCGTAACATAAGTTCAAATTTAGGATTGAAAAGTGTTCATTTATCCCAAACTTTGCCAAAGAAGTTTGGCAAATCTCACACTTATGCAATGTGTAGTAGCAGTAGTTCCTAAATTTTTTTAGAATTCTCTCTAGCATAGGACCATCTTTGTGGATCTAGCTCATTATCGACATTCGTAATATCCAGCAGTCTTCTTGCAAATCAATGTAAGTGGTTATTTCTTTAGTTCAATGAAGTTTTCATGGTCACACTTGTTAATTTTTTCAGTCTACTGTTTCACTGAAGATACAGCCCATGCACGATGAATGTTGATGTGGTTATCATAAAGTGCGGTTTATAATTATACGAACACCCCATATTTTGGGAGTTGTGGGACTCACTGGAAGAAACTCAAAAAACGTTGGTGCTACGTTGAAGAGCTTAAAGTCAGCGTCCCGGCTAAAAGATGGGCGCCGGGTTTTTGTGGCGATCTCAAAATAGACCCCCTACCTAAGCGATGACTGAAGTTCGGAGCGAAAGAAAGGGTCTATCAAGCCTGAAATTTGCTGCGAAAGTGGCCCGAATCTTACGGTAAGCCCGGACGCCGCCCACACAGCAATATCGATCTACAAGGCCAGAGTGCATATAGCGCACACAGTCATGAGCGCAAGGTCTCGCAACGACTCTGCGTCTCTACCTCGTACACGCCCAATCCTACCGTAAGATTCGGGCCACTTGAGGGGCGATTTGTAGAATTCGTAGGCCCCTTTCGCGCTGCAAATTCCTATCGTCGCTTAGTCAAGGAGTCTACCATTACATTACTACCAGAGGCTGGTACTCCCAGTCTTGTGGGACACTGCCTTTAAGCGAAACGGTAGCGGCGGCACAAGAATGAAAATCTCACTCATATGAATGTTTCTGCTCCAAATGCAAATTTTTACCGTTCATAATTATACTAACACCTCAAACGAGGCTCATTTTTTCATTCAAAACTGCTATCTTTCGAGTTGAAATATTTGTGAGGTTACACTAACGAAGCCGGATATCTGCTACATAAACTTAGTTCATTTGAAAAAAGAGAGTAACTCTTCCCAGGTGGCACAAAAGGCTTGGGTATCACTGCGCTCTGAAAACGCCTGTTTTTCTGCAATGCAATGCTCTAATCAGCTTCTAACAAGGCTATGAAATAAATTAAGCTTCTTCGATAAATATTTTGTTTAAGACTTGAAACCCTTCCTTTTTCATCGCGTTTCTTAGCCAAGACCTAAATTTACTAGAGCTAGCACAATTTCGGTTCGTAGCTTTTTATTTTCGTCCTCATATCTTTGAGGAGCGGTAGATTTGCGGCAAGTTGCGTAAATCGTATGAAAGGGCTGATTGTGCTCTTTAAAAGTCGATGATTTCGGTGGAAAGCTGTTTACTCGGACCTTGCAGTCTCCAAAGATGGAAATTTTGAAAAGCAAAAAAGAGCAATTTTGGCATTTGCGTATTTTTCCTTATAAAAGGAAGCGCTTTTGCACAGTTTTTTGTGTCAATTATGGAACATGGCGCTCGCACATCAGTATGAAACAAAAAAGATTGGATTGCTACAAAAGATCAGGGGCTGAGCAGGGTGTGCCTAAAAAAGACTTTTTGGGGGACGAGCAGGATGTCCTGCACTGAAAGTTGCTGTACAGATAGGCGATGGTCAACCATACCGTAAGCAGTCTAACTCCGTCTAAACCAGGTCCTACCGCAGAAAAAGTCTAACAGACAGATTTAGTGAGCTTTTCTGCATGACGAAACATGGCGTCGTACGGCAAACATCGTTAAAACTGTCCTGCACGATGTGACTGGAAGGTACTTCAGTATTTAAAATACTCTCCAAATCTCGCTCTATCAGATTATTGTTTGCTCCGCTCTTTGGAAAACCTCATAAACGGTGCCTTTCTCGATTTCAGTAAGTAGTTTGAGCGCTGGTTAGAAGACTTTCTTATGACTCGGCACACTGCCATTTGGAAAATTGACGTTGAGAAGCTAACAAGAATGTGCCAAAAGATTATGCGTTACAACGAAGAATATAATTTGGATTGATTTTTACTGTGAATTGATAATTTTTTTGGTTTATAAAAACGCTACGAACTTATGAACGACCTAATATTTAGATTTTAATTCAGAACTAACCTTGAGGCTACGGAGCAAAAAATCAAGTGAAAGTTATTACAGTAGTAGATTTTGGTGGAATGACGCCTACGTGGCCGATCTCTAGTTGAATGTATAATCCAAGAACTTCTACGATATGCTTACTTGATCGTAGGACTTCAGGAGCTGTTGAGGCTCGAAATTATGCTAAGTCTAGGGTAACGTCGAAACTTGTTTGAAAATGCGACGTAAACGCGGATATTTTCTAAGCATCAAACAAGTTATCTACTGAATAGCTTGATCTAACTCATAGGAATTTACTGAAAAGCTCAAAAGCACCGTCCACCCAGATTTTCGACTTCCATGTTTTTGTCGTTTCAGGACCTTCCCACGTCCCTAATTCCGAATATGAAATCCCAAATTCCAATTCCCGTTCCGGAGAACCCACAGGCCGGCTTTCCAGAACGGTGATTGGATGGGCGTGCACAAATGGGCGGGCATGGATAGAGGTCCTCGTGCATCTTCGCTATTCCAAAGCGATTTTCTCGCTTCCAAGCAACATTTTGCGCCAAGACTTAATAGAGGACCTCACTATTATATGCTACCAAAAGATCACCTTCAACTTAGGGTGGACGGTGCCCTTGATCTATCCTATAGAAGGCCCTATTTCCGGTAGAAGCTAATCAGACTGCGTCAATGAAGCAGACGTTTTTTTCAAATGCGATGACTTCAAAGCATCTTGAGAGTGTAACTTCACAAAACTTTTTTAATCCAAAGCTGTGCAGTGATGAATGGAAAATGAGCCTTGTCTGAAGTGTTTGTATGATTGTGAACTGCTATAAGTTTGTATTCGGCGCCCAAATATTTCTAAGATTGAAGCCAACTTTCGTTCTTGAGCCGCGTATACCTTTTCGGGCAATGCTCTTTCACATACTACCAACGGTTTCTTAAGTTTTTTCGTAAAGGTTTCAAACTTTCAAAGTAAGGAATATTCGGGTAAGTATAAACCGCACTTATCTGATCTAGTGGTTGCAGAGATTTCTAGGCTGGACTGAGATTTTCAGGACACTCAATGTTTTTAGATTTTAGCTTGAAACTTCATGTGGATTACCGCTTACGCGGAAATTTGTTGACAATTTAATACAGCTTGCATTGCTCCATCGCATAGTGTCTTTATGCATCGTTATTCTTATAGCAATGCGTCTGTAAGAGGAACAAGATTTATTACTTTTGTATGAACCTTATAGTATTAGTTGCATAACTTTGATAGTGCTCGAATAGGCTTTAAAAAGTTAAGCTTCAACTCAAAGGATGCTCTGAAGTCATTTTTCTGCTCACCTGAGGACCCAATAAATCCAATTAAACAAACATGATGATGTCCACTGGTCGGAATCTTGCACAATTTGGCAATGTCAAAAATTTTCCTACGCAGTTGTGAGAGATACGACGCGTGTTGTACACCGATGTATTCACACATGCAAAATTGGTCTTCTCAGTACAATCCTTTGATCACGCGCATGACGAAACGTGCGCAAGCAAGTATTTGTTGCGGATGGAGAAGGCATCGCTCTGAAGCAGTATACAAATGCGTGGGTAAAAGATTTATGACCGAAACCAGGCCGAAATCATTGAAAACGAATTGGAGAAGATTATTTTAGCAATACCTTGGATTGATGAATTTAGGCAAAATATATTTTGATTTGTTCGCCTTGATAACCAATCTGTCGCTCCCTGCGATCCTGGATTGAATGGAATGATTGGAAAATAGGCTTTGTATGCAGAACCTTAGAAACATACTCTACTTTTTGGCATGTGTTTGATATTGGAAAGTGGAAAACAACTGTTTAACCGTTTTGATCACTTCAGTCGTTGTCTGAGAATTCATGTAGATTGTAGATGGTCTGAGATTTTATGTAGATTTGTCAATGAAAAAATTGCAAACAGTCGTTCGAGCACACCTTCTACACCATTTAAGCAGTTCGCTACTCGAATCCTTTAATTATTCAAATATTCGAAACACAGTTAGGCAACCAAGTCTAATTAATCGATTATCTGTGAAATCATTTGACACGTACCAAAATTTGAATATTCGCACTCGGTTCGTCTGTTAAATGTTGCTCATGAATTGATTACCATATTCCTTCGCTTGAATGTTTATAGTATGCGATGCTCGTGCTTTAAATAAGTTTTCAGGAGTTCTGGTTACAGGCAGATGTAGATGCAAATTTTACTATGCAGATCTGTGCAGCCCCCACAATGGTCTACCGCCTCATCGTGGCGGGGGGGGGGGGGGGGTGACACTGGGGCCGGTAGTAATCCCCCTGACCTGGCGGCATGTTTCGCCGTCAAGACGCCGACATCTTTACGTGAAGTCGGCGTGAACACCGAGCTCGATTGTGCCCTCCCAACCCTTTTCACCCGCATTTCCGGTCGAGGAGGTCATAGTGACCTTAGGGAACCTTACTTGGCAACTGAAGGCTCTAAAAACCTCCCTAAACAGACTTGTAGAGGAAGGCAGGAGGTGCTGGAGGCAGCTTCGGAGCTGACCTGTCGGCATCTCGTCGAAATTTCAGCGCTGAGAGATGCCCGCAGGTCAGAGAGCACGAAAATAGCGTGCTCTTTTGAGAGATCAATATGCCACCATTCTGACGTGCCCCTACCATGTCGAGGTGGTGGCATCTTGCTGGCGGCGTCAGCAAGTTTGCGTTATGCACAGCTGCGGACGACGCAGCGGAAAATGGCGCTTTCAACCATCATTTGTGGTTCCTGTAAAATTCTGTTTCTTTTCCTTTTTTCTGTAAAGTTGAATTGAGAAAAACTAAAGTTTTTTAGACTCGTCAATTCGCAACTACTCACAATTCGTCAACTACGCGGTACTATAGCTAAACTCGAAGAAGACAAAGCTAGAGAGGTTGAATAAGCGATCTCGGAAGCGGAAAAAGAGCTCAGACACGTTTTCCATACGAGATCACGAAACTACGCGTTCTTATAAGTTGGAAGCTGAGAATGCTGCACTCGAGAAGAAGGTAATATTTTCTGTTTTGATCCATTCGTTTTTGCAAATCAAGAAAACTCAATTTATCGCGGTTTCTTTCCTCAAATGTTGCTAGCAAGCTCCAGACCGGCTTTCCTCCTCCCCCCCCCCTCCCCCTCCTTTCGAGAAAGTCGAGCGGGATTTTCGAAAGTAGCTTTGTAGAAAGTGCGAATGACTTCTTTTTGTTTAAAGAAGAATGACTTGCTCATTTATGAAAAGTTTAATTAGCTTTGTAAAAGATTTGCCGCAATATTACAAAGTCGTGAAATTCTGCGAAAACTTCCAAAGTTTTTTTGGAGAGCGTGGTTAACGACACGCGTCTCCATTCAGAAGATTATCGTTGCGCCCCCTCCCGCCGCCCTCCTACCTCTTCCCGTGGAGAAGGCATCTGTGGTTGCCTACGAAAGCATCGTTGATAGTCCTTTTGACGTGTGTGTGTGTGTGTGTGTGTGTGTGTGTGTGTGTGTGTGTGTGTGTGTGTGTGTGTGTGTGTGTGTGTGTGTGTGTGTGTGTGTGTGTGTGTGTGTGTGTGTGTGTGTGTGTGTGTGTGTGTGTGTGTGTGTGTGTGTGTGTGTGTGTGTGTGTGTGTGTGTGTGTGTGTGTGTGTGTGTGTGTGTGTGTGTGTGTGTGTGTGTGTGTGTGTGTGTGTGTGTGTGTGTGTGTGTGTGTGTGTGTGTGTGTGTGTGTGTGTGTGTGTGTGTGTGTGTGTGTGTGTGTGTGTGTGTGTGTGTGTGTGTGTGTGTGTGTGTGTGTGTGTGTGTGTGTGTGTGTGTGTGTGTGTGTGTGTGTGTGTGTGTGTGTGTGTGTGTGTGTGTGTGTGTGTGTGTGTGTGTGTGTGTGTGTGTGTGTGTGTGTGTGTGTGTGTGTGTGTGTGTGTGTGTGTGTGTGTGTGTGTGTGTGTGTGTGTGTGTGTGTGTGTGTGTGTGTGTGTGTGTGTGTGTGTGTGTGTGTGTGTGTGTGTAAATGATCACTCTAATGCACATGGTTGTTCCTTCGTTAAAATTGTGAGGTTCAGCTCAGAATTCTGTACATATTCTGAAGAAGCTGAACCTCAAAACTACAATATTTGTCACGAACTAAATTATCTTATAGATTAGATCGGTTTTTATGTCGGTTTAGGTTAGCGAGTTGGAGACCCTAATGCGAGATGCACAAAGACGACTGGACACTGCACGAGAAGCAGCGACCGTAAGGAGGCGCTGGAAAACGAGCAGATTGACATTGTGACAAGGGATTTGAATGATGCGAATAGGAGAGTTGCAAGTTTTTTGTTTTCATAGAATATCTACGCCTTTTTCTCCACTTTTTGTTTCTTTTATCACTGTTTTCATGTTGTTATTGTTTAAGAATAATTACTTTTGTGAAGGTAAACAGAAATATTCCTTGCAGGCTTCTGTGGAAGCAGAACTGACACGAGTCACAGCCGAACATGCAGAAGCCCGAGAATGTGCATGCCCATGGCTGTGCGGCTCCGCTCCAGCCGCTTGAGGCTGCTCGTCGAAATTCGTTGTTGCTCAAAAGAAAAACTTAGCGGTGAGTATTTTTGTAATAAGTTTTTGTTATAAATTTTGGATGTGAACAACTAATTTTATTTGCTAGGATTTCGATTATTTTTTCATAGAATTCCACCTGCTCCAAACCCCTCGTATGCATTCCGCCTACGATTACCTGCGAATTCCGAGACGACAAGGGCGCAGACGCTCCCACCACGCAGGTGGAAACTACCACTGTGCAAACGACGACCACATTTGAGGTGGAGTGATTGTATCACTGTTTTTTGCTGAGATGAAAGATTGTGTTTATTTACCCTCCCAAATGCGTATTCAACGAGAAACGGCAGACATTCGCTCTTGATTACTGTGCGCGGAAGTATGGGCTGTGCTCGAAGCATGATGTACTAGTACTTCCGATCGTGCGGGAATTTTTTAGGTACTATATTGCCAGATTCAAACGCACCACTATAAAAGCCGTGGAATCAGGCACGAAATCTTTTAGTGCTTCGGTGGATTCGGTATATTCTTACCTGAAGCATATGTGACAGCCATATGGCAGCAAGTGGCCCAAGCTAATACATGGTCCCTAGACCCCATTTACATATGACCGTAGGAAGAACCGATTGACTAGATGTTGTGAGAATAACAGGTGAGCTAACTACTTGTTGATCTATGTGAAATTCGTGCTATTTTTTACTCTTTTTTCAATCTTTGAAGGCCATCAAAGCATTTTTTGTATATGAGCGTTGAGTTTGCACGAATGGAAGTACGCGGAGCAGAAATTATTGGAGGAACCCCTACTCCGTGCTTCGCAGTGCCGCCAGTCTGATGAATGGCCCACATAATCTATAGTTTCTGTCTAGGAATCTCCGGAAGGCGTTCGCCTACCCTTGTGTCCCCTTGTGTCTATATGGTGATCACCGTCAGCTTGTCATTTCACTGGCATTCGCAGTGTCACCTTCGAAAGCGTTTAATAAGAGAAGAGTCGCTCTTGTTGCCGATGCAACTTTGAGTCAAATCATAATCATTGTTAACGTACCCTATTGTTATAACTTTGTAAAGTACTGCACAAATTTCGATCAAGTCTTCATAGAAAGAAACGCTTTGTTTGTACTTGGCTTTATTTATATGCCATTCGTAATTTATTCGTCATAATCAATTCTATCTGCTTTGAAATACGGATGCTTGTATCGCGGTGTTCAAGTTCGTGGAGCATATAATAAATTGAGCTTCTCTTGTGTCTATGTTTTCGGCTAGTCAAAATTTTTAGCTTGTTGGCTGATACTATGGACCACATATTTCGCACGCACGTTTGCTCACGAAGTCAAAGACAGACACTGCTAAACTCAGAAAATTGCATTGATTATGTCCAAACACATGCACAATTTTTTTGCGCATTCTCTTGCCTCTTCTGCATTTTTTGGAACGGGTCGAATGTGTGGTCGAGTGGTTGGCGCAGAGATGCACAAATGCGAGAGGTGAAAGTTCGAGGTCGCGTGCCGGAAAACTTTTGCGGTGGATCGGAAAACTACGGCATACGCTTACGACTGCTTCGCCATTGCAAGGCATGTTTGTGTGGTTGATCGGTTAGTGAGCTGGCCTTCGATGTCGTTGCATGGAAGTTCACAGCGCGCGCGGTGCGGATGTTTTGCGGCGCTCTGCATGCGGCCAGTCTGCGAGTTCACGCCGGAGTTGGCAACTTTCCGTGATGTGTGCCAACTTGCGACATCTTTGATGCCGCAAGTTGGCACACAGTAGGGTAGATTACTACAGGCCTAGGTATCGAACTGCGATGCACACCCGAAAGGTTTACTCCGGCAGGGTCTCCCAAGCTGTGAAGGAGTTTCGGCCGGATGCTTAGCTAAGAGTCGACCAGGCCGGACCGCCGCCTGGTTTTTTGGCCGCTAAGCGGTTCTCCCCGCTCCAAGCCCGGGGTCAGCAATCGCTCCGTGGAAATTAAGAGTAGGCCTAGTAAGTCTGCTCTTGTAGGGGAAAAATTTTATTACTCCGCCAGTTAGAAGAATAGAAAGAAGCTCTGCACATCGTATCCCGCCTACGATGCCGGGTGGTAGCAAGAACGATCTCAGGGCCCTCAGAGCGCCCTTTGGATTGACAAAATCGACACGTCTGACAGGACGACACGCCATGCCTTTTGGATTGGACAAAATCGACACGTCTGACAGGACGCCACGCCTCATGCTCTGCACCTACAACGCCAGGACAGTCTCCACAAACGCCGACCTCCACGCTCTTCTCGACGCTGCAGAGCACATCAAGTACCACATCATCGCTCTGCAGGAAACGAAGTCCAGGAAGAAGGACGTGCGACAGATGAGTGATGGGACCCTCATCATTCGTGGTGAAAAGGTTTCATCACGAAACGTGGGAGGCGTCGGCTTTGTCTGGCTCCACCCATCTATCGTCCATCTTCTCGACTCGCACGAGATCCTATCACCTCGACTAGGCATTCTAGGACTACGCCCTCCACGTCAGAAAACAATCAGCATTATCAACTGCTACTCTCCAACATCAGCAGCTGACAACTCAAACTAGACGTATTCTACGAAGAGAGGAGGTCGTTCGCAAGAAAAATTCTTCTACAGTGTAGTGGGTGACTTCAATGCGAAAATCGGGATGCCACTAGAAGAAGAATATAGGTCGAAAGTTTGGATCGGTTTCGGAACAAAGACGGCAATTATCTCGTTGGGCTTCTCTCCGCCGCACGACTTTTTCATCTTCATGAGGAAAGAACATCGCCGGTGGACATGTGAATCGTCCAACGGACGACTCATGCGGAAATTCCATCATTCTGCAGTGGCTCCGATCCGGGCCTACTTTCAGCGAAGATACGATTCAGCCGAAGGTTTGAAAAGAAAGTCTGTCACAGTGCCGCGAGAAGGAAGAAAGTCGTTTATGACTGTAACAGGCTGGAAGAGCTCATATCAAGTTGTGGCTGGGCCGATGAGGACCCAACTTACGACGATTGGCTGTTAAAATCGCCGGCCTGCGGAGAGTGCGCTTCAGTGACTTCTGAAGGACTTGGAACGTATTTTGAAGACCACCAAGGAATTGCTCGAAAGAAGAAGATCTCTGAGGCAGGATCCGAATGCAACCCATTTCGAGCGACTGATAGCCAACGCCAGTTGCAGAACAGCTTTGAAGGAGGATCTCAGGAAGTACAGGCAAGCCAAGGTCCTGAAAGCAGCCGAAGGAAGACGAAGTCTCTGGAAGTCCCGAAGGAACCTCGCGATTATCACGTACAGCTGGTTGCACTATTGAGCAAAGAAGGGACTGCGACTTCTTCCCGATACAAGATGGAATCTATCGCGAAGAACTTCTACACCAACCTCTTCCGCTCATCAACACCCGTGCCGATGCCCGTTGTTCCCACTGAATAAGTGGCACCACGAATTCTACCTGCTGAAATGCGCACGGCGATCCAGACCATGAAGACGCCACGGCTCCAGGACCAGACCACCTTTCCATCGAAATTCTGCGAGCCGGAGGACGACGTCTACACCAGATTCTCGCGTCACATCTGACATCTTACCTCAGAAGGAGAAGATTCCCGACCAGTGGAGAATGTCAAGAACCGCACTTCTCTTCAAGAAGGGTGAACGGAAGGATCTTAGGAACTATTGTAATATGCCTGCTGAGTGTGCTGTACAAGCTTTTCACAAAAATTATCCTCGCTCGCATATCTAGGATACTGGATAAAGCCCAATTCCAAAAACAAGCTGGATTTCGCAAAGGATTCAGCTGCATGGACCACATCTAGACCGCTGCGAGAGTCATAGATGTCTGCCGGAAGTACCGACTGCCTCTCGTCCTGACCTTTGTCGACTACAAGAAAGTCTTTGACAGTGTCGAAACCAACGCCATCCTGTCTGCGCTAGTCGATAAAGGATGGACTCAGCTTAGGGAGCCTCCAGACCTCGCCGGTTGCCGCTAATGCAGCCGGTAGCCGCTTTCGCGCTGGTGGCCGCTTTTGCAGCCGGAGCGCTGGGTCTTCCTCCGTGGGGTGCGTAGAGCGGACATATTCGCAGTAGTGAAATAAAGTTTTGTACTCTTTCGATATGAAGCTACTACATAATGCTATGTGAAGAATATTCTGCAGGCCAAAATCCCTTTTGTCCACTAAGGTTTTTAGCTATTTCACCGTACTGAAGTAAACAATAAAACGGATTTTATCACCTTTGCAAAACGGATTCTATCATCTAGTTTTCGTAAATTGGGTGTTTCTCCTATTCTGAGTGTACAAAGGGCAAGACCCAAGACGAAAAAGACGAAATGACTCTGATTTTGGAATCGTTCACTCAGGATGGTAGAGTAAAACCAAAGGCAAGTACATCAGAATCTCGATCCACAACGACATGGCTCCTACAGCATAATGAAACAGCTTTAGGCATAGATCATTTATGAAATCTGAACGACGTTGGTCGCGCCATCTTCACGATTATTTGAATGCCCTACCAAAGAAAGTACAAAAAACATCGTTCCGAAACGATATTGCTCACCCAGCATAGCAATCTAATATATAAAGAATCGTTAACTCAATTCAAAAATCCGCAAGTAGCGGGAAACCGCGGTGCGGTCCCGAAGAGCGCGCATGCTGCTACCACCTTCAATTACTGGTTCACTAGTATGATTAGAATGAAATCTAGACGGTAGCACAGTGAAGTTCAAAAAACCTCGTTTATAACTAAATCAACCAATTAACAAAAGGGGTAACCTAGAAGAAACTAGTAAAAACTCCGTTTAACATAATTTGCTCATTTTAGCATAAACGAATACCTCCGCAATGGGAGAAGGAAATCTCTTTCGGACAACTATCCAATCGCTCAGCATCGAAGAACAGCGAAAGTGCGGACGACGGATCAAAACCACATTAGCAACAGAACTGTTTACATACAAAGAAGAAATTTGAACGAAAAAGCGAGAAAAATCAAAATCCCTGCGAATACCACTATTGTGAATAAGCCCCCGGTATGTGCCCCACGGACAAGATCTGGTCCAGTGCACTGCGGCTGCAAAGGCGGCAACCGACGTAAAAGCGGCTATCGGCTGCAATGGCGGCAACCGGCGCGGTCTGGAGGCTTCCTTACGTGAAGACGTTAGCCGACTGCTACAAGGACTGTACAACGACGATGCAGCTGTTTATCGCCCCCTGACTATTCCAATTGGGAAGGGGTCCGACAAGGCGACACAATTTCGCCGAAGCTGTTCACGGCGGCCTTGCAGTGGGTGATGAAGTCACTGGATTGGGACGAGAGAGGCATACGAGTTGATGGGATATTCCTGTCGAAGTTTCGTTTTGCGGACGACATCGTTCTCTTTTCGAGCAGTATAACTGAAGCAGAGACGATGCTAAAGGAACTGAACGAAGTAGGGAAGAAGATCGGATTGCGAATCAATCGGAAGAAGACTTAGCTCATGAGGAACGCCCTTTGCGAAGATGCAGAAATGGAATTGGAAAGCATTCCTATTATGGAGACGTCTTCTTACGTGTATTTCGGACGTTCGATGAACATGGAGAACGACTTGAGGAAAGAACTTAACGGGAGAAGAAGAGCAGCCTGGGTCGCCTTCGGGCCTGTGAAGGAAGCCACCGACCAACTGACGGACCTGGAGCTTTGTGCCCAAGTGTTCGACTCAACCGTTCTACCGGCTGTTAGATGAAATTTGAGCCAACACTGTAACCACGTCGAAAGCTTTAAGGACCACCCACAGAGCGCTAGATCGTAGTCTTCTGAAGATGACCCGACACAAACAACATCTTGTCGGACTTCGCAGTACGGATATGAGAAGAATGTTCCGTCTTCGTGACCCAGCGGAATACGCTGTGAAAGCCAAACACCGATGGGCCGGTCACATAATGAGAAGAACAGACGACAGATGGACACTAAAAACATCTGAGTGGATTCCTCGCAAATCTCCAAACTTCCCGAGATAGACCACCAACGCGGTGGGCAGACGTGTTTGTGGAACGGATGGACCAGCTGGATTCGACTTTCTCCCCTGGAACTCGTGGACGCACCCACCGACAACGGCCAAGAAGATCGTGGATGTCTGAAGCGAAGGACAGGGATTAACGGCAATTTCTGTACTGGGGCCCGCACGTCACGTGAGGACGGGCCATCTAAGTATCTAAGCAAGTAAGATCTGTACAGAAGCAAGCATGGTGTTGATATGTTACTCTTATTCTGGTTACAGGCGAATGTTGATGCAAATATCGGGAATACATCGGTTTTTCTATGTAACAGTTACGGAGGCACAAAAGCATCTACTCCCACGGGTTTGCAAAAAAATATACGAATAGGTGTAAATTCATAAAGGATCCTCGGACTCATTAAGACATATCTTGTACGGAATTTGGAATGGATCAGTTTGTACGAGTTTCTTTTTTTATTGCACAGTCATAAAAGCAGTTCCGGCATTTCCCGTCAGGAAAGTATAGCTCTCCATTCTTCGCACGTCTTATGGACGAGAATGAGCATTCTTTTCCACATGCATAGATGCACTGCAAAAGCGGTTGGGTACTCAACAATGCAAGTTCACTAAATTCAGACTTACCCTTTTGGCGATGACCGAATCATATTTATATCCATAGTTTTCTGGAACAGCGCACACCAGCATGACCAAAACAAAAAATAGTTTGCGTGACATTGTCCTCTGGAATTCAGCATGCAATTCTTCAGCAAACTCCAAGAATGCACAGGTTCTCTCCATGCTTACTGACTTACGAGCGCATCGATGGAGGTAATAGTGTAAGCATTTTAGAAATGCTTATGGAATGAGGTATTGTTAGATGCGTTCGTTTGCATTTGGAGAACTATCAGTATCAGTTGGGTTAACCGCAAAGCATTGCTTGTGTATGCCCTCGCACCAAAAATCTTGTGTGGGTTTGATCTAAGGATTCAGGGTCAGGTACCTAAGGGGCCGCAAAGTAATTAACAGTATGCATATGTTGCTCCGCTCACATCATGGCTGTCGGTAAGTGCCGCTGACTCAGTTTTCTTCACGTCTATATTATAGCCTCAGCTCCTATACAAGACGCTGGCTTAGATCTTGCAGTGGAATAAGTATTTGATGCACGAATATTTGTAACCTTTCAAGCCTTAAGTAAGTTGACGACGCCGAAACGTCAGCCATAATGAATAAACAATCTAGGTGACAAGCTGAAGAAGAATATAGCTGTCACCATTGCTTGTTGAGCTTTTCACCTACTCCCATAATACTCCACTAGTCATTTGAAGCTCAGTCACAAAATTTACAAATGTATCTCTCTCAGAGGACTGAAACCAAAATCTTCAACCAGTATAACAGCACGATTGCAGTTAAATAACACTGCAATACATTTCCAAGAATTTAATCAGTGAGAGTAACGTGAAGAAAATTTTTGTTTTTGATCACAAAAAGAGTACTATGGGTAGACTACAGTGCCGTCACCTTTGAGGCAATCATCAGGCATTCTGCGAACCTCTTCGAAAGAAGAATTTCTTGCTTCAGTAACGTAATTGTCATCATAATAGAAAGGCGTAAAATGAAAAGAAATGTATAGCATTATCAATACATGAGCGTCAATGATCTAACTTCAGATCCCCCTTACCCGCTACTACTTAGCTCAACGCTAAGTTTAGAGAGAAGAACGGAAGTTTTGTAATCACAATGCGTTTATGATTTCCATGTGACTTACGAGAAGTACGATAACAGTTTAAGTTTGAGCCAAAAATTTTCTAAGTTGAACATTTCATAAAATTACTGCATATAATGAGTCGAAATCTTGATATTGCTCAACAATTTGCCAAAAAATTTTGCAGTTTCATGCATACAGAAGGAGATCTTGAAGAAAATGAAGAGAACAGCAAAATCAAAGCTGGTCTAAAACTTGCAGCCGTCTTCTTTTAAACGCCTTTGGGATTCTTATCACCTTCCTGTATTAAAGCAGATGCTCCCTTAAAGGCAGCGTCCCTGCAAAAAATGGGTGCCGGGTTTTTGTGGCGATGTTAAAGTAGACCCTAAGCGATGACTGAAGTTCGGAGCGAAAGAGGGGGTCTACCAAGCCTGAAAATTGCTCCGAAAGTGGCCCGAATCTTACGGTAGGCCCGGACGCCACCCACACAGCAAAATCGATTCGCAAGGCCAAAGTGCATATAGCGCACACAGTCATGAGCGCAGGGTCTCGCAACGACTCTGCGTATACCTCGCATTCGCCCGAGCCTACCGTAAGATTCGGGCCATTTGAGGGGCTATTTGTAGACTTCGTAGACCACCTTTCGCGCTGCAAACTTTTGCCGTCGCTTAGTTATTAGGTCTACTATTACATGATCACCAGAGCCAGGTACCCCAGTCTGGTGGGACGCTGGCTTCAAGCCTCCAGATATGCAGTGCAACCAGCATTCATCAAATTTCAAAAAAGGAGACTTTACAGCAAATTTGCTTGGACGCCAAATGACCACAAAAATTGAGCCAGTCATTAGATTGTCGCGAAGTAATGGGCTGATCGTACTTCTTTGGAAAGGCACCATTTAGTGTCTATTGGTAGTTAGCGAATGTGATAGAAAAAGCATCACTATGCATGCTTCAGAATCTGCCATTACCTTCACTCTTCGAAGCACCTTCCAGCTTAAAAATTGGGCTCAGCGGTCTAAACACTTCTCTGACTTGACTAATCCTGCGTTCAGAGAAATGAGCGCTGATCCGACGCTTGCAGAGCTTCATCGGAAACATGGAGACGCTACTGCTACGAAGTTTATGCGACCACATTCAGGAAATGTTCGATTTGTGAAGGATATCATTTGCGAAAAATGCACAATCTTTCGTAGCAATAGCGCTTCCATGTTTCCAATAAACGTTTGCAAGCCTTGGACTCGTGCTCGTCTGTGCAAAAGAGCAGGTCCCTCGTGTTTGAGACTCATTAGACCACCGAGCCTAATATTTGAGGTGCTTCGAATCTGAGTTAGTCTGACGGAAGATTCTGATGAATGTCAAGCAGTGCTCATCCGTCATATTCGCAAACCACCATCAAACTCCAAATGGTATAACGTTTGCAAAGGAGCAAGGATCAGCCGATTTCTTCGCGACAGCCTAATAATCTATTAAACTTTTGCGGTCATTTGGCGTCTAGGCAAATTTGCTCTGCAGAGTCTCCTTTTTTGAAGTTAAATAAATGCTGGTTGCACTGCTTATCTCAAGGCTTAGTAGTGCATCTCTAACCCAACTATTGGAAGGCGACAAGTTTTCCAAAGCTGTTGAGCAGAAGGCGGCTGCAGGTTTTTGACCAACTTTGATGTTGCCGTTTTCGCCATTTTTCCCAGTGGCCCGTTCGTTCAGTGTATGAGGCTGCAAGAATTTCTGGGGAATTGCTAAGCAATGCGATTTGCATGCAATGCGAAATTTGAACTCGTTGTATGCAGTAGTAAGATATAGCACAAATCGAGGGTGGCTGCAAAATCTTGTTCAGCACTGTATAAAAAAATTTCGATTTCTGGCCATAGTTGGGCACGATTTGATTGCCTAAGAAAGCGTTTAAGGAGTTTAAGATTGAGGGTGAAATGGAAAAAGCACTCTACTATTGAACAGTTTTTGAATCTGGACTGGGAAAGGGTTGACAGCAAAAAAGTCGGGGAAACGTATATACTGATCAAGAACGCGCTTCAACGACTATTTATGCGAGTTCGATGAAACGCCTTACTTTTTGATTCTTGGTATAGGAGATTGTAATTGTATCAATGCATAAATGAAATAGATGTCTTGAAGCGCTGTTAAAAATCGAAAAAGAGATAAAAGCTTCTAAACATCAATTCGAAACGCTATAATACCCAGCAATAAAGTTGACAAAAGCATCGATAATGTCATGCTACATTCGGAAATGGCGTAGAGATGAAATTCTAACACAGAAGCATTCGCATAAAGCAGAAACCTTGATACTTTCATCTGCGCACTTTTACAAGTCTAGATTAATTATCTTCACAGAATCAAGCTTCTCTTTAAGTAAACTCAGTTAGAGGAAGCGATAATGCACGTTAATGCGAAAAATTACGCACATTCTTTACATTTCATTATGTCAGAACTTTTCTTGAGGCTGCAGGGAGATGGAGCTGCAAAGACACGAGATTTGACTTTTGTTTGAACATGTGGTCTTTGCCCTATGCATATGTCGTTTTTTGTCAACCTGCATGTGCATCTGCATTGTGTATTGTGCTTTTTCCTTTCTTTTTGAGCATAAGGGTAATTGAACAAAATTTTCGAAAATTATATCAATTAGCAAATACAAAGGAGTTACTTTTATAATACGTACTACCTCCGCCCCTCCATCTCGTCCGCCACTGGTAAGAACATCTACCACGATTATTTTTCATCGTTATTTCAAAAGGGAACTCGTTGTTTTAAAAGGGAAGGAATGCTGCTAAGTGGTCAAACAAGATGTGAAGTTTATTCTCTGAAGAGTATGTTACGCTGGCCAAATCTAGTATGTTACGCTAATCCCAAATCTGTCTTCCTTATCTGTGGAGCATTTATGAACGACTGGTTATGCGTGTTCAGTGCAAAAAAATGCATGCCCAAGTTTAGTAAATTAATTACCAAAATTTCCTAAGCTCTTGAACGAGGCCGTGGAAATGGTTATGATTCTCATCAAATTAGTGGTCGAGTATAGTGCTCTGAAATCGTTACTGTTGCTTTCGAGCCTTAGAAAAGTTGTTACGAATACTTTTATCCTACAACCCATCTAATCACGACTCCCCGTGCAGAAATACCCCAAAGATATAGAAGCAGAAAATCAACGCTTTAAGTCCTTCAGGATGTTTTACAACATAACCTCACTCAGATTCTCGACTTCCATGTTTTGATCGTTTCGGGGCCTTCTCATGTCCCTGATTCCGAATACGAGGTCGAAAAACCGCGAAAACCCGACAATCCTCATTCCGAAGTACATGCAGGCCGGATCTCTGAAAACGGTGATTGGCTGGGCGCGCACGGATAGGCGGGCTTGGATGGGGAGGGCAGTGCTGTTTGGGGATCTTCGTGCATCTTCGTTGTTCCGAATTTTCTTGCTTCCGAAGCCAGGTTTTGCGCCACGACTTCGGCATTGGCTTGATAAGGGACCCTACTATCATATGCTACCAAAAACTCAAGACTCCTAACTTAGGTGGACGGTGCTTTTGTACTCCGCAACTTCTTCAATGACGTCCCATTATCGCTTACTCGCCTTCGTAGGAGTTGTCTTTTCAATGTAAAAAGCATCCAGTCCCCTCATCTGAGCTGCTAACGAGCTTCTGCTGCTGCAGTTTATCATGTTGCCTGGTCTTCTCTTCAAAAGTGGTGACATCTAGATCGGTCAGGGGATTGAAAATTTTGTGGTTCAAGTGATTTACGAACAATGATGCCCAATCTCTAAATTTTTCGGATAGACTAGTCTTATCGTGAATAATGAGGCTTCCAATCGCATATAGCGGTGGTGCAAGTAGGATTGCCGTGTGGCCAATTTTTGCATAATAAAGTTAGAACGCCGTTGTAGTCAATTCGATTGAATAAAGCTGCCACCTAATAGACCTTTTACTGTCAATTAATTTGTAGACTCTTTTACGCTCTTCCGTTAACATCCCTCCTTACACACATACCTAAAGTTCCTCTTGTTCCTTCCTTCCACCTCTAGCACATTGATTCAGCATCTTGTAGAGATATTAAAGGATGTGCCTTTACTAGACGTTTTTTTCCCATTTAACGAAAACCAAAATGTACAGTCACAAGTATTCTCTCGGAATCAACAACGCAAACATTTTTCAGAACAGCAACAATGTAGCAAACAGTAAGGTAATTTGTAGGATAATTCCCGCAAACTCGTTTGCTCCGTTAATAGCATAGCATCTTATGCTTTTGCAATGGTTTTGTTTAGTCTACATTTCATCTCAGACAATGGCCCGTAGTAAACCTCCTTTCAGCCCAACTCTGCTGGGGGAGGGCCCACGTTGAACGTAGAGCGCCTCAGTCCGGCATCCGGTGAGCCATCGATCCCAATTCGGATCGTTTTTCAAACCCATTGATCTTCTGCGTTCTCAAAAACTAGACCCCTTGAGTGGTCTGGTCGAGAGGCTCAGTGCATAGGTTTCAACGAGAAAGTCCATGGCTCAAAGCCAGCTAATGGCACATTTTTGCGCCACCACAGACAATCTTTGATAGCTGCCGCTATCGAGGAAAATCAATGGCAACCGTTACCAAAGATATCGCCAAGCAAATGATGGATAAAACAAAACTACCACATTTTGACGAGGAATTCATGAAAAGCGAAAATTTTTGAATATAGAGCAAGTAGAAAAAATCGAAAAATCCTTGTTTCTAGCAGTTTTTGAAGGAAAAACATAGTTAGCCTCTGAAAAAAAAGAAGAAATCCAAGAAATCCTGTTTTCTCGTTTATTCGCCGCAATCAGCTGTTCATCGATCCTCTCCCATTTAGGCCGTCGAAAACGTGCAATTTTGGGAGTTTTGCACCGCAAGAATTCTTGACTGAATTTTCCCGTAAGTTACTCACGAGCAACTTACGGGACATTTGTCTGATTCTCCTCTTATGCACACTATCTCTCTCGGGTCACCCTAAAATCTAACCTCGGATAAGTGGCATTCTGGTGAACTGACTGTGACACTTGACCAGACAGTCTTCTGACTGTTGAATTAACTATCCTAAAGCACGAGAAGGTGGGCGGGATTAAGTTCACCCGACAAAGTTCTTCTGAATGACTAATCTCAAGTCACCTGAGATGAATGGGTGTTTACTACGGGCCAATGTAAATCGGGCAGATTGAAGTAGTGGGATTGCAGGATGTGATAATGGTGGTAGAAATAAATTCAGCAAATCTCAAATAGCATTTAGTTTGCTTCTAAGACCGATCTGCTCTTTTGATTAGGAAGGAAATTGCACGTTTACCTGCCTGCTCTATCAAGCATGCAAATTTTACGAATACACAGGAAATACATGGCGCCCTCTAATTTTTAACGTTGAAGAACTCTTGATGGTCTGTGCAAGTCGATAATCTTTACTCCACTTAAGGCTCACAGCATAGCGTGCCACCAAACTAAAGTTGTCATTGAGCCTAAGAACCTGTGATTCTAACGCGTAAAACGCTAAAAGTCTTCCACATCTTCTCTCGTTCTCCCCATGTGGATAGAAAGGATGATAGCATCACTTTGATAAGTGATCTCAAGCATATCAAAGTCCCGGGGATTGTAGGCAGCGGAGTAGGTGTATTTGTACGCCGTTGACTCGCACAGGACAAAGCAAGGTGTACTCACGAAATGCCTGCGCGACTCTCAAAATCGGTCAGGACAAAAGGAAGAATCAGGTGTTCCGGTCTACACATTTCAATCAAGATCGGAACGTCCCGCGGAAGAGCCAATTTCCCAAACGCGTTTAGAGCGCTCAGCGTTTTCTATGTCCTCTCTCACCCTCTTCCTTCCCTTATCTGGTGTCATTGGTCTCCTCTTTCAAGCCTATCTCTCTTCTAATCTTAAAACACCATTTTATGTCACAAATTTATTGAAAAATACCATCTTTTGAGTAAGCTTTACAAACAACTGATGCAGAAAAACAGCAAATGTAGGATCTTTAGGAATGTGGTCTATGACAATACCTAGCAGAACAAGCGTTTACTTTTTGGACATCTTCATACACGACGCACTCAGCCCGCGATCATTTTCTTGTGTTGTTACTACTGTAAGGTAACTTTCGTCACGCACGAAAAGCTTTTGATTGTACTTAGAAGGCGCGATAATGTGCGTAGAAGAAACTAAGCAAAAACGAACTTTTTCTTGTGGTTGTTGTAACATCAGGACCGCAAGGAAGAAGGAAGTCGCTCTTAGAGGTTACAGCAGGGCACTCATCTCATCACCCCAAAGTCTGATATTTAGGAAAGAAAGAGTCGGAAAAACTTTTAGCGCCTTTTTTGTAGAGTGCTATATAAGCCCCTGGTAGGATTTGTTGACGATTGTATGATGTACTCGTCTTCAATCATTATTTTTGTTTTCCCCTCTTTCTTACGGGAGCTTCTTATGTGGTAATGCAGGCTCTATTTTTGTAATGACATCGTTCTCTTCAATTGTTCTCCTCTATATATGAGTTCCTGTAATCTCCTGTCAGAGCATCTATAATTCTATATTGCACTTTCTTTTACATTGGGAGTGATTTATGTAAAGTGTATGTTCTTTGCCACAGAGATATATGGTTGATGGGAGATGGCGTACTGGTGAATCAGACATGCACCAAGTGCAACTGTTCCAGCTTATGGCGCGCGCCTTGCCAGTGGTATAAAAATTCAACTTCGCAACGTTGGAATTGCAAAGGGTTTCTTATCCGGTCATGCGCCCTGGAAAATGAAACGAGAGGATTTATGATGATTGTTAAAGCTAGGCGACATTGATAGTATCAACCAAGATATCTAGACAACTCTGCCATGCTACAGATAATAACCCAGCCTTACACCTCGGAATGATCCTTTAAGGAAAGAACTCGCCTTCAACAAGAAGAGGAGGGCTCTTCACGAGCTGGCACCGGGGAAATTTCAAACGAAGCCCCGTTTGATCTTAAAAATCTCGTACGAAGTCCTCTTTGACCTGTTCTGAAGACCCGTCATTATTTTTAGATTATGTAAAAGTAAGTAGTAGGGTTTTCATGCATGGTGATTCCATGAAACAATTCTTCACAGCTTTCTGAGCTTTCTAAGTGGTTGAATCACATCTCGAAAAGCAGAAAAAGCCGATTTTTCGACTGCGGAGCAGCCCGAGTAATTTTCAAATGGCTATAAAATGCTGGAAAGATAACATTACAAAATTGTTTCTTCTCTGTGTGTAAACTTCTACAGTGTAGGTACATTTTATGTAAAAAATTATGAAAACTTATGTGAGCAATGTGTCGGTGCCAGCTCAGCTGGCGCCCAGCTGGCACGGTGCCAGCTAATTCATGAAAAAGTTCAGCACAGCTTTCATTCACGTAAGTTTTCGAAATTTTTGGATCATAGTTTGGGTCCCCCTGCGCTCATGCACACACAAATTTGGTGTCATACTATTGTGTTGGCTAAAAACAACGCCTTTGTTTGTTTGATGTACGGCATGCCGGTGGCGTGCCGGCGGAGCTCCGCCCCGGACCCGGAAAAACGACATTCTTTTTGCTTTCCGACCTAAGAACGATATCCAGTCTGACCCGGTACCAGCTGTGCCGGGCCCTGAAGAGGAGCCGTTCTATTGCGTCACAGGTGGCAGAATCAATTACCTCCACTCCAAACTTACAGTTTGAAAGTGCCGCTACAATCCGACATTCTATCCTTTTCCCTCGTCCTCGTCTTGCGATCCAAAAAAGCTTGTGAAAGAAAAAAATTCAATCAAAACTTAGTACGATGATGTCCTAAAAAGCTACCTAAAAAGCTTTTAACGATTAGGGTACGTTTCTAAGATGTTGCGCTTCAACTTTATGTCATACGACGGCTATCTATATGCAGCTTTCATCTGGCTTGTTCTAGAGAAAAGCGGTACTTTAGATTTTGTAATTTTGATATGATTGTAAAACGCTAGGGTGATGCTAGCTTGCATCTGCAAATCTGTGAAATATTTGCAGTAGTATCATAACTTATAAAACTTATATTAACGGGCTAAGGGTGTTTACGTGTTTGTGTGTGTGTGTGTGTGTGTGTGTGTGTGTGTGTGTGTGTGTGTGTGTGTGTGTGTGTGTGTGTGTGTGTGTGTGTGTGTGTGTGTGTGTGTGTGTGTGTGTGTGTGAGTGTGTCTGTTACGAAATTCGTAGAGCAGGTTCCAGCCAACCTTTTTAGCCCAAATTTTGCATGGAGCATGCTACCAGCTCAAAAGCCCAATGCACAAAAGCACGAGCGGATCCGATGAATAGATCCTTCAAAAATTGCCCGCCAAGCGGATCCACATGGCTCTTGGCCCGTGGAATTGGGCCTGTATTACAATCTCTTGCGAATTTTGGATTTATGCCACATGCACATCCGTAAGCTTCAATGCAAAAATTTTCAAAAAAATTCATTCTGACGCGGAGGCGGAGCCAAAATGTGAATTTTGAGTAGTTCCTCGATTTTTGAACGTTCTACTGAAGGAACTGAGGAGATTTTTGCTCAGAAATGCAGTACGGAATCGTCGTTGTCATCGTGGCAATCGTTACATTATTAGCAAACCAGAAACTATTTCAAAAACGTATTTAGTCTTGAGCTGCAAAATTTTTTTCGCCCAACATCACCGATTTCTTATGTTAGGGCATTCGAAATGTGTAGTTCGTAGTAATTCATTTGTGATGCGCGGCATTACACGGTGAGTTTCATTTTCAAAGAGAGTGAAGCAAGATGCATTGCGTGACACAAGTGCATGTGGTGTATTTAGCTGAAGCAACGTAATCGTAGCTTTGCTTCTCTCTTCCTCTCAGCAAGTCACCTCAGTGATTGCAGCGAACGAGATTTTGCGAGCACGTGTACGTGCTGCGTCAATCCACGAGCACTAGCATTCTGCTAAGTTTTATTTTCCATAAAGAAAGTGAATGAGAGAAGTCATGTCAGAAGGCTAGATCAAGCAAGTCTAAATAGTAGCAGTCGAATGGCGGTAAAGATTTGTTTGAAAGCCTTTGCAAACATAGTATTTTGCCTGATACAGAAGATTTCACGTCGTATGAGACAAAAGGTAGTGATGAGCTTTGATGATTATATGCTCGAAAGTTGATAGATTTCTACACTTACGAACACCATCTGCTGTTTTTGCATTAACATCAACTGTAGCAAGTTTTCAAGCAATAAGTGCATATGACAAAGACGCTTATAAAGAGTACATGAACCCATTACATAGTTCCGAGAACACGGCTGCCCAGAATTGAAGCGAATCAAAAGTCAACATTGAAATCAAAGCCTATTGTGGCAGTGGTTTCATTGCAATCGAATTATTCGAGGCGTAGGTCCTCATGATTTTTTGTTATTAGGTCAAAATTATTATTGGCTCCCAAGTTGGGCGATTGGGCGAGATTATAAGGCGCAGTGATCAAGTGGAATTGGTACGCTCTCAGATCAGACAACAGCTAGCCACTAACCGTCTTGCTTCAACCAGTGAAAAATTCATACCACTTCTCATTGTTGTCCGCACCGCTTTTTGTTTAAGATCTAATGAACTGTCATGACTTATAATAAGCGGCTAAGTTTACGTCTTTTTGTCTGTATGTGTGTTATGTGTGTCTGTCCGTTACGAAATTCGTAGAGCGTGTTCCAGCCAACTTCTGAGTCCAAATTTTTAGCGCACGCTACCAGCACGAGAGCTCATTATACAAAAGCATGAGCGGATCCGTTGAGTGGATCCTTTGAAAATCGCGCGTCAAACGGATCCACTCACTTGGTCTCTGGCCAGCAAATTTAGGTCCGTAGTACTACTTTTTGCAGAGTTATGGATATATTCGGCAAGTTAATGTGCAAGCCATGGACGTTAACCTAAAAAAGTGATGAAGAGTCTACTAATTTACGAAAACAGCGCCAAAAAGCATTGGCTGTGTATACGATCAATTTTTCAACTGATCATTTGAAAAAAATTTTGCACAGAGATGTAGCCCACGACGTTTGTTGTTCTTATGGTGACTATGAAGCCATAAAAATTCCAGAAACCTATTCAAATTTGCATCTGTTCTTCTGGGAAAGATTTCATCCACGCGAAAATACCCATCTCACACGAAAACCTCTAGAAATGAGTAGTTGTTTACGAATCATTCGTAATAGCCTTTACAGCGCGGTGAGTTTCAATGTAATTATTATGCGGGAATGAGTAAGGCATAGATAAAGTAGGGCCAGTGCGAGCCTCTGCGAAGCAGAGGTGACGCACTGGTACCAAAATAAATCACTACAGCATACTTCACTTTAAATGAGAAAGCATGGACAAAAAGTTTTAAAAAACATAACTAAAATAATTCGAATATGTTTTGTTCCCAAAACGGTGCTTGATAATAGAATCTGACACACTGGCGTGTGGTAAAGCTCGATCAGTTCAGGTGATCTGAACTGAAGTCATCAGTTGAGATTTAGTTAGGTGAAATGACAACCGCTCACCCTCCCATGCTATAAGCATGCCAAGTAAACTGAGTTGATCATCCGTCCACCTGCCGCATTCAGGTGATCCACTCCTATCACTTTGCTTTCAGATGAGACGTAAACTGATGCAAATCGTTTGGAGAAGACGAGACGCAGAGATGCAAATAGTGTGGAAAAGACGAGACGCAGAGAAGAGTTTCGTCAGTTGCTTTGAGTAATTTACGACACACATCTTTTTTCTAACACATGACAAAATTGGCTCAAAACCGCACACATCTTCTCGCAGTGCTAATGTATTTGGCACTTCTTTTCAAGTTCTCTCTTTTCCTGCTGCGTTATCACCGATCATGCACATGCCTACCTCTAAGCTGGGAGGAAGAAGAAGTACGATTAATGTGAACATTGGGCCATTTTACTTTTTTAAAATTTGTTTAGGTTGACAAAATTGATCTCGCAGTCGTTTGTTGGCACACTTCTTTGTAGTATCTCTTCCTTCTTTGTAATCGTCATAATCATTTTCCAGTGATGTTTGTCTGCAAATTTGTGAAACTTTCATTTTTAGATTGCACATAGAATTTTCCTCAGTAGGATATGCAAGCTTTGGTTTTCGAAGTTGTTTTTTTTTTCATAGAAATCCGAGTGTTTTCAAAATGTCAAACACTCGTCTACTCTTGTGACTCTGGCTGGGTTTTTCTATTGGCTTTCTCTCGAATTGTACTTTGATGCTTCTGTTGGTGTTTCAGGGGGCAGACTGTTGTGACACTTCCAGGCTCAAGTGAAGGCGACAGCGCCAAACGTAAACCGTCGCTTCATAATAAACTGTGTTACATCTTGAGCGACCGCTTCAATCAACTTCCATCACAATTGCAATAGTTCTGAATTTTCATCAAGTTTGACTTAATGTGTTGAATTACACTTCGCATTCATTATACTGACTTCGGAAAACTGAAAACAAACTTCGTGCGAGCAATTGACGCACTACTTTATGTGACGAAAAAAGGGGATATTATGTGATGGTTTCCGAAAGACCCAGTAAGCTATTCACAATTCCACTATCATGACTCGCGATCGCTGTAACAATTGGTCTCTATCGCAATAGTGTGATCTACAAGGGCACAAAGCAATTTGATAGAGTAAGACACGCTCTACGCAGTGACTCATACGATAGTGGCTGTTTTCCATGACCCACATATTTATTCGTGAATCAACTCAGGCACTGGGAGCGGACGAGCCGCGGCCCATTGCAGGCTGGAATTTCGCAGCCCCGCGGGCCGGCCGGAGAGTGTTCCTCGGCTCTGCCGCGATGGGCCTCGGCTCAGCCGCAGCTGATTGTCGGGTCGTCCGTAATTCGTTTTAGCTCGCCTTAATTGGCCTTAGTGCAACATGGAACAGAAAATACACGGCAAAAAAGCAAAAATTGAGGCCACCGATATAGCAGCTTCGAAAACCAGCCCGACTTCAAGATTGAATAACGCCAAGATGCTATCGAAGGTTGTTTATAAGAGAACATATGATCTTGTTCCTATCTCGTAGAACATCCAAGGCATTGAGGGTAGCCTGACCGTGCGTTTTTCGTCACGCGAGTATCATCTACTCAAAAACTAGGACCGGCCGAGCCGCGGTCTTTATTTGACATGGGCCGCGGCTCGGCCGAAGTTTCTTACACAGATTTTGGTCCGCGGCTCAGCCGCTGCAATGCTCGCCTCATCATTGAGGGCCGCGGCTGAGCCGGTGAGCCCATTTCCTCCAGCGGCTCGACCGGTGCAATGATAATGACACGAGGGGCTGCGGGTCGGCCGCACCCCGGCCACGCCCCCAAATCAAGGCCGCGGGTGAGCCGGAAAGGCCTTTTGGGGCCGCGGCTCGTCCGCTCCCAGTGTCGAGCCGACCCAATGAAAACTGGTGAATCTGGCCCTAGCAATCCTGTGTTTCTTCAAAACAAGCACATGTATTAGGTCGTTCCATAAGTTCGTAGCGTTTTTATTTTCGTCGTCGTTTTCTGGTGAAGCGGTAGGTTTACCGCAAAATTTGTGTACCCTCCGAAAGAGCCAATTCTACTTTACAAGAATGACGTTTTGTTTTCAATGTATACCTGATGACCTTTGTTTTGTGACTGCTCAAAGCGGAGTTTTTTGTGTAGCAAAAAATGGCGCTTTAGCATCTCCATCATCAGCGCTATATGCGAAAATTACGAGAGGAAACTTTCTATTCGAAATTGTTATGAGCGATAAAGAATACCGTTTACCGGACTATGATGCACGTAGAACAAGAATCCTTGTCAAGGGAGACGCTACAGAAAATGATAGAGCGCAGTTTTACGGTACGTGTAGATGTTTTGCGTTTAGCCGGAATTAGAGAGAGTTTTCTGAGCCAAAATTTTTCGGGAAAGCGTAAAATCGCTGATCACCGGTTGCATTCAAACTTTTGCACCACCTAGACAAAGCTGTTCATCGCTCAAAGCTTGATAGCAGGACGAGAACATTCTGTTACGAAACGACGCGTAAAACTCAAGCTGCAGCAGTCGAAGACAGCAACTTTTGAGACTTCGTTCAAAGAGTTTTAGCATATTGAGTGGACACCATTGTGTCAGCACATCAGCGTTGCTTGCTACTTGCTACTCCGACTATACGTACAGAGAAATATTTGTGGGATATGGACGAAATGCAAAAAGCACGGGTGCCGAAATGGCCATTTTATGCCACTCGAAAAACTTTGCTTTGAGAAAATATGAATCAAAGATCATCAGAATTGCTTGAAAACAACAAGCAGGTTTTGTAGAAAAAAACTTGGCTGTTTCGATTAATACCAGATAATTTGCCGTAAACCAACTGCTTCACCAGAAAACGAGAACGAAAATGAAAACGCTACGAACTTATGGAACGACCTAATATTATAATAACCTCAGTAAAATATACCATTGAGCTGCTGCAATTCTAGATTGGAAAGTCCAAACAAAGCATGTACTAATTACCTCCTAATACTTCATGGAACTACAGAACCTCATGGCAAAGCTGAACTCTGCAACACTTATTGGTGTTGATTCGGCTTTACTGATTACGTTATTTATCAGCGTATGTACACATCTTTCTTCAAAAAAGTTCTAGTTCTCACATAAAAGCCTTAGCTATTAACAGCATGAGTGATCGTAATAACAAATCATTTCTCATTCTTAAACTTTAACTGGAGGTTGTTGATGCTTTAGGTGCAAACTCATGCTTGAGACTAGTGATGACGTTAAGTAAAGTTAAGGAAGTCGACAGCAGCAGATTACATGTATTAAAGAGTGAAAAATTCATGGACTAAACAAATGGAGTCAAATCGCAGAACGTCATTTGGAAAATATTCATTATTGGCATACGAAAATCAAACTAACTGGCCGCTTTCGAGATTGTTTCTGCCTTTGACAGAAGCTTAGAAAAAAGTTTGGATGAATAAACCTTAGCACGTTTTGGGCCCCGCAACGCGCGTCAAAATGGCTTGCTACACCATATGGGCATATCGTTAAGTGCGGGCTTCCAAATAGAAAACGTCACGTGTGACAGGCTGCCAGTGACCAGACTCGGGGACTTCAGCTAGCATGATCCGCACCACACAGTTTTTCAGTTTCCCATCCTTTGTTGAGTCTCACAGACTATTCTCAAATTAGTTTTGCTTAATTATTTGAATTATTTGCCATGAAAGTTGTGAAATGAGCTCTTTAGAGGATGAAAAAAACAAAAATTGAAGGTGGTAAAAAATAGTGGTATAAATCTGACAAGTTTTCTGTACTGCTGCTTTTCGCGCGCGGTTACTGTAACGCCGCGTTGCGACGTGTTCCATTTGGCAACCCGCACATAACGAGCGCCCCCCCCCCCCCCACAATACGTAGCACGACAGGCGTTGACCGAATCGAATTGAGGACCGAATTTTTTCGTTGCCAAATCTCGAGCTGAATTCATTTTTGTAACACATGATGAATGTTGTGTTACGCATTCCTCTTACGCTTATTTCCACATTGTCCGCTATTTGGCTGCCTAAAAAAGCCCCAATTTTCAAAAAAGTGAGATTTTCTCAAATTTGGTTTATGAGAGCTCGCAGACCGAGGTAGGCGGATGGGGGGGGGGGGTTGGAGCGCCATTCCCGAATGGGTCGCGAAATTTTTTGAAAGTTACATGAGTTATAAAAATGTGCAGATGACCTCTTTATAATTCCAGTAAAAAAATCCTTCTTTTCAATTTTGGGGCCATGGGCACGCAAACTTAGGAAGGGTATCAAAAATCCCTACCAACCCTTCCTTCTAACGAAAACCTGGGATGCCACTGCAGGAGAGTTATGTGACATTACGATCACAATTATCACACTTTTCTCGCACACACCTTTCTGTACTATTGATATGTGTATAGTCGTCCTCACCCCACTAGTCGGTTCAGTGGACGAATTCGAATTCAAACTGGAGCAGGCCGGTCGCGGCACCCACATCTTCACTTCAAAACTACGCATACTTCTTTTTGGTTTTTTACACCGTTGCTTGTTAATCTATGTACCATGCTAATGTTTTCAGTCAAATTTGCTTTTTGTTATTGTTGAATGTTGTTTTCGCGCAGGTTTTCGTTTAGATAATTTTGTTTGAGCTTCCAGAAACGATGCAGATGGCAAATTCATGTTATATTGATCACTTCTGCACGTGTTACTTACAAAGGAAAAAAGATTTACAGCAGAGGTTTTCATCTGTATTCCTGTAATTATTTGTATTTAGACTTTAAGTAACGAGCATATAGCAGTAAAAATAATGCTTGACAACAACAAAATAGCATTTTGTAAACGAATTTACCCTATTTTCAGGTGTATAAGCCGCTTTTTTGCTCTAAACGCGAGCAGACCCAGGCGTTTCGCCGCGTCTCGCGAAGCGGTCACCTTATCGCATATTGCTCTCACTTAACGCGCTCCATGCTGACAGTCAGTCTTTTGGCGTGTTCGCCTTTAGAGCGAAAAAAGTGCGGCTTATACACCTGAAAATAGGGTAGTACTTGCAGCATGAAGATTGACAAACAATTACACTGAAAAAACCATAAAGAAACATGCGCAAAACCTGAACTGAGGGTTCAGCTGTCGCGCTCTGCCGCCACTGGCCTGCTCTTGTTCGAAATCGAATCCGTCCACCGATCGACTAGTGGGGTGATGACGACTATATACGTCTCTATGCGTATAGCGGGCGCGGCACTGCAGACATTTGCCACGTCAAGAAACTTGTTGAACCTCCATTCTAAAGCACTTTTTTTCGTACTCTTTAGCTATCAGAAACTGCCACGCGCATACGTTGGCAAACGTCGGCAATATTCCGCCCGCTATACCATGGGGAATCGATGATATATAGTAGATGAGTGAAAACTTCAGATTTGCTCAAAACATAACAAAACATTGGTTCTTCGGCATCATGAATACAGATGTGATCTCGATTGTGATTGTAGAGTAATTTTACGCAACTTAAGTGAACGATGCATCATTGTTTTGACCAGACGTGAATTTTGACTTAGCCCTCAACCGTTTACTTGCCGTAACATCGCGCTTGCTTGTGAAATCAACAACATATTCATAATCAGCTTGCTAGATCATCTCCATGAACGGTAGTCAAATCTGTTATTTCGAGTTTCCTGCCATGGCCATACAGGGAGGGTTTTCGTTTATCAAAACAGGAAAGGTTTGTTTTGTAAGAAGCTCTTTTATTTCCTTTGCTCTGTAACAAGGTATCCTTAAAAATTCGATCGATCAGTTCAAAAATGAATTTCGCCAAAGTTCGACGTTTGCGACGCCGCGCCAATCTGCAATGATCTGTCACTCCTTTACCCGAGCAAATTAACCTGGCGCATGACCAGAACTATGTTGAACATTAAACTTGTGCCCTTACGGTATTCTCATATCAAAAGGAGACCGTTTGTAGTTGCAATCGAAGCGCTCTAACACGTTATCGACCCATGCTGCACATGGTGCAGCACGGAGTTTCATGAGAGTTTCATTCTAGATTTAGCGGTGACTTTTGTCATACTACAAGAATATCAGTTCAAAGGCCAGAGACAGTAATTTCGAGAAAACTTAATGGAGCCGCCTCTACTTGACACTTAGAGAGATAAGTGACTGACGTGACTAATTAGTGACTAATTAAACAACGGTTTCAACATGCTGCGACAATGCAAGCGACGCATGCCTTCGCAACTTTTGTTTCTTCACTTTCCAAAAAACAGTGTTTACTACCAATGTGTGCCCTGTGCGGCTTATAGATTTGAGCACTATTCCATATTGTAATCTTGTTTCTATCTTCTTCCAAGAAAACAGGGCTTTTCTCATGTGACAAAATTTAGAAACTCAAAAAAATGGGACACGAACTTTGTTTGACATGCTGATCACATATATAGTACTCGTACTGCAAATTAAGGCTTCTTTTGTCAACTAACAAGCAAAAGTGTAAATTTTCTGCCTTGCACGCATCCGCGTTCCTAGAAGTGCTAATATTCCAATTCTTTCGACCTTTCGCAATTCACGAAATCCACATCTCATAGCTACTAACTTGCCACATAAGTTTTGCAACTTTTCCCGTAACATATAGGCTGTAATGTAAGTCTGCCCAAACCGTCTAATTTTCGATAATGTAATCGAAAAAAATTTAAGCATTTTTTGAAAACTGCTGAAAATCGAGGTTTTACGGGTTTTTGGGAATCACTAAGCCGTAGAAAACTTGAATCAATCAGATTGAAAGGAAATTATATGCAGCATGTAGCTAGAAGTTGACGCATCAAAATCACTAAAAAAGAGGTGGACTTTGAAACAAATGAAGATAGAGCGCCTTTGAGAAGTTGAACAAGTCAAATGCGTCAAATTCGTAGGGCCATCTTTCAAAAATTAAGCTGCGAAATCTCAGAATTTGTTGAAACTTTGCACAAAAGAATATTGATACTTGACCTCACAAAAGAAGCTTTTTTTCAGGCGAAAAGGGCCCCATTTTTGTGATCAGCATGTCGGATAACCCCCATAGGCCAAGTTTTGGCAAAATCTGAATCAGTTTAAAATTTTCCCCATTATGCCGTAAACTTAGTGTAACACTTAGATCGATTAGATGGCAAAATTCGACAAAAATGTCTGCATTTGCAGTTTGCATTACCATTAAAATGCCAAAAAATGAATGTGCTACGTTGAAAAAGACAAAAGTTACATGAAAAGTTACATTACCTAAGTGCGAAGCAGGAATCATAATAATCATTAGGTTGGCTAAAAAAATAAGTTCGGTCTTTTTTAGCGGTTTGTAGAATTGTCACAAATCACTATATGTGTGTATATACAGTGTGTCCCAAAAAAATGTGCCTACTGTTTGATTATAAATAACTCTCATGTAATGCAATTTTTCAAGAAGCTTTACGTACCGTTCTTTAGAGCGAGGTTAAACTTAGGTTTACAGTATAAAGCGAATCGTCGATCGCTCTTCATTACTGTAGAATTAGGGTACGAACTTCGACAAGATTTTAGGCCTTTGAAGGATATATTCTGCCTCCGAACGAAACCAAACAAGCCAAAAACTCTTATATTACGGTAATTGGAGCCGCTGATTTCGAATTTGAAATTTCCATGTTACTGTGATGCTTCTTTCCAAAGTCATCCCTGGTAGACAGTAATAATTGAATTCCACTACTTGTCAGAAATGTGATTACACCGTCGAAAAAACTGAAAACACTCGTAAGAAGTTGTTAGGTGGAATTAGCATCCGCGAAAACTCTAATACACGATTTTTCAGGTTTTTTTGAAAAAAATTTTGTTAGGTGGTATATTTCACAATGGATCGATGCTGAAAGTTCTTACCGTAATCCTAAAGCAATGAAGGGCGATAGATGATTCTTTCCAAACTGTAAATCTAAGTTTAACCTTGCCCCAAAAAAGTACCCAAAGCTTCTTGAAAAACTTCATTACAAGAGAGTTATTTACAATCAAACAGTAGGCACATTTTTTAGGGACACCCTGTAGTACCATTAGAGCAAGTCATAGAGAATTGGATGGTTGACCCCGTTTTCTCAAAAATGATTTTTCCGATATGGTGATTACCAAATGGTGCAGAAATAAGAAACAAGAATGACTAGACTTTTTCCTCAAATTTACGAAAAGTTATCTACCATCGGCTCCCCGATTGCCGCGAGGGTGGACTCAGGCGAGCGTGTCAGCGATGCGGTTGCCCTGTGTTACAACATGGCTGATAAATTTATTATCGGTTGAAAATCGCGACCGCCCTCGCAGCAATCGGGGAGCTGATGGTACGAAAACAAACTAAACTCAAGTGTAAAATGTAGATTCGGCGTCCACACAACAAATCATCAAATTTCCGACCGTTTGCATGACCACGAATAGTCGAATTCGAGCAATCTGGAATGCTCAAAATTTAACTTTCACCCGCAATTACCTGAAAAATTTTCACATCTTGGCTGCAAAAATTCAGAAACAGCAGGTCACAGCCCCATTGTGGTTCACCACCTAGTCAGAGGCTGCATTTTTCCAGCCACCAAATTGCCCGCCTATGTACTCGCTGCAGGATGAGAACGAAAGTGGGAGAGTTAAAAAAGCGATTTTTTTTAGAAGTCTGACCATAAAAAGGTTTGACTACTATTTTTTGGTGGCAGAAAATTTTGACTACTCAATATTTGAGAGTAAATGCTTGAAGCTATCTGCGAAAAAATCGTGGATGAATAGCTGTTGCATGGATTGTTATTAAACTCTGAATTTTCATGTCATAAACAACTTATTTATAAGCCAACCTAATATTATAGTCTGATACTCACATGTGCTAGGATGTTAAGGTGCGAAACTCGTTCTTGAAATATTAGGTCGATCCAAAAATTCGTGCCGTTTTTCTAAACTCTTCAAATTATTTAAAAGGATTTTCTTTTCTTCCCACAATGGTGTTCATCTCAAAATTTTCGTTCCAAACTTTTGGAAGAGTTTCGGTAATAATTGGTTAGAATAAATCGATTGCAACGCGACGCAATTTTTTGGCATCTGCAACTGGCTTTCCAGTAGTGTTAAAGTCATTTTTCCGAAAATTTTTATTTGCGAAGCTGTAAAATATACAAACGCTTCCCATTCGGAAATTGAAGCCTCCAAAAATTGATTACGACTGAACACCAAAACGGCACGAGCATTTGGACCGACCCAACAACAAATCTAAATCTATCTTTTTTTTGAAAAAAAAAAACACTGTCTTTTATGGTTCAGAAAAGTCATCGAACTTCGCCAAAGTCCGTGTCTCATCTCCATATTCTCGTTCAGAATGGTCGAAGTTGGAATTCATGGACAGCTTTCGACCCAGCTTGGCAAGGCGCATAATCTGTTGTATACAGGGTGTCCCAAAAAATGTTTAGAACGTTTGATCGTTAATATCTCTCTTCCCAAAAAGTCTTTTGCCTTGCTTCAGGTACCGTTTTGTAGAGCTGCTTCAACTTAGATTTCCATTATAGAACGAATCACCCATCTCTCTTCATTACTGTAGGGTTACGGTAGAAACTTGAAACATATGGTGTCAATGTGGAAAAAGCTGCCGTTTCAAAATTTTTCAAAAAATTGTGAAAACTTGTGTAATAGGGTTTTTATAGACGCTGAGTTCAATACTCAACTATTCACAAGATTACGAAGCTTTCTAAACGGTGTAATCGCACTTTTTAGGAACATTGAAAAAAAGGCCGCTACCTCTTACCTTGCATAGCTCCTCAATGAAGCATCATAATAAGTTGGGAACTTTACAGTTATAATCAGCAATTCTAATTAGCCTGGTGTAAAAGTTTTCAGGCTGTTTTGTTTCCTTTCTGAGGCAAAATATGGCCTTTCATGGTTCAAAACCCTCTTTGAAGTTTCTACCGTAACCCTACAGTAATGAAGAGAGATGGGTGATTCGTTCTATAATGGAATTCTAAGTTGAAGCCAGCTCTACAAAACGGTACCTGAAGCAACGCAAAAGACTTCTTGGGAAGCGAGATATCAACGATCAAACGTTCTAAAAATTTTTGGGACACCCTGTATATAGAAATGCCCTCTCACAAGGGAAGTCACTTAACTTAGGTCCCCTTTTGAAATGACACACATATATTTAAAATCAGCTCAGAACGCTGATTTCAAATATGCTGTCCTTAGCTGCGAAGCGTTCCTCTGAAGCAAGTTATGAGCTTTTTAGTATGTGTAATTGACATATAACTGAATATGAAAAGAAGGCCTTTAGATGAAAATCTGCCTAAAAAAGTGGTGGGAAATCGAAATAACATCAAATTGAGTCATTTGGCTCTGATAGGGTGTTGTATGCATTTGAACTATTACCTGGATGACGATACCGTAGCATGCCTAGGTCGGTCAGCACGCAAACTTTGCTTAGGAAAAAAGCTCATAACTCGCTTCCGAGGAAAGCTTCGCAGCTAAGGACAGCATATTCGGAATCAGCGTTCCGAGCTGATTCTAAATATGTGTGTCTCATTTCAAAAGGCCGACCTAAGTTAAGTGACTTCCCTTGTCAGATAGTGCAGGTGCACAATAGATAGTGTTCTTTTGGATTTTTGCATACGATACTACTCAATAGGGCTTATTCATTGCACAATGAGTAACCTACCATAGCTCTATGAATCGGACAGATTATACCGTACTCCAGTCGGCACTTTTATATATCAGAATATCAGCCTTGCTAATCGAACGGTGTTCTCGGATTCAGTTCATCCATTCTGAGCAAAATATGGTGATGTGACGCAGATTTCGGGTGAACTCCGCTGGAGTTCAGCGACTTTTTTGACGAAATGTGTGCTGTACTATAGAAGAAAGTCGTACAGAACAGTGATCTGATGTAGCTTCTTGTTGTAGCCTTGAAGAGCGGAATTTCACGGTTCGCAGTAAGATTTGTTTATCTAAGAGTTATCTTATCGTTTACACCAATGCGTCTATAAAAGTTTTTACGTAGCAGTAGGTCATAGTTTCCATGGTAGTTGATCTTGCATGAAAATACGAAACTGGATATTCCTAATTTATTACAGTTCTTCCTGTCATCGTACAGATACAGTTCGAAACCAAGAATTACATACAGAAGTTTCTTTTCTGTAAAATGGCGTTTTTCAACAAATTGTCTGTTTTCATATTGATAAGCTAGGTGGGGGCTTGCCGTAATCGCAAGCTTCGCTTTCAAGGCATACAAGTGGTGTTGAAGTCTACGCGAAACTCCGATCCTTTTCTTTCCGAATTATGCATTGTATTTGAGTTTCTAATAGCAGTTATAAACCAGCATTCACACTATGACTTTGGGCAATCTTTTCCAGCGAAATTAAGTAGTGAAAAGAATTTGCAAGGTTAACTAAATTTGCAACTTTTCGCATAATTTTTCTATTGCATATGGTATACAGTACCAACACTGCCGCCTTGAAATCCTACGATATAAACGCAATGTCGCTCCGGAAGTGCCGCATCGCAATAGCTCGTCTAAACTTCAACCAATCGAATTCTGGTTTGAATATTTGGAATCAGCTCCTTCTGAGCAGTCGGAGAGTGTTTTCGAAATTTTCAAAATCTCGTTCGCAAAGATCTTTTTTTGGGACCTTCGGCGATATAAACGCATTGGCGCGTTGGTAATGCCGCACCGCAGTAACTTCCCTCAGCTTGGATCTATCAAATTTTAGATCGAATATTCGGGATTGGCATCCCTTGAACTACCCAAAAGCGTTTTCGAAGATTTCAAAATCTTGCTTTCAAGCTTTTTTGGCTCCATGCCAGCGGCGATCTAAGCGCAATGTCGCGTCGGAAGTGCCGCATTACTGTAACTCGGCTCAAAGTTGTTCAACTGAAATTCTAATCAAACATTTGAAATCAGCGTCCTTTTATCTACTTAAGACTTTGCTCAGACTTTGCAGAATCTTTTGTTTTGGTACTCTTTTACATTATCGAGCCATAAAGACAGCGAAATAAACGCCATTTGGCGTCGGAAAAGCCGGATTGGTGTAACCTTCTCCAGGATTTCGCTATAAAATTTTGATATTGATATTTGGAACAAGCAAGCTGCAAGCTATTCAAGTATGTGCTCAAAGTCTGCAAACTCCAAAAAATTTTTTCCAGATTTTTTTGGTCCCCCATAGCGCCTTAATTAACCAGGCTGGCTCAGGCCATAGCTGCAGTGACCTCATTGTATCGATCTATAGTAGAAACTTTACCTGACGACAATTTGAAAGTGAGACTGGAACATGAGCTTCCATACTGTGATGGAATTTGAACTCTGTATTTGAAATTCAAATCATTTTCAGTTTTCACGATTTTTCAAAAAAAAAATCGCTTAGATTTTTGGGAAGTCCAAAATGCTGCATGGAGGGAAACTTGATTGAATAACTTTCTTTTAATATGCTAAGGACTATATTATTCATCAGTAGGAAAGATACTGCGCTTATTTCAGTTACTTTAGGCTTGAACATGGAATTCAGATTTTTCGAGCCGTATTCAAAAAGTAATCTGGTGTAACTTCATGAAAATCGTGTAGCCACCCACCTACTTTATTTATTTTTATTGACTATCTATTGAAGTTTAATTGTGGATTTTAGCGGCCATGAACTGTGGAAGGATTTTGAAAAGCGCGGCAGAATAAAAATTGATTTCGATGGAGCGATGATGTAAATTTAATCTACTTTCCGGCACATTTTACTACGTTTTGAAATTTCTGCATCAGACTGTTTGCGAGATTTTTCTTGCAAGTATCGTGAAAACGATATTGAGAGCTGGACTATTAAAATTATAATTTGTCACCGTATTAGTCCAATTCCTGAAATTCAAAAATAGAACTTGAGTACTTTCTCATAGTTAGTGTAAATCAGAATATTGGGCCTTCTGATGATTTGCGTCACTCCAAGCACTTCGAAATTTAGTGAGTTTCTGCGAGCATTTAAGTAGGTTTAGGTGCACCTGCACCCAGATGACACAGCCATCAGAGGTAAACAAGTGGCAATCGATCGATCCGCACAATTATATTCATTCTTAGCGGTCAAAAACTGAATACTAAGTTCATAAAGAAAAGGATATATTATTGATGTTACTCATAGTCTGAAAAAGGTTTCGATGTTCGAAATAAGAAAAACTGATAATTGAGTTTCGTTTTGTTTAGCTCTCAATTTTCGACACATTTCGTTGGATTTGATAATGTCCTGAAATTTCCCACCAAAAACTTTTACTGACAAGATTTGCGGAATCGACCTCTCATGTGATCACATAGTCAGCAGATTTTTCTGCTATTGAATCGCTTATGTGCAGCTTATTAGACTGCCTGTGAAATCGTAGATTTCAAGTAAGAATGGCAAAACCAGTTCATCACTATTAAGCGTGAAATGTTGAAAAGTTCAAGGTAGAAAATATGATCATGACAGCATCGTTTCATATACCGGCCACTCTTGAGGTTTTCGAGGAAAGCTTGAGAATTTCCAAATCACCGAAATGGAAACTCTACTCTGTCAATTTATAGACTGAATGTTTGGAACATTTACCTGTTAGAAATCATCACTCCGATTCAAAAGTAATTCATTTTATCATTTACACAGGTTTGGTGGTAAGCAGAGCCAAAATCAGATATTGATTTCTCAGTAATTTTGATTAGCATTGCCTTCTTTCAAATCCAGAAGTGAAAAACATGACCCCTCAGTACTTTAGCTCTCAAAACGAGTTTTGCATGACTTTATAAGAATTTTCAAAACGTAGTAAAATGTGCAGAAAATTCGATTAAAATACATCATCGCTCTATCGAAATTAATTTTCATTCTGCCGCGCTTTTCAAAATCCTTCCACAGTTCATGGCCACTAAAATCCACAATTAAACTTCAATAGATAGTCAATAAAAATAAATAAACTAGGTGGGTGGCTACACGATTTTCATGAAGTTACACCAGATTACTTTTTGAATACGGCTCGAAAAATCTGAATTCCATGTTCAAGCCTAAAGTAACTGAAATAAGCACAGTATCTTTCCTACTGATGAAAGGTATAGTCCTTAGCATATTAAAGAAAGTTATTCAATCAAGTTTCCCTCCATGCAGCATTTTGGACTTCCCAAAAATCTAAGCGATTTTTTTTGAAAAATCGTGAAAACTGAAAATGATTTTAAAATTTCAAATACAGAGTTCAAATTCCATCACAGTATGGAAGTTCATGTTCCAGTCTCACTTTCAAATTGTCGTCAGGTAAACTTTCTACTATAGATCGATACAATGAGGTCACTGCAGCTATGGCCTGAGCCAGCCTGGTTAATTAAGGCGCAATGAGGGACCAAAAACATCTGGAAAAATTTTTTTGGAGTTTGCAGACTTTGAGCACATACTTGAATAGCTTGCAGCTTGCTTGTTCCAAATATCAATATCAAAATTTTATAGCGAAATCCTGAAGAAGGTTACACCAATCCGGCTTTTCCGACGCCACATGGCGTTTATTTCGCTGTCTTTATAGCTCGATAATGTAAAAGAGTACCAAAACAAAAGATTCTGCAAAGTTTGAGCAAAGTCTTAAGTAGATAAAAGGACGCTGATTTCAAATGTTTGATTAGAATTTCAGTTGAACAACTTTGAGCCGAGTTACAGTAATGCGGCACTTCCGACGCGACATTGCGCTTAGATCGCCGCTGGCATGGAGCCAAAAAAGCTTGAAAGCAAGATTTTGAAATCTTCGAAAACGCTTTTGGGTAGTTCAAGGGATGCCAATCCCAAAAATTCGATCTAGAATTTGATAGATCCAAGCTGAGGGAAGTTACTGCGGTGCGGCATTACCAACGCGCCAATGCGTTTATATCGCCGAAGGTCCCAAAAAAAGATCTTTGCGAACGAGATTTTGAAAATTTTGAAAACACTCTCCGACTGCTCAAAAGGAGCTGATTCCAAATATTCAAGCCAGAATTCGATTGGTTGAAGTTGAGACGAGCTATTGCGATGCGGCACTTCCGGCGCGATAGCGCGATTATATCGTAGGATTTCAAGGCGGCAGTGTTGGTACTGTACTCAGACTCTGGAAATGTTACAAGCGAAAGTCACGAAGTCAAAGTGCCCGATCACCAGCGCGGGCATACCGATAATGACAAATTAGAATGCTGATTGTAAATCTCCTTTTCCATCTGCAGAGCGCTTTTGGGAAAGAAGTTGTGGGCAATTTTTGGAACGAAAAAATGAACCGAGGGCTGGGATGAAATTAAACTTTGCAGTTTTTCTTGAATTCATTTGTAGTAATGGCAAGTGTCAGGTTAGTTTATACGAAGAATTCCCTCTGCTCAGTACGACAGTATTTATGTTGCTCTATTTGACGTTTAGAAAAGTTGGATCGATCGATTGTATCCCGGCCACTAATTCTTTTTTTTTTGTTCCAAAAATGCTCATAACTTCTTTTCCAAAGCGCTCTGTAGATAAGGAAAGCAAAATGGAATCAGCATCTTAAGCTTCTACTATTAGTATGCATTTGTGACAATCGGCCACATCGACTCCGTGGCTCTCCCTGCTTAGACTATGATGCGAGCTACAGATACAGCAATTTGTTGCGAATTCTGACAACGCTTATGAGGGTTACGGTGAGGGTTGAGCAAAAGGTGGATTACGACTTCGGCCTCAACTTCTGTCTCAGTACCATCTCTCCCTTTCCCAACATCGTCTGCCTATTGTAGACATGGCATAAAGGCTCTGCCAAACATAATTAGTAACTATTTGTAATTATCATGTCAAATAAACCCTGTGGCCATGTTTCAGCGAATTTATTTCGAAAGTGAAACATCTATTCCTTTTGTACTCAATACAAAGCACTACTCCCTATTTGCTCACAGCATAAATCCTGCTCCAAATAGTCATAACTATGGAATTGAAAGCCAGCCAAATTTTCATCTGTCCCATTTTGCGATTACAGTAATTGTGCTTCCAGCACCTATTGCTCAAAGTGAAAAAGATAAATTCAGCTTCAAGCACTTTTACAGAGACTACGAGTTTTGGCTATCCACACTCCATTAACCCACTTTCAAAGCATTCATATCTGTCTTTTTTATGTCGTTGCCACTGCTAAACCTCCTTCTTTACACAGTAGGAAGTTCATTCGAAATTGTTTCTGCTTGGGAAAAATATATTCGGCTTTTTTACCTATGCAAACGGAAAGTACTGAACAAATTTTGGATTACGGTTACGAACTACTGCAATTCTACGTAAGTCGCGAGGGAAGGCGACAAGAGTAAATATATTCGATTGCTTAAACCTCATAATCTTCACAAAAGTGATTCAAGCCTTTGGCCTCTTCTAGTCTGAGATACTGAAAGCGAAAAATGTAATAAACGGATTTTGGCCTGCTCTTAATTCCATCATTTGGAGGTTATTTGAAGTGAGATAGTAGTACATTATGTGCAGAAAGAAGTAGTTAACTCACCTTTGAAACAAACATAACATGATCAAAATTGAACATCTCATGGGTGGCTCAACATTTGGAAAACTCAGTTCGATGAAACTTGGCCCACAGGAGCTATTTGACATGCTAATTATGAAAATTATGCTCTTATGCTTTCGGGGCTCTTATTATCTTATATATAAAGCTGAATGTCTGTTTGTCTGTATGTATGTCTGTCTGTCTGTACTATGTTCCGAATAGAAAATTCCATTTCTGAACCGATCCGGACCAAACTTGGCACACATACACTTCGGGCCCCGGCGGGTGTCATAGGCTACTTTTCGTCATCGATCGATATCGATTTTATCGATTTTTATCGATTTTTTTGCAGAGTTCACCTACGGGACTGGGAGTTGGCACAGGGGGTAATCAAGCATGGGGATTCCGAATACAATATTAGTTTTCAGGATTATCGATTACTTTTATCGATTTTATCGATTTTTTGCAAAGTTTGAGCTACGGGGCTGGGAGTTTGCACAGGGGGGTAATCAAGCATGTGGATTCCGAATACTATATTAGTTTTGAAATCGTCCATTATTTTTATCGATTTTATCGATTTTTTGCAAAGTCTGAGCTACGGGGCTGGGAGTTTGCACACGGGGGTAATCAAGCATGCTGATTACGAGTTCGATATTAGTTTGGCTAAGGGCTAAGGTTATATACGGTGTGGGGTCGAAAACATAGATTTGCTTCAATCTTCGTCTAGGGTAGTCATTTAGCGTTGCAGGATTTGAATGCACAGGGCTAATTTAGATCCTAGATATTCATGAAATGGGGGAAACGGTTGTTTTGCATGGCGGTCTCCAGCCATCCTGATAACCTGTCCCAACGTGTAACGCACGCGGCAAATCTCCCTCCCCCCATTTCTGCTTAGGCAAAAGCCGTCGAAGGGTGTATCGCGCGCGGCAGTGGTCCTGTAAGGAAAGCATTACGGTCGTGGGAAACTTTTATACCACACCTGGTATACGAATTGCCTTTATCGCGGGGATTGAGCACGATATTCTTCGAACAGCACTTTAGGTAATTCCCTGCCAAGGTTTCAGGCAGGTTTATGATTTTTACCCGCTGCAACGCGATGACTATGATATTGTCATCAGCGGCTCAAATAACCCCCATATGCTGAGTTTGAGCAAGATCCGTCACAAAAACATTTTGGGGCCTGGATAGCCGAATAACGCCATTTTGGGCCTGGATAGCCGAATAACGCCAACAGTTTCTAGAATTATCCTTACTTTTTCTATTTTATTGTTTTTTTGTGCAAAATTTGAGCTACGGGGCTGGGGGGTTGGTGAGGAAGGTAGGTGAGTATACTGATTACTCACACAGCGGGAATAGGGAATATAGAAGTGGGCAGGTAAAGGTGTACAGGGATAGAAATGGAACCTTTATCGTTTTTGACAGGGCCAGGCGGAGCCGGGTAAGCCAGCTAGTGCTTACTATAGGGAACAATGGTTGGCCAAATCGTAATGTGTGCTAGTAAAATAGTTTGCTTAATGTGCGTATCTATCTCATTGTTAACGAACACCATGTGTCGCTAAGATAAGTGCGATAACGACCCCTCCCACCTGTTCCCTCAATGAGAACTCTGTGTAGCATGCCACACCCCAAGCTTGACTCTGGCTTCGGTAAGTGTAAGGCAAAAAACACTCATGGTTTCAAGTATTAGGTTGGTGCAAAAGTTCTTTCGCACTAAATTTAAAAAATCATAACTTGTTGAAATCTCAACGAATCTGCAAGATCTAAATTTTGCATAAGAGAAGAGCTCATGTTCTTAGCAAGGATACTTGAACTCTTCGCTATCGAGAACAGATAAAGGAGTGAAGCTGAAGTCCAAATTCACTCAAAATTTGCATTTTTCGTGTAGGGTCATAAAAAATCGGAAACTTGCAACAAAAATCGAAGCAGTCAATATTGTAGGCTCTTTCACAAGCTCTTTCTAACATTGCAAGGTTTGCGCCGATTGAGCGTCTCTATAAAAAGTTATGTTTTTCGAGCAATTAATACAAAAAGGCGATTTTGATTTATTTTGGCATTTTTCAAGGAAATCGTAACTTTCCATAAAGAGCTCAATCGGCGCAAATTTTGCACTGTCGGAAAGAGCTTGTGAAAGAGCCTACAACACTGATTGCTCCGATTTTTGTTGCAAGTGTCCGATTTTTTATGAACCTACACGAAAAATTCAAATTTTGAGTGATTTTGGTTTTAAACTCTTTCTCCTTCATTTGTACACATTAACGAACATTTCAAGTACAGTTGCAAAGAGCATGAGCTCCCCTCTTATACAAAATTTAGATCTTGCAGATTCGTTGAGGATTCAACAAGTGACGAATTTTTGAATTTGGTGCGAAGGAACTTTTGCACCAACCTGATAGTTACAGTTCCAGCTGAAACTTGGTCTAGAAAGCTTGCTCAATAAGTTGATTACAAAAATCATACTCATTTTGCACGATAATGCCTTTTTGGTAGGGCAACAAGGAATGCCAATTTGACGATAGGTGACTATGATAGGCATGTTTAGCATGTAGAATCACTCTATAATGCAAAATCTCGGCAACCCGAGATTTCCTTCTCTAGTTATTGATGGATGTTAGCATCACTTTGGCGTTCACTCGCATTGTTCAAGTTTCCGAAGGCACCAAATCTCGAACAGTCTTCGACTATTAATACTTTTTTTGCAGAGCTCAATCACTCAATCTTAGAAAATGATTTCGGAAATTTTGTGTAGGTATAGTTAACTTAGTCGCAAACGGCTTCATTTTTTACCTTTTGTTTCCGTTTTTAGTCAACAGCTTCTTTTACAGGATTTCATTTTGGCTACGGTACCGCGGTGCATTACCGTATAGCGGTGCAAGCACACACTATATTTGACACTTGGAATCAATGCACTCGATTTACTTCACAAAGTACTATGGAACCGATCGATTTTCTCTCTTATAATTCAATTAATTCGTTCAGGTGCTCCATGTTTACCACCACTATAAGTGCAAGGGCTTCTTCAAAAATCAAATCATCTTAATTGCTCTGTTAATGTCTATGTAGCCTCACTATTAGGATTGTTATACAACTGCATTTATAATTTGATGCATTCTATTTCCATGGGGCGATGTAAGAAAAAGCTCAAAGGGGTTCTTTCGTCTGGGTACGCATGGATTAGCCGATTTGACTCGAATGTCTTTTTTTTCCTTTTTTGCTTGAGAGGGATAGCTCAGGTTATTCACTGGTTGCATTTCATCTCTTCTCGTCTATACATACATCTTTATCTTTATCTTTATCTGATACGCTCGAGGCGTGCTGACAAAACAACAGAACAAAAAACCATGAAGACATGTGTCAGGCTACTCAAGAACGAAAAGAGGTAGAGAAAAAAGAAAGAAAAGAAAAGAAAAAATAAGAAACGCAGTAAAACAATGACATGACTGTACGGCAGCCTAGGTCCAGTTATTTATCAATAAAGCAACGCAACGAACCACTAAAAACGAGCCTGAATGGCATGTTAACTCTCAAAACCTGGATGTTGGCTAATTCTAAAACCAGCAATATCAAACTATCCTTTCAAGACATCTATGCAACTATTAAGCGCAGGCTAAATTTTCTTCTTGCAGTATAGGTTGATTTCTCGAGGAACTAACACTTCTATCTCACCATTTGTTTTATATCAAGACAAATTTGTTGAGTTGACACGTTCGATGTGCATCATTTATGCGTAGGTAGCAGTGCACGCCACGCACCTTCATCGGAAAAATTTTTTTGTCGCCCTCCCCCCACCCCGAGCCGAAATCCTGGGTACGCCACTGATAGGTAGATAAATAAATCTATGCCTATGATACAGTGAACTTCCAAAATCCAGTAGTTCTGAAAGAATGCTTGAACTATTTCAGTTTCAAAAACATTGTGCTCACTTATAGCTCACATTGTAGTGTAAATGATACCGAAATTTGGACGCGCCTTATTTGGGTAGGTGAAGTTACGAAGGAAGTTTAAAACTTAGTTATAGCCTAATATATCGTACAAAACAGCATATACTCGCAAGAAATCAACTTCATTGACATTTATTTCAGCTTTAAACGGATTAGTTAGCCTAATTCTTTCAAGATAACTTTCGATGCATTGGCGACATTTATGCTGGACCTTCAAGAAATACTAATGACACTATTTAGGAGAAGGGAGATTACTCTTATACAAATAAAAACCAACGCCAAGAAACTCGAGCAAGAGGAACGATAGCTGATGGGTGTCAATAACTCGCGCATCTTTTTCCGTCATTTTTGTCCATCAGCCGCAAGAATCTAGAGCATTTCTTCCTATTACACTTTCATTTGAACAGGAGAATGAGATAGATTCTGTTTGCTTGTAAGTGAAGTGTGAAAATAAATTATAAATGTAAAAAAGGGTTTCAAAGGTTAAACTTCAAGTATTTCAAGCTTATTCCTGCAAGAACATAACCGATTGCTCATACCACTGGGCTCTGAGCAGAACTCATAGAGTGAAGCATTTATTCCAACTTCATATTCATAAGACTGAAATCAGCGCAGTTTGAGGCAAATGTTACATTGGCAGAAGCTGCTGGCAATTAATATTGTTCCTCTTGCACTACACATAACTATTTCGTCAATCATTTATGATAAATTAGAACAAAAATCGTTTTTACCCTTGATCGGAGTAATGAAATTATCAGTCCTCTCGGATTTCCTCAGCAAAGAAGGAGGGCTAACCAATAAATGAAAAGCTGAAATATTACTACCTGAATCTCCTTGTGTCCTTGCTCCAGCGGTGCAGCTCACGAGTGAAGTGGATGGGCAGAAAGGGTGTCAGCAATTACAATACACATTACTCTACATTACACTTTAGCTAGCAAAATACTAATTCAGAGGCGGTGGATCGACAAAATGGACCCTTCTCGGATTTTGGTGGGTTTAGGTAGTAGACTTCGAAGTACATTGTAGCCCAAATCCCACCCTCCAATTCATGCGCTAATCCCTGAAAAACACGCTCCAAAACTCCACCAATGACGCTCCTCATGGATGTGGGCGGGGCTGATGGAGATTTGAAGCTCCTTTACAGGACTTACCGCCTGAATTGGGGGTGGGGTGGGAACACCCTACAGTGTACTTGGAGGGTCAACTAATCTTTGATTCAATTAGCTTGGCTCCTGAAATCCGGGGCTTGTGACCTGATTAAGGCCACTTGCTCTCGCGACGTAGTCTGCTCTCCTTCCGCGTGCTCTCTGATCATTATCTGGTCTTAATTAGGTCACGAGGCCCCACCTTCCAGGGACCAAGCCACTGGATACAAAGGGTACCTAAATGCACCAAGATTCGGGAAGGGTCCATTCTGCCGATTTCCTGCCTGTAAGCCTATGAATATTGTATGCTATACGCAACCAAAATTTTCTGTGGAGAGTAAAGTAAGCATATTATTATCGTGTGTATATGTGTGTATGTTTTGATGTGCATGTATGTGTGTATGTGTGTATGTGTATATGTGTGTATGTGTGTATGGTGTGTGTGTATGTATGTACGTGTTGTGTGTGTGTTCTCTCTTTATGTAGTAGAACCAGGCATCAGTAAAATTGCACTCATAAAGTGTTACAATTTCATATGCAACAACTCCTAAATAGGTCTATAACTTGAAAAATCCAGACAAAGCGTACTTTATATAAACCTCATACTTTACGAAATTGAATCTCATCATGACAAAACTACGCCTTGCAATGCCTAGTTCGGCTTTACATATTGATTACATCGTATCAAATGTCAAAGTGTTTTCTTGAAAAAATGCTAGTCTTCCACAGAAATCCGTGGCTATTAGCAACATATTCGTAATATCAGATTATTAGATTGTAGAGAAAGTTCTGCCAAAGAGGTTGAGCCAAATTGTTTCATTTATGTCTTTATCATGCGTGGCTACCAATTAGCGATGTTCTGGTCATGCGTACTGAAGACCTTAGCCTAGTGATTAAATATGTCATTGATGCTCTTTCTTAAAAAGAGTGCTGGCTGAGTTTCGAAACAGATGAAGAGTTCGATTGACACCTATATTCAATGAGTTATTTCTTGCTTGAAAGAAGGCCCAGGTACCGGGGCAAGTAATAGTCGGATACTTTATCCAGCCAATATACAGGGTACGAAACAGATTTTCAAATCAAGCTGGAAGTTCTGCGTGTCCATAATCTGCAAAATGTGTCTTTTCGCAAAACTGAGCGCAACGGACTATGTTCGTTTTTTGGGCATTTCTTCCTACTTGATCGTCATTTTTTCTAGCTGAATAGCGTATTGGGTAGCTGGAGCCATCGCACACTAAGAACTCATCTCAAACCATCACCTTGCACATTCACTTTTGATAACTATGAGAAGAAATGGCAGAAATTTCTTTGCAATCTAATATTGCACTTCTACATAATTCAGCTGAAGATTGTTAGTGCTATTATTATTTTACTTCGGCTGCAGATTTAGGCTTGAAACTACCGACATCGAGTAAAGTCAAAGGAGGTAATGTTGGCTGATTTAGATATGCACTCAGTTTGACGAAAGAGACAATCGTAAAATAAACAAATAAAGTTGAACAGCAAAACCTTGTTGTGATAATCAGAAAATACAAGAAGTGAAGGTGCTATTCTAAACAGGTTCATTATTGACTTACAGTTGAGAAATTGAACTGACTTCGTGGCTGCTTTTGAAATTGTTTTTACCTCTACTAGAAGCTCAGAGCAATGTTTCTAATAAAATAACATTAAGTTTCCGATACTGGGGCCCGCACGTCACGTGAGGACGGGCCATCTAAGTATCTAAGTAAGTAAGTAATTTTCCGATATTTTGAACACTTCGCCGCTATCACTTCAATCAACATGACAGTATAAGTTATCATAGCAATGAAACAAAATAGCTGCATAAAAGATGCAGTACGCCGCTGAAATAGATTACAAATCGCATAATAGCTCAGTATCAACCTGTAATAAGATATTAGATTGGTAAGTTCATTTTGTGATAGTGAATCCAAACACTTATTCTGAGAAGTAAAAAAGTCGCGCTTCACGGCACTGATCTGATCGTAGCTTTTCCTTGACTAGTTCTGGCGGTACGCTTTCAAGATTTTCACTCTTATCTGTTTTTGGACTCAAAGTTATCGTGAAATTACCTTAAAATCTCGGTAAAAATGTGAAGTAAAAGTAGTGCAAGGTCACCTATTATGGCCATACTTTCCTTCGTAGGTAATCTTGCACAAAACTGCGAAACAAAATATTGAACAGCTTGAAAATCTACCACGCTTCCTATTATTGCATTTTTTTTTTTGCAAAATAGTTCGCAGGGATCATCTGACAATGCAGAAACTTCGTTTAATTCTTACTAAAAACGAACTCTTTTGGTATAAAAAGATTCTTCACCAAAGAAATGCAATAATAAGGGGATTTTTCCGTAGAACTATATGTCTTCCACAAACTTTGTTTTGACGTTATTTTGAATGAAAATTCGCCACAGTTACAAGCTTGTTCTCTAAAGTTAGCCAAGTGAAAGTTGCTGTTGAACTCTATCGTGAAACTCCGATCTTTTTTCACGACCATTCGTTGTAATTTGTGTTCAGCATATCGAAGATTGATGTCTTTACTCGAATTACATAAAAGCTAGTCTAATAATATACAGAAGCAAGATTTATACTTTAACTTTGGGTAGTCGCGGTCTTTCAGCAACATCAGCCAGTGAAAAAAATTGAACAGAGCACAACAGCGTTTATCCCACAAGCTTACTCTTCCTTACTTCCTATCGTTCTGTTTCCTTGCGCAGGTTTATCGTACGGATTTTCTAGCCCATGTTTTTTAAGACATTTTCCAATGCATTTGCGACATTTAGGCAGGGGTTCTCCGAAATAACCATAATGTCTTCGACAGGAGCCCCTTCTTATACATAGTGACACGCACTGCAAAAGCAGCTGGAATACTCAGCATACCCATATCACACTCGTACTCACCGCGGCTGCCGTTCTCTTTGCTTCTCTTACATTTTTACAACTTCCATCATCATCATTCCCTTTCCAACAGCAAAGCCAGTCCAGACATCCTGCAGCGCACAAATGCACCAGGATCAAGATAAGGAATGGTTGGCTAAACATTGGCTCTGAAACATAATTCGAAAGAATCTGGAAGCAAAATCTACGGAGCTTGCTCATATTCAGTTAGTGCTTATTGTACCGCAAATGTTGGAGATATCATGAGTACTTTTGTAATCTTTCAAAAATGGTTGGTAATTCCCATGATATTTCGCTTAAATATGAAGACTATCATAATGCTTTCCGGTCACCAAATTCACTACTTTTCTAGTTAACGCCGTTTCGTCTCCAGAAAATAAGGGCTCGATGACCAAGCTTTTACATGTGGGATTCTATATGAATAAAAATGGATTAATTAGACGTATGTGTCAATTTCTTCATTAGGTTGTCCGAAAATCGATGCTTACTTACGCGATCCCGGCAGCGTAGATATAAAAATTTGAGAAACATGCCGTTTGATAGAGCAAGGTAAGCTCTACAAAACCGCGCTTGTATAATTTCAAAAAGTTTGATCCAAGAGAAGTTTAAAACAAAATCAAAAAAAAATTCAAACACCCACGAATCAGATTTCTGTCCAGAATGATCCTGTGGTCTTCCAACTTGGTCACTCATGTTATTCCCTATATCAAACAATCATATGCACACTCACTGCATTTCAACATTGCTAAAAATTGGAAATTAAAAATGGCTCAAAATGCCGAATGTATCGTCTTTTCAGATTTTTATGCTAAATTTTATTTTTTTGGGACTAGCCCTTGTAGGGAGCTGTAAATCCATGGTTGCGCTTTTAAAGATCTGTAGTTTATAATTACCCATGCCAAAGTAGCTTCTCCCCCACAATGGTCGGCCGCCTCATCGTGGCGTGGGGGTGACACTGGGTGTCGAACTGCGATGCACAGCCGAGTGTATACTCTGGCAGGGCCTCCCAAGCTGTGAAGGAGTTCGACGTTTCCGGTTTCGGCCGGATGCCTAGCTAAGAGCCGGCCAGGCCAGATCCGCCGCCGTCTGGTTTTCAGGTCGCTAGGCGGTTCTCCCCGCTCCAAGCCCGGGGTCAGCGATCACCCCGTGGAAATCAAGAGTTGGCCTAGTAAGTCTGCTCTTGTAGGGGAAAAATTTCATTACTCTACCAGTTAGAAGAATAGAAAGAAACCCTGTACATCGGATCCCGCCTACGGCGCCGGGTGGTAGCAAGACTGATGTCAGGGTCTTCAGGGCGCCTTTTGGATTGGACAAAAACGACACGTCTGCCCGGACGACACGCCACGGAGACTGCCTCATGCTCTGCACCTACAACGCCAGGACAGTCTCCACAAACGCCGACCTCCACGCTCTTCTCGACGCTGCAGAGCACATCAAGTACCACATCATCGCTCTGCAGGAAACGAAGTCCAGGAAGAAGGACGTGCGACAGATGAATGATGGAACACTCATCATTCGTGGTGAGAAGGTTCCATCACGAAACGTGGGAGGTGTTGGCTTTGTCGTCCACCCATCTATCGTCCATCTTGTCGATTCGCACGAGATCCTATCACCCCGACTAGCCATCCTACGACTACGCCCTCCACGTCAGAAGACCATCAGCATCATCAACTGCTACTCTCCAACATCAGCAGCTGACGACTCAGAACTAGATGCTTTCTACGAAGACGTGGAGGAGGTCGTCCGCAACGAAAAGTCCTTCTACAAGTATGTTGTGGGCGACTTCAATGCGAAAATCGGGATGCCACTAGAAAAGGAATATAGGATCGGGAAGTTTGGATATGGGCTCCGGAACGAAAACGGCAACCGTCTTGTTGGGCTTCTCTCCGCCGCACGACTTTTCCATGGAAATTCCATCTTCATGAAGAAAGAACATCGCCGGTGGACATGGGAATCACCCAACGGAACGACTCACGCGGAGATCGACCACATTCTCGCCAACCGAAGGTGGAGCTTGCTCGATGTCTCAGTAGTTCCATCCTTCTGCAGTGGCTCCGATCACCGCCTCCTTCGAGCGAAGATACGACTCAGCCGAAGGCTGGAAAAGAAAGTCTGTCACAGTGCCGCGAGAAGGAAGGAAGTCGTTTACGACGGTAACAGGCTGGAGGAGCTCATATCAAGATGTGACTGGCCCATCGAGGAGGACCCAACGTATGACTACGACCGGCTTCTGAAAGGATTGCGAGCCTGCGGAGAATGTGCCTCAGTGACTTCTGAGAAGAACTTGGAACGTATATCGAAGACCACCAAGGAATTGCTCGAAAGAAGAAGATTTCTGAGGCAGGATCCGAATGCAACCCATCTCGAGCGACTGATAGCCAACGCCAGTTGCAGAACAGCTTTGCAGGAGGATCTCAGGAAGTACAGGCAAGCCAAGATACTGGAAGCAGCCGAAGAAAGACGAAGTCTTAAGAAATGCCGAAGGGACCTCTGTGAATATCACGTACCGCTGGCTGCACTATTGAACGAAGACGGGACTCCGACTTCTTCCCGATACAAGATGGAATCTATCGCGAAGAACTTCTATACCAACCTCTTCCGCTCATCAACACTCGTGCCGATGCCCGTTGTTCCCACTGGAGAAGTACCACCACGAATTCTACCTGCTGAAGTGCGCACGGCGATCCAGACCATGAAGACATCCACGGCTCCAGGACCAGACCATCTTTCCGTCGAATTTCTGCGAGCCGGAGGACAACGTCTACACGAGATTCTCGCGTCGCACCTGACATCTTACCTTCAGAAGGAGAGGATTCCCGACCAGTGGAGAACGTCAAGAACCGTCCTTCTTTTTAAGAAGGGTGAACGGGAAGATCTTCGAAATTACCGTCCAATATGCCTGCTGAGTGTGCTGTACAAGCTCTTCACGAAGATTATCCTCGCACGCATATCTAGGACACTGGATGAAGCCCAACCCCAAGAACAAGCTGGATTTCGCAAAGGATTCAGCTGCATGGACCACATCCAGACGGTTTCGAGGGTCATAGAAGTCTGCCGGGAGTACCGACTGCCTCTCGTCCTAACCTTCGTCGACTACGAGAAAGCCTTTGACAGCGTCGAAACCAACGCCATCCTGTCTGCGCTAGTCGACCAAGGAGTGGAACCAGCTTACGTGAGGACACTAGCCGACTGCTACAAGGACTGTACAACAACGATGCAGCTATTCCATCGCCCCCTAACCATTCCAATTGGGAAGGGGGTTCGGCAAGGCGACACTATTTCGCCGAAGCTGTTCACCGCGGCCTTGCAGTGGGTGATGAAGTCACTGGACTGGGAAGAGAGAGGCATACGAGTTGATGGGAGATTCCTATCCAACCTTCGTTTTGCGGATGACATCGTCCTTTTCTCGAGCAGTATCACTGAAGCAGAGGCGATGCTGAAGGAACTAAACGAAGTAGGGAAGAAGATCGGACTGCGAATAAATCGGAAGAAGACTCAGTTCATGAAGAACGCCCTTTGCGAAGATGCAGAAATGGAATTGGAAGGCACCCCTATCATGGAGACGTCTTCTTACGTGTATCTCGGACGTTCGATGAACATGGAGAACGACTTGAGGGAAGAACTTAACAGGAGAAGAAGAGCAGCCTGGGCCGCCTTCGGGCCTCTGAAGGAAGCCACCGACCAACTGACGGACCCGGAGCTTCGTGCCCACCTGTTCGACTCAACCGTTCTCTCCCAGCGCTCTGCTACGCAGCTGAGACTTGGGCCGACACCGTAGCCACGTCGAAAGCTTTAAGGACCACCCACAGAGCGCTCGAGCGCAGTCTTCTGAAGATGACCCGACACAAGCAACATCTAGTCGGACTTCGCAGCACGGATATGAGAAGAATGTCCCGTCTTCGTGACCCAGCGGAATACGTTGCGAAAGCGAAACACCGATGGGCCGGTCACATAATGAGAAGAACGGACGATAGATGGACACTAAGAACATCTGAGTGGATTCCTCGCGAAGCCAAACGTCCTCGAGGAAGACCACCAACGAGATGGGCAGACGTGTTCGTGGAACGGATGGACCAGCTGAGAAATCAGCTGGATACGATTCTTGCCCCTGGAACTCGTGGACGCAGCCACCGACGACGACCAAGAAGATCGTGGATGTCCGAAGCGAGGGACAGGGATCAATGGCGACTTCTGTACTGGGGCCCGCACGTCACGTGAGGACGGGCCATCTAAGTAAGTAAGTAAGTAAGTAGCTTCTTGCATTTGCTAAGGCATACCAACTTTCATTTTCTCAACTTCTAACTGACAAAATACCGCAGCTGACATACGAATGTTTGATGTGCACGAATATATCCTGACCAAGTTGGAAGTCCGCAGCATCATCCGAATAAAAATGTGTTGAGTGTTTGAATTTTTTTCTGCATTTTGCTTTCAAACCTCCCGTGGATCAAGCTTTTTGCTATCATTTCAAATGCAGCTTATAGAGCTCGCTATGCTTTATCGAGTGAATTGTTTTCCACATTTTTATATCTACAGTGCCATAAGGAACCTACATGGATTTCCGAACAAACTTATATTTCAAGAAAAAGTAGTACCGCGCTTGTAAGAAGCATAGAGTATATCATCGTATATAGATAAAATGAATCTTAGATTCTCGAGTTTTGAAGGAGGTAAGAATAAGCTAAAAAGAACAGGGTTACTATTTTTAGCGTAGATAGGTCATATACAGGTTACTATATACTTGTTGTGTCCTCCGCGTCGGACACGTCGACTCTTCGTCCTGAGGTAGCACGCGAGGAACAAAGAATATTTATTAGGAAATAATAGAACAGTTAAAGATAAGAGAGGCAGATGAGTGAACAGACGAACTCTAGAACTGTAGAACTGACTAAGGCTATGAGTGAGCGCCTTTTATAGCGCTCATTTCCCGCGCACCCTGAGGTTGCGATCGACTGCGCGAGGCAGATCACTATGAGGAACAACTGATCAGTACTAACACAACACCTCCCCCAGTAGGGTAGTTACAACAAAACTAGCCTACGACAAAAGCATGAATTACAAATATGAACAGCTAAGAAATCGATTATACATAGATATCACTATCATTTAACAACTACAAAACTAATGAAACAAACATACGATAACATGCTATGGACTAGGTTGGAACCGCTGTACAGGTCTTCTCGTTCTGCTCGATCTCCGAAGCGTTGTCGGCGGCGTGGACGGCTCGTGGCTTGATGTCGACGTCGATGTCGCTGAATCCACGGGTGCTGGCCCATCACTCGCGCTCGCTTGCTCGGAACTTCCTTCAGCAGCATTGTCATTCCTATGTAACGTCTCGTCCTCGGTTAGAACATCTAACAATATCTTCAGAGCTTCAGATTGTTGTTTAAGTTGCTGTTGAACGGCAAGTTGTTCGCCGTTGCTTCTATGCCGAAGCTGATTTGCGTGCTTCTTGCAGACTTCATTTCCAACCATTACTTCATAGTTGACGCGTCCAATACGTCTCATCACCGTCCCTTTCATCCAATGGAAGTGGGGTGGCTTCCACTGCTTAGCGTAAACCAAGTCACCAACTTCGAATTCCTTTCGAACGACTCCATGCTTCTGGTCGAACTGATCCTTCATGCGCTCCCGTCTCCTTCGTGCGAGTGGGTCTTCTGCATCTTCTGTCATTGGGAGTAACAGACTTAATTGCGCAAGTTTCTGCCTAGAAACAACTCCGCTGGCGTCTTGTCGTTTAGGTTCGTATTTGGTGTTGTCCTATACGCTTGTAACACCACGTTCAGAGTCTCTTCTGTTAGCCTCTCCTCCCCCTCTAGTTTCTTGATTCCGCGTTTCAGCGTATCAACGAAACGCTCTGCTTGTCCATTCGATTGAGGGTGGTACGGAGCAGTCCTTATGTGGGTGATTCCACCTTCGTCGCACATCTTCTTGAATAAGTCCGATGTAAACTGAGTACCGTTGTCGCTTATATTGTTTGCGGTAATCCATACCTCGCAAACAAGTTCTTTAAAGCCTTCACCGTCTTCGCAGCCGAGATATTGGTCATCTCGATCATCTCAGGCCATTTGCTGTACGCATCTACCACGATTAAGTAGAAGACTCCTTGCATAGGTCCAGCGAAGTCGATGTGTATCCTCTGCCACACTCGAATCGCGGACGGCCATGCTTCTAATGGTACCTTCGTCGGATTTTTGGCTAGCTCCTGACATTTAGTGCATCTTCGCACCAAGTCTTCGCAATCTTTGTCGATATTCGGCCAGTAGACGTAACTTCGAGCCAATTTCTTCATCCTTACTATCCCTGGATGACCACTATGTAGTTCCTTCAGAACATTTCTTCGAAGCTCCTTGGGTATCACAACCCTTTCGGCTAACATCAGACATTGCTCCACGATTGACAATCTCTCTTCGATTTCGAAAATGTGCCAATTCTTCATTCACTTCTGGCCAATTTCCTTTCTGCACGTAAGTGAGTACTCTTCTAAGTACCGGATCCTTCTTCGTCCAGGTTCATACATCAGATACCGTTACTGGCAGTTTTCTTATGCAACTCTTCAGCATGTAGTCAACGTCGTTCTCAACGGCTGCTTTCACGACATCTTCTTCGAGATTCTGATTTTTCTTCATCAACCTTGACAAGCCATCTGCTTGTCCAAACTTCGTTGTTTTGACATATTCTATGTCGAAGTCATATCCAAGTAGAATTGTAGCCCATCTCATAAGTCGGTTAGCGGAGTAGACTGGAACTCCTTTTTTATCACCGGAAATGGCTAACAGTGGTTGATGGTCCGTCAGTAGTAAAAACTTTCGTCCGAATATGTACTTGTGGAATTTTTTGACAGCAAAGACAATTCCCAATGCTTCCTTTTCGATCTGCGAATAGTTCTTCTCCGCTTTCGTAAGAGACCGCGATGCATGTGCAATTGGCTTTTCGGATCCATCGGCATATCTGTGCGATATCACGCATCCAATTCCATAATCGCTGGCGTCCGCTGCCACGACGATCTTCTGTCTTGGATCATAGTGAGCAAGATTGAGCTCACTTGACAATGTATCCTTGAGCTTTTCGAAGGCTTTTTGATGTGTTTGTGTCCATTCCCACTTCGCAACTTTCTTGAGCATCGCGTCCAACGGCCCACGAAGATCCTTGATCTTTGGCATAAACGCTGCATAGTACGTTACCATGCCAAGAAAAGCTCTCAATTGATTAACGTTCTTCGGCTCATCCATCTTCTTGATTGCTTCGATCTTCTCTGAGTTTGGCCTTCTGCCATTTCGATCTACTATGAAGCCAAGATATCGTATCTCTGGCTTGCCAAAAGAGCACTTCTCTAAGCGAATCCTGAATCCATAGTCGGCTATCCTTGCAAAAACAGCTAGCAAATTCGCCATATGTTCTTCTTCGGTTCTTCCACAGACCAGTATGTCGTCCAGGTAGGTTGCTACACCTTGCAAACCGCTCACCATCTTATTCATTATCTGTTGGAAGATTCCTGGTGCTGTCTTTATGCCAAAAGGCAACCTATTGTACTGGTACAAGCCTCTATGTGTGTTGATCACAACCAATTTCTTCGTTTCTTCTGATAACTCCACTTGCAGATAGGCGTCCGACGAATCTATCTGCGAAAACACCGTGACTCCATTGAGGGATGCGAATGTATCCTCCGGCAATGGCAACGGGTAATCATACGACTCCAGCGCTTTGTTGAGTCCAGTTGAGAAGTCGGCACACACTCTCAACTTTGCATTCGCCTTCCTGACGCATACGATCGGAGCTGCCCACTCACTGTGCGTCACTGGACTAATGACCTTTAGTTCCAGTAGTCTATCCAACTCCTTTTCGACGGCTTCGAGCGCAGCATGTGGGACAGGCCTACAAGCCTTGAATACTGGACGAACGTTTTCGTCAGTTCTCAGGTGCGCTTTCTCCTTTGTGCAGAGTCCTAGACCTTCTTCGCAGACTTCTGGGTAGGTTTTCTTTAGCTTCGTAGCGATGCCGCTGGTTTGCTCTGTCTTCACTTCGGCAACCATTCTGCTTAAGTGATAGGACATATCTTCGTTTTTCTGGATCCATTCGAGTCCTAGCAGTGAGTTGTGAGGCGTCACGTATGCGTAGCCTTCGCTTCTGGATCCTTTGATTTCGTGCTCACACCATAGCTTTCCATGGACTTTCATGGAGCCTCCACTAGCGTTCTTGACAACCACGTTCGTCTCTTCCAAACGAGGAGCACCCATGCTCTTCCAAATTGATTCGTTCAATAGCGTAATGTCTGATCCAGTGTCTAGCAGAAAACTTACTGGATGACTGTTCACTCTTGCTTCGATATACATGCGCGTCGAGTTGACATCCACCATCGCATTTGCAATCTTCGCTACGCTGTGCACATGGCGTTTTGGTTTCGTCCAACTTCTGTTCTTACTGGTGTCGCTGCTTCTGTGGATTCTTCGTTTCGAATCTTGCTGAACAAGTGCTTTTCTCTCCGCCACTTGTTCGCAATACTTCTCCTTGTGGCCTGTCTTCTTACACTTCTTGCAATACCACAGCTTCGCTTTGCATTCCCTGGCAAAGTGAGTTTTACCACAGTTCCAGCACTCCAGTTTCTTGGGTGCCTCCTTGCTTGTTGCTTCGACAATCTTCGTGCAACCAGCAACAGTCTCGCTATCCTTCTTGAGACTAAGGAAGTTTTCGCACTCCAGGTACAGTTCCTGTAGCGACATTTTTCGTCCAGCTTTTTATTCTCTGTCCAGTACGGCGATGAGTCTCTGTCTGATTTCGGCTTCCTTTTGGCTTTTCAGGCCAAATATCCATAGCAGGCATTTGATCCCGTCGCTGTCGAGGTCGTGGATCTTCGCCTTTTCGCACAGTTCGTTCACTCGACCGGTAGACATGAGGTAGTCTTCGGAATCCGCTTTTTCCAGCTTCAAACACTGGTATCGCATAGTGAACTCCGAAATCTTCACATCGAACAGCTGTTTCAACGTTTCGACGGTTTCTTCGAATTTGATCGCGGTTACCTCCTTCGGTAGCACATGCCTCTGGTATTTTTCGAAACTGTCCTTGTCCAGCTTTTCGCATAACAGCCTCACCCTGGCGCTCTCTGTGAGCTGCTTCGCGTCTTCGACAAAGACTTCCTTGTAGCGAGCGTACCATCTGCTGAAGCACATATCCGCCTCGGGGTCGAAGGAGAACTTTTCGATCCTGTTACTGAGCGCGGACATCATATTCGGAATTTCGTTTGAGGTACTGCTTCGTTCAGTACCGGTAATGTGCTTCAATATCTCCATCAATTCTCTTTGTTCCTCTCTCATCTCCTGGAGCAGGATCAGCATTTCCTCTGAGCCAATCTTCGCCATGCTGATCTATCGGTTCGTTCTGACCGCTCTTTGCAGTCTTTTCGTCGATTTGATTTCCTCGGGCTTCGTTGGTTCGGCTATTTCTTCGATTAGTAGCCGCCGCTCCTGATCGCCACTGTTGTGTCCTCCGCGTCGGATACGTCGACTCTTCGTCCTGAGGTAGCACGCGAGGAACAAAGAATATTTATTAGGAAATAATAGAACAGTTAAAGATAAGAAAGGCAGATGAGTGAACAGACGAGCTCTAGAACTGTAGAACTGACTAAGGCTATGAGTGAGCGCCTTTGATAGCGCTCATTTCCCGCGCACCCTGAGCTGGCGATCGACTGCGCGAGGCAGATCACTATGAGGAACAACTGATCAGTACTAACACAACAATACTATATACAAGTTTATTATATAGCGTATACTCATTGCTAGCGGAATTTTGGACACCTTCTAAATTTCTGATTCTGCAAAACTGTCTTTCAGTGGCGCGAACTGAAGAGTTGGCTCGGTCTTACTGATGACAAAGCTGAGAATATGCAATACAGGGTGTCCCAAAAAATGTGCCTACTGTTTGATTGTAAATAACTCTGCTGTAATGAAGTGTTTCGAGAAGCTTTAGGTACCGTTCTGTAGAGCGAGGTTAAACTTAGATTTACAGCATGGAGCGAATCACCGATCTCTCTTCATTGCTGTAGTATTACGGTACGAACTTCCAGCATATGGAACCAATGTGAAATATACCACCTAATAAAATTTGTCTCAAAAAATCTGAATAATCGTGTACTAGAGTTTTCGCGCATGCTAATTCCACCTCACAACTTTTTACGAGTATTTCCAGCTTTTTTGACATGTTTCCAGCTTTTTGACAATGTAATCACGTTTTTGACAAGTATTGGGAGTTTAATTATTAGGGTTTACCCGGGATAACTTTGGAAAGGAGCATCACAGTAAAGTGAAAATTTCAGACTCAAAATCAGCGGCTCTCGTTACTGTAGTATATGAGTTTTTAGCTTGTTTGGTTTTGTTCCGAGGCATAATATAGCCTCCAATGGCCCAAAATCCTTGTCAAAGTTCGTACCGTAATCCTACAGTAATGAAGGGCGATAGATGGTTTGCTCCATACTGTAAATCTAAGTTTAACCTCGCTCTACAAAATGGTACCCGATGCTTCTCGAAACACTTCATTATAAGAGAATTATTTTCAATCAAACAGTAGGCACATTTTTTTGGGACACCCTGTAGATTTCTAATCACAATTTTCCTGTTTTTCTCTACCCCCCCCCTCCTTCCTTCGGAGAGAAAAAAATGAAATTGAAGATGTCCCACCCAAAGTGTAATTGTGGAAGTTTTTGGAATGTATGTGGTCCAGCTGTAAACAGATGCAATGTGTCTAAACGTTATGGGGACCTGGTTGATATAATTGTTATCAGATGACATTTGTCAGGTCGAACACTGGAAAGAAAGCAAGTTACCAGAAAACGTGTCGCTACGGCTGCGTGCTTTTTATCAGCCTCTATCTTCGTTACAAGGAGCTAAGATGACATTAGAGTTATACACGCCAGGAAAGACATTTACTGGACTTTTATTGCTGACAGAGATAAGTTGAATGCAGCCGCATTGCACCATAATCTTACTATAATATCTTCTGGAACAGTACACAATTCCATACTGTGAAAATATTTTTTGCCTCTAAGAGCTAATGAGCAGAGGGAGCTCGGTTTGCTGTAAAGAAAGACTCAACAAATCCACACGGGAACAGATTTCCACCCATTTGATTTTAATGTTAAAATCACGAAACTCGTTGAACATCTTTCGGCTTCTGCTTGGGGAAAATTCGACTTTTGCCAATAAAAATAACACAGCAGACTAAGTGAGTATTTGCGGCAAAATATTCTAGTTAGAATTCTTTAGGTTTAGCGCTGAATTTCACGAGAAAGGCTTGAAATTCACTTTGGCCCTTCACTTTGCAAAAGTCGTACTTCTGCTTTAGAAGGCAAAAAAAGCAGAGAGCTTAGTATCAAAGGAAGGCTCCAAGGAGGACTTCATGCGGCAGTGCATTTCTGCCAAGAATTTCTCAGTTTCAATGGTGAACTATACAAAAGCTTGCTTGAAATCCACTTTCGGCCGCTATACTTCGCAGGAATCTTCTGCTCCTAAAGGCAGAAGAAGCAAGAGAAGCTCGGTATTGAGGGAGGAAGGCCCAGAGGCATGCGGCAAAGAACATTTTTGCTGGGATTGTTTGAGAGAAAGCTTTGAGCGAACTCTGGTCTTGCTTTAAGCCACGACCGTTTCTTGGCGAGACATAATAGGGAGAGTATAGGACTGTGCATGATCGCGAAGGTCGATGTGTTTGCGGCGGTTGCACAGTTCCTAAGTGTCAGCCTAACTTTAAGGTTGAAACAGCTGCTCTACATAGATGACTGCTGAGGTGATTCCTATGTTTAGGAGCTGTGGTATTTGGGGTAGGGTATTTGCAAGAAGAACAGCGTAGATGATTTGGTGTTACTAATTGTAAAAAGTTTCCTTGACAGTGTGATCTTAATTCTACTACAACAAACCTACGTTGCGCCAAAGATCGTTGAGAAAATAGAAATTCATTTTCTTGCTTTTTAGTTGCACGCAGACAGTTATCAATGTATCTGCCCCAATTCAATTACTAGCGCACTTACTAGCTACTGCCGCAGAACATTTTTGCTAGTAATTCCTTGTTTTCAAGGCTAAGTCATAAAAGAACCTGCTTGGAATCCATTATACCGCTCCTTCTTCGCGAAAATTTATTTGGGCTCCTAGAAGTAGAAGAGCAAAGGGGCTGGTCTCAAAAGAAGGATAGAGCCATGGGCTTTACATGGCAGGACCTTTTTGCTAGATTATCCGAAAAAAGCTTCAACGAGTTTTAGTCTCGCTATAAAAACGACTTCATGTATCGGGAGACATTATCAAAGTGTAGAGCTGTGCATGATTGCGATGATCGGCGTGTTTGCGGCCATCGCTTGAGAAGGATTTCGTAAGGTTCCTCATCCAGGTAAACAACCTCCATATTTTTCAAAATCGCTACAGGTAATCAGAAGCTAACGTAGAATTGAGGAAAAGCGTTCAAAAGAAGGAAGATAACTGAGAGAGCTTAATGCATAAGCAATGGTGACTCACCGAGCCTTACGTTTTCGTTTGGAGATACTTTTACAAAATTTGGTGAAAGCCGCTTTGAAAGATTTACGTGTCCGTTTTCTGTTGCTGGAAGCTTTCTAAGACATGACACAGTTCCTGAAAAGCAGCCTTAGTTTCGGGTTGTATCATATTTTGATGTCAAATTGCACGGAACTTGCTGAACATTCGTTATGGTTGCTTCTATTTTGTGGAAATGTTACTTTTGCCAATAAAAACCACACAGTAGAAAAAGCTTGTCTCAAGGGAATAAAATTTTCATTTCGATATAATTCTTTAGGTATCAGCGCTGAATCTCACAAAAACTTGCTTAAATCTACCCTTGCCGCTTCTACTTTGCGAAAATTGTACTCCTGCTTCAAAAAGCAAACAAAAAGCAAAGCAGCTTAGTCTTGAAGGGACAAAAGTCCCAAGAGCTTTATGCAGCGGTGCATTTCTGCTAAGAATTTCTCAGTTTCAATGCTAAACTATACAAAAGCTTGAAGTTCACTCCTGGCCGCTTTTACTTTGCAGAAATCATAACTCTGCCTGCTATGACAAAGAAGCAAAGGGAGCTTGGTCTCGAAGGGAGAAAAGCTCCAAGGGCTTACGCGGTAAGATCAATGCTAACTTACAAAAAAATTGCTTGAAATGCACTTGTGGCCGTTTTACTTCGCAGAAATACTTCTGCTCCTGAAAGCAGAAAAAGCAAGGGAGGCTTGGTCTCGGGGGAAGAAAAACCTAGAGACTCATGCAGGAGAACATTTTTGCAAAGAATTCCTTGTTTTCAAGGCTAAGTTATAAAAAACTTGCTTGAAATCCATTTTGAGCAAAAACTATGCTTGTGCTCACCAAGGCAGAGAAGCAAAGGAGGCTTTGTAAGAAAAACAGCGTAAATGATTTGGGAGTACTCATTGTAAAGAGTTTCCTTTGGGGCATGATCCTGCTTCTAATACTACTTGCATTGCGCCAAAGATCGTTGAGAAAATGAAAATTCAATCTCTTGCTATCCTTAGTTGCACGCAGACATTAATCAGTGTATCTGCCCCAGCCCACTTACTAGCGACCCTACGGGTCGCTGGTGTTGTATATGATGAATGCCGTTTGCCTGTCTGTCCGCCTGTATAGGCGATTCACCGCAAGCAGAGACTGCGAACGTAAAGACGTCTTTATGATCAAGCCCTCTTTCGTCTCATCCATCTGTTGTCTCCAGGGCCCGGCGGGGGTGGCGCTTTCACAAGCTGGATATCGTTTTTGGCCCGAAAAAGCAAAGGGGAAGTCATATTTTGGGGTCCGGGGCGGAGCCCCGGATCCCAAAATACGACTTCTTCTTTGTTTACCGATAAACAATACACATATCATTCTTTATTCATCATTGCTTATTGATGCTACTGTCCTATGAACTTAGATTCCAGCAATGTGAAGATTCTGTGCTCCGATCGCTAGCCTTCCCGCAGGCGGGAATTCAAATCGCAGTTCTCGTAAGAGGAAAATAACAAAATAGGCTCGTTTTCAATGCACAAGTAACGATATGGCACCAAATTTGCTGTATAATTGGAGGACCATGAGCACAAAAAAAGTACGAAAAATTATGAAAAACTTATGTGAATTAAAAAAATGGTAAGTGTTTTTCGAAATTAGGTGGCTCCCGCGCCACCTGGGAGCCACGGGTGGCTCCCTGCTTCCCTTCACATAATTTCCCGGATTTCTTTACATAAATGTGGACTAGGTCTAGAGTATTACTATATGTTCAAATCCGCTTCCAAAACCACCAGGGCACCGCTTAGATACAGCCCCAAATAGGGTTCACAGCGTTATGATCGGCCGCGGAAAGCGCGCTCCAATCGCGATCGGTGCACCTTTCGCTGATTGAAGCAATCTTCACGATTTCTGAATAGATTGCTTCTTCGACAAGCCCTACAAGGGCTCAGAAGGGCCAGAGATCATATTTCGTCGTGATATTCTATGCAAAAAGTTGTTTTTGTAATTGTGTTTCTTCAGTTTTCGCAATATGGTCCATTTCTCCGTACTTTCGCTCTTTTGGGTCGTTTGTTTTCTTCGTTTCCTTTATTCTGGTTGTTGTAGGCATGCTGTCATCAAAAGTTGAGGAAATGTTTTTGACAAGATCGAGTCGAGTTAAATCGGTGGACCTTCATCCCACGGAAACGTGGCTATTGGCAGCTCTTTACAGTGGAAGTGTTCAGATTTGGAATTACAAGAGTCAGCTGCTTCTGAAGTCTTTCAGAGTAGGTTTTTTTTTTTTGAATTTTCATGTATTTTTGTATGTTAGGCCCCGGCCAGACTCCGCTCAAGATAGCTCATCTTTCGTGAAAAGCCTTCGGTGTTTTTGAGCGGTTTTGGGCTGTTCAACTGAAGTCTGGCTGGGGCCTTTGTTGTTTACTATGTTTCAATCCAGTATCTTGCGCATTCTTCAGATATGTGATTTGCCAGTGCGCGCTGCCAAGTTTATTTCACGCAAAACTGTATTGTTACCGGCTCAGATGACATGCATGTCAGAATTTTCGACTACAGCACCTCGCACTTAGTTCACCAATTTGAGGCTCATTCGGACAATCTCAGGTAGGTGGAATGGTGCATTTATGCAATTATGTTACATTACATCGAATTTTTGCATTCGTTTTTGTACATCACATTTGTACTTTTTCGTTTTTTCTTTGTGTGTTTTCCTTTATTGCCTCCAATATTTTTGTGGATCAGCGAGACCTATATTTTCAATGTGTTTCTGGTCTGGACGATCCCTTATTACTCGACAGAGTTTACGCGATTTGATCGTCGCGATTGAATCGCGTAAACAACCAATGCAAGCTGGTCGGCATGCAATGATCTCGTAACAGTTGTCTTGTCGGCTAATGATAAAACTAATAAGATGTATTCATTTGCTGATGGGGAATTTTCCGAAAAGGTGAGGAATTTTTCGAAAAGTGAAGGCAATGATCTTCCTTTCCACATGTTTCTGGCGGAAATAAGAGCTATTCAAAAACTCTCAATCTTACATTTCATCCTTGATTTGCATTCCTTTGACGAACTGATTATGTTTCTGCCACAATACGCTGGAAAGAAAGTTCAGCATGCGCTCTTCCATTTCAGTAATGTATAGCTGGAATGTTCAAATGTTTAAATGAACAAGATCTGAAATTTCATTTCCGATAATACCGATCAAATTGCGTGAACTATGTCGAGGGCCTAAGGGATCATCCAGACCAGAAGCACAGTGAAAATATGATTTTGCTATCAAAAATTCAGACTAGGAATGTAAAATTGCTTGTTCTATTTGTTGTGCTTGCTTTTTCTTGCTAGCTGCGTTCGAGTTATCTTTTTTTCGAATCAAATCAAACCCGCATTCCACTTTTATGGTGACTTCTTAGCACATGCCCTTTAGAGAACTTGCATATTTTGAGTCATCCAAAGCAACTTCGATCGATCCGCGAAGCACATTCCCTTTTTTTGGTCTGTTTGCCACAATTTCGCTGGCTGCTTTCTTTGTAGCGCTAAAGCTTCTCGTTCAGCAGCCATATTGAAAAATATGCAAAATTATGTCTCAGAAAGAGCTTTTCTATCTTTGCAAGTAGATGGAGTTTGTAGCATCTATGTAAATAGAAGTTGTACGAGAACGAGATGGTATAAAGAGGAAAAAAGAGTTTTGACCGTTGAAGTTGTTGTAGTTGTTATGAAATGAATGTTATGAAATTGTTGTTGTATAGTGTAGGTTTATGTTTTTGTTATTGAAGTTGTATAGTGTAGGTTTACGTTTTTGTTATTGTGAATTGTAAAGTTTCGCAGCTGACTAATAAATGAGTAGTATCTTAGATATAGGGCTGCAGTGCAGTATTGATACTGCAGGAAAAGGGTGGAGAATATGGCCCAAAAAGAGAAGGACAGAGTGTGGTTCTTGGCCATCCCCTCAAACGATGACCCGGGCTGGACCAGGAAAGCCAGGCAGTACTTCTATAATAAGCGCTGAGGCCGCCCACCTTATTATTTGTGTATATCAGGGACTTAAGGGGGCCAAAAATAGGGTCAAAGGGGAAGTCGTAAGCAATTTTGGCTTCAAAGGGGATATCGTTTTCAAAATTCTGAAATGCCACCTCCTGCCGGGCCCTGGTTGTCTCTTCTTGAGCATGAGCTATCTTGCTTGAAAGAACAGCGCTCAGTCTTTGCGGGTTAGGCTCGCCGAAGCCTCGAAGCCTACGTGTCGCCGATACGTAGGTTTCGAGTAGAAAATTGCAAATCTGAAGCGATCTGTCTGGATTCTTGCTGATCATTCTTTATTCTGATAATTACGCGCTTGGGAGCCACTGATCTTATAGTATTCCATTTTCAAAGGTTAGTTTGTGTGACCATTTTACAGAACCGAAAAAGTCAAAATTGTGTTTTTGCTACATTTTGCTCGATGATTACATAGCTTTTATTGCTCTGGTAATATGTTATACAGTGCTGGACATAATTATAAAGCCACTCTAGAAATCGTCGTAATTTTCGTTCTTGTCAATGAATCTGTCTGAAACTTTGCTGTGTTGTGCGCATGTCAACCGAACATGACTCCTCAAAACGGCTTCTAGTCTTGTTGAGTTTGAACGGAGAAAAACGAAAAAATTCAAAAAAGCCCTCTTTGAAAGCTGGACAAAATTATAAAGCCACCTGGCTTTTCTAATCACTATCACATTCGTTGACTCTCAATTTTTTTGTACAATTACATCCCAAATTACGAAACATTTGCAACACCTACGGCCTGTCATCCTACTCAAATGGAAGCGATCACTGCATTTTTTGCTTTCAAAAGCACCAAAAGTCAATCTGCTTCAACAAACAACTGGTTTGAAGAGTTTTCAAGCTCTTCTTCATTCCAAATAATAATTATGGAATCTACTGATCCTTCTGGATAGATGAGGTGAAAAGCGCTTTCGTTAACTCTGCGTAGTCGCTGTTTTTGACGTACGGACTATCCAGAAGATCAGTAGAATCCATGATTATCATTTGAAATGAACAAGAGCTTGAAAATTCTTCAAACCAGTTGTTTGCTGAAGCAGATTGACTTTTGGTGCTTTTAAAGCAAAAAGTGATCGCTTCTATTTGAGTAGGATGATAAGCCGTAAGTGTTGCAAATGTTTCATAATTTGGGATGTAATTGTACAAAAAAAATTGAGAGTCAACGAATGTGATAGTGATTAGAAAAACCAGGTGGCTTTATAATTTTGTCCAGCTTTCATTAAGGGCTTTTTCACTTTTTTTCGTTTTTCTCCGTTCAAACTCAACAAGACTGGAAACCGTTTTGAGGGGTCATGGTAGGTTGACATATGCAGCAAAGTTTCAGACAGAATTATTGACAAGAACGAAAATTACGAAGATTTCTATAGTGGCTTTATAATTATGTTCAGCACTGTATATGTTGTTGTATATGTCCTAATGCTAAGGTTTTTTGGCTCAGTCTGATGAGTACGGCGCTAAAGCTGCCTGAATTCCCAATTGGAATGTGGTGTTGAAAGAAAGAGGAGTAGGTTACCTACCAAAAGGATCAAACCATATAGACATTTAGACGTAAGAGAGTTTTCAGAAACTAAATGGCCGCGCACATCAAGCAACTCCCATCAATTTTAGGTTGAACCTACCGCCTAAAATTGAGAGAAAGTATTAAAACAAAGTGAGAAACCCTAGATTTCACTCAAGGAAAGCGATAGTTTTGGAGCGCATTGCTTGCGCGATAATAGTAGCTATAGGAAATTGGCCGGGACGTGACACCATATGCGGTATGTCGTGACATTGTCACCAAAAGCGCATTTAAAATGTTTGGAGTTTTTTGTTGAAATAATCACGTGTGGTAGATGAAAATTGGACTACTAGATTTGACATTTGCTGAAGTGCTCTTGTGTAGCGGCAGCACTTGCGCATGAGAAAGTGGTCACTGCGCGCAAACTGCTGCGGACTTTGCAGGAGCGTTGCATGAAGCGTCAAATCCGCTATAGTGTTCATTATAGCAGATTTGACGCCATCCACAACTTGTTGCAAAAAGCCCATGACTATCTTTGCGAAGGCATTGCACTTCAAATCAGACTTGCATGTATGAACTGCACAAAGAACGTATCAAAACTCAAACAGCAAAGTTTCTTCATCTACTTTTCACTGAGCACAACTATTTTGTCTGCCTTTTTTCAAAAAAAGTTTATTACCACTTGGCATTTTTGGTATTTCTTGCAACTTAGCGCCTGAGCTCTTTTATCGTACGGCTAGAACAGAAAGGTATAACAAAATACTCCTATAAGCTATTTCCGCTCTGCCGATATTAGCCGGCAGATTGCTCGGCTTTTGTGCGACAGGAGAAGCGCAGAGCAATAATGCAGCGAACACCGAACTGTCCGGCAGAATCAAATGCACAAGCACGGTGCTTACGGGCCTCTCAGCCGAAATTTTGTCTGAGTATGTGACTGGGACAGGGAGATGTTATACGGAAGGGCACATGATTCCTATCATAGTGTATTGAAGGTCCGTGCGAAGCCGGGTATGCCAGCTAGTTCTATACATTCTTGCTCGTGCGAATACTCATCTTCTGGCATCAGATAAACTTTCAATGGGTACTCAAAGAACTCGAACTGATCTATTGGCGAAAAACTGTTCTGGTAAGGATCGCTGGCAGTTTCCACTCCAAGCAACACGGCCGCCGATCACCCTGTGGAAGGCAGGAGCACTGCCCGTTGACTGCTCTTGTTGGAAAAGAAGTCTTTCTCATAGAAAAAATAGAAGAGAAAAGGGTCCTGCACATCAGATTCCTTTCAAAGAGCACCGTTGAACAAGATGTCGGGTTAAGACGTCGGGTTGCTGTGAGTGGCATCTGGAAAAAACGACACTCGTGCAACGATACTTCTGTGCAACTTGCAGTGCATATACAACAACAAGACAGTCTCCAAGACAATCACTAAGCTCCTCTAGACGCTCAGAGCACATCGAGTTTCACGTCATGCTCTGGAGGAAACGAAGACAGGTAGGAAGAAGATGTGCGATGGTTGTCTGACGGAACCTTCGTCATTTTTATTAAGAAATTCTATCACGAAATTTTGGAGGTTTTGGCTTTGTCGTCCACCCATCTATTTGCTCAACTTGTCAATTTGTGTTTTGAAAAAGTTCTTTCACACGTTTTATTTCGCAGCTGCTCAGTATGCTGAGAGGTCCTACCTCAATCACACAATAATAAAAAGAGATATAGATATTTCAATATTGCTAATATTGTCTGGAATAAAGATATTCCAGACAATATTAGCTAAAAACGACTGCAGATTCGTAACCAGCGTTCAAGACGCATATAGTGATAAATATACATTACGAATGGCCGCCTTACCAAGTAGTCACTCTTCGTAAGTAGTAAGTATTACAAGTAATATAAAATTCATGTAGAAGTTCTTATAATAAACGCGGTTTTATCAAAAAACAAATTACTGTTGGTACCTGATTCATAAACCTAGCTTTATATTAGGAACGTCCTACAACAAATGTGTAGATTAAGCACAGAAGGCAAACAAATTACTGAAGATAATGTCGTTACAACTGCGCGCTTTCGTGGAGGCTGCACTTTTTGGCACAGAAAGCTGTGATCATAAAAAGTATCACTATCCCAGTTATTCCACATAAATAGTTCAACATATAATAAATAGTTCAATGCTTTTTGTTTAATCAGTAGGTGAAATAATGCCACCCTCTCCCTTACTTATATTTTCTTTACTTAAACCTGCGATTCGTATCAGTCTTTTACAATACAGGCCTGTAACCCCTACCCAGCTTAGTGAAACTAAGCTGACTTTCAGAAACACTCTGTAAGTTATACTTAGAACCTCCCATCTTCCCATGCTTGAGAACGGCAAGTTGAAGAGACCAGAAGACCGTCCGGTAAATGGAGAGGTCGGTTTAAAGTTTGCCATCAAAGTAAAGACACTATCATCTTTTGAATTGCTGAAAGCGGAGTAGGGCGAGCACGTCAGAGTTGAGAGGCGTAGTTGATGAAGTGATTATGGGTTATTTCGAAACCGCCCTAGTGCTAATCTATGGACCGATGATAAGTCGTATGTCGAATTGACCGAGATAGTGTGCAAAAGCGGAATAGACAAAAACCCCGCAGGATTCTCGTGGGTAACCTCCGAAACACCTAGGCTTACGTTCTTTAACGATGCAAAAACGTGCAAAGATGGGAGAGGGTTGCTGAAAAGTCGCAGCCAGGAAACCAGGAAAACAGGTTTCTTTCCTGCTTTACAAGTCTCTCCGATCTCTCAAGAACGCTGCATACAGTGCGAATTTATCTACTTACCTCATTCTATTTATGCTCCAAAAGTTTCAATTTCTAAGCGAATATTATGTTGAAACATCTCGTTTTGCTTATCTGGCCAATTTCAAGGCAAAGTCCTTGATAGCATTTATAACCATTTTGTTAGCTGCCAATATCACGTGCACGGCATGCAGCAAATATAATATCACTTGCAGGTCTCGCGTAACCGCGCTAATTGAGGCACAATCATTTATCCGGCCTACCCGAGTTGTATAAGGGGTTCACCAGGTTTAGAACTGCTTCTAACCTTTCTTGATACGTTTCCGCGCAACATACCCTGCACCACTTTTTGAATTTTTTCAAGGAATGCAAAGAAACAACTTCAACTTATCAAAAATACATCCAAGCTTCACTTAATTTATTATAGCGACAAGATTCCGCCTACTATACTATTAATATGTGCAAGTCTTTTCTCATTCAGTTTATAAAACTGTCCTTAATTCACTGGAAAGCAAAACGATTATTTGTACAGTCCAGCTCATTTCTGGAATTCGCCTACGTGATTGCACCTTAGGCCATTCGACGCGTTTGCAAACGTTTCTCGGCGCACTTTTCCAATCTCATCAGCCATTGAAGGCTCGGGAAAATTGCGCCTGCGGGCTTTCCACGACTGCATGGCCATCTGGACCACCTAAATATGGTACTGCGCTTGAAAAGTCAAAAAAAGTGCTTTGCGGCGTTTCCGTGCCTTTGGGCCGGAGAAGCCAACAGTAATTATCTCCACTCCATTCTTTGAAAGCTGCAAGCTTTTTCATTAACACGTTTCGGACCGCGAAATCGCGTGCGGCGAAAAAGAGTGTACTTTCAGCCGTTAGCCCACAAAGGGACCTTATTTCGCAGCCTGTGGGCCACATTTGTAATCAGCATGTCAGATAAGCTCCATATCCAAAGTTATGAGTGAATTCGAAGTGTTTGAATTTTGTCGCTTGAGAAGGACTTTTGTGCTTTCTTAAAAGATAGGAACAAGAACTCAGATCCTAATAGTATTCAAAAGTATCTATGTTGTACACGGCACACATCAGTATTGAAACTACGGTTTTTCTCTTTGATATCGAAGTAAAGGAAAGTTGCGACGTCGCACGCGTCGTTCGCGTCGTCGCACTTCGTTGCAACTGTTGTTCGATTTGTGCTCATATCTCCTAAACAAATATAGGCCGCACAACTCTACAGAGTCATTTGAAAAGTAGGAGGTTAGACCTTTAACTTAATAACTTTAGACTAAAAGGAAACCTCCTGCAAACGCCAGAAAGATCCCCATGTGCAGCACCGGTCCGAAACGTGTTAAACAATCTATATACCATCAGAAAGCTTATGAAACGAAAAATTGGCATAGACCGTCTATTTTACTCTAATCCCCCTCTAATCAGAGTACATGGCACTTTATCTCTGCGTATTTTTGTCAGCAAATTACAATGCAAAGAATGTACAAAGACGCGTAATTGTTTCACTACTTTACAAAGCAAGAGTTTGCCAGTAAACCAGCAAAAGCGAGCCGTTTCTTTTTCCAGCCTTACTCTTAAATCCAATATGAGCGCAAAGTGATCACACAAAACTAGCCGATGGCAGCTGGGTAAAATTTCTAAAATTTTCTTATATGTGAAGTCTCAGGAGAGCTGGAAAAAAGACACGGTCTAAATGGATTTCACATGTTCCAAGCTTTCGACAAATTCATCGATCGATTTAGGGGACATAATTCTTCCCTGCATCATAAAAGATTTTGTTCGATGACCTCTCTGTTGCGGATTCGCGACTTCCTTCAAAGGAGGCCGCCGCCGCGCTGCGAAGGGGTCCCGAAACGCTGTCCTCGCGCTGCTCCCGCCTTCCCATCGCTACCGCCGCAGCTTTCAAATCAGTCGTCAGTTTCGTTACCTGGTGAGCGGTTGGGTCCCAGTTTCGTCATCCTACGTGTCGATCGATGCAGCACCGTCCCCAACCCACACGTCGTCTACATCCAAACCAGAGGTGCGATAGGGGGAGCCAAGTCTCCCCCTACCTTCACTTTTGAGCTGGTACGGGGTGACCACCTTCACTTTTGGAATAAAAAATTTTTCGCTGGACGACAAAGAAGGAAAATAAGCAAAACAAACGCAAAAAAGATTATTGAAAGCATATATTTATGTATACGGCGGCATATATATTTAAAATAAAGGTTTTTAGTAAATGGTGTATTTGGAAGTAAAGCTTAGCAAAACTGTACGGATTTTATTGAGCAAATTATGTTATAACGTATAGCGAAGGAAGTAGGTCGATCCAGGCAGTAACGGCGGAGAACCAGAATTTTGAATATTTAAATAGTGAAAAATCATGCGAAATTTCCACTGTTATAAATCTGTTGTTTGAAGATGTCAGCAGTTGCGACTTCATAGGTTTTGAAGAGTAGATGTTGCTCTATCAGCTAGTGAAGGAATCGGGTCGATTTAAGAGATAGTCGTTGAAAACCAGAGTTCTAAAACTTTTTGCCATTTTTGCGTGTTTTTTGACTTTTGAGAGTTAAACTCTTATAAATCTTGAATGTGGAAGTGTATGATGTTGCGACTTCATAGGTTTTATAGAGTAAGGTTTGCCTTATCAGAATATGTCTTGTCCGTTCCGATCCATTGAAACATCTCCGAGATCCAGGCTCTTGAAAAAGCAGGTAAAAAACAGCTATTTGAACTTCAACAGCTCGTAACTTCTTCAGAACTGCATGAATCATGTTGCGACTTCATAGGTTAGATTCTTCTCATCAAGAGCTTTCAGATAATATATAATATGTGGGGGTTTAGAGCCTCCTACGAATTATGCCCGGGGGGGGGGAGACTTTTTAGGCCAAAGTCTCCCCCTCGCCCATCCAGCCAATACATTAAAATGGGCGAGGGGGAGACTTTGGCCTAAAAAGTCTCCCCCCCCCCCGGGCATAATTCGTAGGAGGCTCTAAACCCCCACATATTATATATTATCTGAAAGCTCTTGATGAGAAGAATCTAACCTATGAAGTCGCAACATGATTCATGCAGTTCTGAAGAAGTTACGAGCTGTTGAAGTTCAAAAAGCTGTTTTTTACCTGCTTTTTCAAGAGCCTGGATCTCGGAGATGTTTCAATGGATCGGAACGGACAAGACATATTCTGATAAGGCAAACCTTACTCTATAAAACCCATGAAGTCGCAACATCATACACTTCCACATTCAAGATTTATAAGACTTTAACTCTCAAAAGTCAAAAAACACGCAAAAATGGCAAAAAGTTTTAGAACTCTAGTTTTCAACGACTATCTCTTAAATCGACCCGATTCCTTCACTAGCTGATAGAGCAACATCTACTCTTCAAAACCTATGAAGTCGCAACTGCTGACATCTTCAAACAACAGATTTATAACAGTGGAAATTTCGCATGATTTTTCACTATTCAAATATTCAAAATTCTGGTTCTCGGCCGTTACTGCCTGGATCGATCTACTTTCTTCGCTGTACGTTATAACAAAATTTGCTTAATAAAATCCGTACAGTCCAACAAACTTCTACTTCCAAATACACCATTTACTAAACACGTCTATTTTAAATTTTTATAAATAAAATTTATAGATATTTTTAATATTCATCGTATCTGTGGCCCTAAAGAGGGCCGTTGGGTCGACGTTAGACCTAGAAAGATAGCTCCGTTCGTCCGTTCTATCCTCCCCCCGCACCTCCCCCCCCCCCCCCCGTCGACGTTTTTGGGAGGTGAGTGTCCGACACTACCACCTTCACTTTTGGCCGGCCAGTGGTAGCTGAAACCACCTTCACTTTTGGGGGACCCGGCTCCCCCTATCGCACCTCTGATCCAAACGCCAAGGAGGACAGGCAACCCCGCAGACGAGGTAACCCCGTGCGCGCTCGCACCTGGCGTACGCCGGCGACACCGCCACGGGGGGTTTCCGATAATGTCGGCCCCTAGGATAAGATCGGGCTGGTTGTGCTCACCCCCTTGTGTTTGAGTTTAGGGATTAGTTGTGGATAAATGGTGGGCATTTTACATGTGTGATTTGCTTGGAGCGGTGGGCCACAGCTCGGCTGTGGCTTCGGGGATATCTCATGTCATCCTTGTTATTGTGTATCTTATAATCGTGCCTAGTGTGAAAGATCCGTAAGAAGGCTGGTACGACCCCGGGGAGTGCCGTGGTTATAAATACATGCCCCAACTGTCGGTAGTTGGGAGATGAATCGGATCGCAAGTGCCGAGTAACGGCTAAGTAGGCTGGTGGCAAGGGCTCCTATGTGTGCTTGGAGTGTCCCTGTGGCAGGCGCAAGTAGCATCCACACAGGTAGCCACCTCACATGATACGTTCAACTCTTTCGTGGAGCGGACCCGTGGCTCCCCTCGCCGATGCAGGAGAGCCGTTGTACCACTGACGTTGGGAGCTGGGAGCCCAATCCGCGACACTCTCAAAGATAAGGCACGAAAAATCTCCATATCATACCTCTGTAACACTTATTCTCCTTCTTTCACTCCAGTTTCGGTCGACATGTAAGATAACGTCAGCAGTCACCTCGTGCCCACTTACCCTCTTCACTTTTTGAGGTTGGAAACAGCCAATACACACCTAAAGGGGATCCTGCTCCCCTATCGCACCTATGCTCATACCTACTTAGGTGAAAAGTCATGTCGCTTCTCTGCATCATTTATTGCTCATGTGCTTGTCGTACTTTTACTTTTTTATCACAAATTTAGGTACATTTGTCAAATTGTTGAGCTTTTTAGCATGCAGTATAAGACTAATAAAGCTTTAATTCGGAAACCTGAAATGATGAGCATGGGCGTAGGAGTGGCGGAAAAGATCGCTTATGTGCCATGTATCACCGTGCTTTGAACAAATTTCTTCGAGAAAATATTATGAACTTTGGTTGCTTTAATAGCTCAGAGTTGTGTAGCCAACAATCGTTCTGAAGCAGCGCTGAGTGGGATAAGATTAAACTACATGTTAGCAAAGTTTGGTCAGGAGTGGGACTTTACTCGGGAGTAAAACTTGATTTTCGATGTGTTCGGCTGAACGGTGAGCCATGGATTAGTGTCCTTATAAAGTTCACGCTAAGAAGTGGACAAGTACATTCGCAAATGCACTTCTCCACCCTGCTTACTCTACCTGCTTGCACTAGAAATTGAGGATGTGATAGAATTCACACCTTGCTCGAAGTTTTGGTTTTGAGGGAAAAACCATTTTCATAGAGAACTTTTTCTACTTTTCAAAACTTTTCTTTTAATCCGTATAACTTTCATTTCCGTAAGTGCAAAGTACTTGTGAAACCTGTGCTCTCAAAAGCAGGAAACCAAATCTTGGAATTCTTTCCTTTTACGCTCTTTGCTCTAAATCCTGAAGGTCAAAGACGAAGTGTTTGCGAGAGGGTCGCATTACGCTTGAAAAGCTTTCAATCAACCAACAGCCAGCACATCGGAAGTTTTACGGATCATTAACAAGGCGCTTGAGCGCTGTTTCAAAGCTTAGGCGAGACAAGCATTATTGTCAGACTTTGCAAGTACAGATATAAAAAGAATGCGTCTTCGAAATCCGAGTACGCATCGAAGCGCTTATGGGGGCATATTATGAGAAGAACAAACGACAAATGAGCTTTAAGGACAGCAGAGTGGATTACCTGAAAAGCAAAACGTAACCGATAAAGACCGACAACGATGAGCAGAGGCTTCGCGCAACAGATGGACCAGCTTAGAAATCACTAAATACAACTTTTGCACCTCCAAGCCTCAGCAGCCACCGACGACCAACAAGAAAATCGTGGATGTCGGAACAAGGAACAGTAACAAATGACATTATCTCTACTGGAGCCTGCATGCCAAGTGATGGCAGACCATTTGAGTATCTAACAAGGTAGTGACTTTGGGCAAAGTAGCGTTTTCATATTAAATGTATCAGGCTGCTTGAAGTTTTGTCCGATTTGAATCTTTGGATTCAGAATATCATAGCTTCTTTTAAATTCAATTTTTTCCATGTTCTTTGTTCCAATGTGTTAAGCAGTTCTTTGGCTATCAGGCAAATGCCAAGCCTTGCGAAGAATCCTGTTAAAGAAGAAACAAGAACTCAAAAACCTTACAGCGTTCTTCTTCATTCTGTCTTGTTTGTCATGGCAATTCCCCCTTATGAGAACGGACAGGCATTGAAGTTATAGAGTAATTTTCTTATATTATTCAGCAAGCTCAAGAGGTCATAGGTTTTCCGGTGCCTAAAGATTTAACCGAACAACAAAAAGCCGCTTTGCGACCTCGCTTAAGTGCAAGTGTGCATGCCAATCTACAAATTTTGAAAATTTTACTCTTGACGCGAGCGGTGACAAGAATGGTGTTTAGCACCTACAACACTAGACTCATAGATTGCCTCTATTTGCAGAAAGTCATTGGTGTAGTACATTTATACAAAAAATTGCTGTTCGACAGCGAAATTTACTAGCAAAACTGCTTCTTCATGAAATTGAATTTGTGCACATGCTAGACTGTTACACCCTTTTTCCGCAACCAGTGGAAACTTGACTTGGAGGGCACATTGTGGAGATTTTTTTGCGAGAACTTATTCGCCAGTAAGAACTATCTCGGCCACCTGGGAATCTTAGGCCTAAAACCTCGTTAGACCTAGGAATTTGTTGAAATTTGATATGTGTGAGAAAGTGCTAGAAAAACGCTTACGATGCAAATATAATTGTATCGCATATGTGAAATTCTCCTAGAGCACTGCTTCAAACATAAGGCAAAAAAATCGGACAGAACTCATGCAACAGCCTGATATATTATCTTACAGAGCATGGGACGCTGATTCCAAAGCTTACGACATCTATAAAGCGATTCTTGAAGGGGAGTTATGGAATTTTTTTGAAGCAAAACTTGAACACGCGTATACAATGAAATTGTTTACAACTATAGTCCGTGGTCTCAACTGGTCATGATACTGCCAGAGCACTTTGGGCAGTCAATACCTTTAATCCGATAAACTTATGGTGCTAATCATTACCGTTTTCAAGCGCCGCAAAAACCTCAACACCTGTTTTGCCTAAGCCAAAACCTTGGCTTTTTATTTTCAAGAAAAGACCCCCTCTCGGAGGCCCTTTGCAGATACCGAAAACAGATTTGGAATCAGCGTTCTATAAGGCATTGTACATGTGTAAAATTCATATGGAAACTCCACTTCGACCGAGTACCCTTACCTTGTAGTAAATTAAGTAAGCCAAGATAATATAGAGGAAGACTGCGGTATTCTGGAGGATATAGTAAATTATCTGCATCGTTTTCAGATCGCTGCTTCATTCGATTAATATACTACGATTAGCCTATACCTAATCTTATATGCTTCACATATCATAACAACAAACCACTGCTATCAGAGCCATGTTTTATATGCTAGCTTGCCCTCAAACAATTCTGTAAGATCGTGAGCGAACGATTCTGACTATAAAAATAAAAGATTATATTAGGGCTCGGCATAGCTGTAACCACAAAGATTTCGAAACAAAATCCCCTGTTTGATTTCACTCCCATTGCCCTTTTCAGAGCCCCCCCCCCCCTCCCCCCGTCCCCCACACACTACTCACTATTTGTTTTTTTGTATTTGGGCTGTTGCTTAGCAATAGAACAGATGATGAGCGAAACCTCCACTTTTCCCATCTATTCCAGCATTATTACAGCAAAGTTTGTTAAAAACGGTTCAAGATTAAGATTGAAAGAGAGAGGCAAGCATAATGGACATCAAACTTCCGGTGAGATTGAAACTTCCCGGGTTGATTCGTTTATTGGCGCGTTTTGCGATTGAAGTAAGATTGCGCCACCAACGAAAATTTTCGGTTCCTAAGAAAGCGTGGAGGAAGGAATTCACAAAGTTTTGTGCTAGTATAAACCTTTCTATCTCCAGATACGGTTTGCGAAAAAACTATGAAACTTTTATGAGCAAAGGATTGGATTTAGCTTAGACATACAAATAAAACAGCCGGAACGGCATTTGGGGGAAAAGGTGGATACGACCTTTCATTTGCTAAAGTTTTCATGTTAGGCTGTATGAGTTCTCTAGCAATTTTTTCTTAGTTATTTCTCCATGTTTTATAAAGTTGGCAAAATACACGCGTTTGGAATTAGCCTGCGAAAGTCGCATCATGTACGTCGCAGGTCCTGACGTTTCTGAATATTCTGACCTATTTGAAACGCTATAGTTATGTACTTCTCAATTCTCAAACAATATATTACTGGCCGCTCCGCCATATGGTTATGTGTTAACAAGATTCTCTTCAAATTTCGGTGGGAAAGCAAAAGTGAATTTTAATTGATGCATTTCCTATGATTCTTTCAAGCCTCCACAGCGGGTGCTTGCGCGATTTATCGGAAAACTCGTCGAATTGAACTCATTTCACTACAATGAGCACGGGAATGCGGTCTTTGGAAGAAGTTTTGTCAAAATCAAGATCACACGTACATTATTGCAAAAAGATAGTGTGCCCCATTCCTGTTCAGCTATAGGAGGGAAAACGGCATTGCACCGAATTTCACCGAATTTTGAAGCATTGACCTTATCTATGTTGCACAAATATAATAATACATGGCGGTGACGCTAGCAAAATATTCTTTGTGAGAGGGTCAAAAATTTTTTTTGAATGATTTCCAAATTTGTCCCGAGCATTTGACGCAGGAACTCAAAAAACAACGTGGATAATTCTTTATAAATTTCTTTTAACTTTATAGGCTCTTGAATTAGCTTCAATCAATTGCAAATAAAACAAGTTTCTGTATAATTCTCAACTCAAGTATATTATAATACTTTAAAAACGTCCTGATCTATTCTGGGGATTGTGCGAGCAACCTACGGTCCGCCTACGGTAACATTGATATCTGAAGGTATGGCAAAAACTTTGTCGAAAAGTTCAATGGGTAGGTAAAAATCGCTTTTATTTTTGTTGGACTTAACCTCAAAGACATCGCGGAATGGACGGTCTGGTGTATCCTTTGTTGTGAGTGTCCAGGAGAATAAGTTTCTTACCGTTAGGAAAGCTTTAACAAGTTAATAGAACAAACATGTATATTTTCTTAATACGCAGAAGAAAATCCTTCATTTGCTGGTCGAAGTTATTCGAATATTTTCAAAACTACGATTTTTCTATATTATTGAAAGAAAGAAAACAGATGGGAAATTGGCTTTCAAAAACAAAGCTTCCATCTGACTGAATATGTGAAAATAAAGATATCATGATGAAGGATATTTCACATTGTTATAACTTCAATCCATAGTCTTATGTCTTCACACGTGGGCAACTGCTGCCTTCGATACATTTTCCCTGATCGCGCACATAACCAGTGATACACTGACATGCTGGTGTTAGGCAAATGGGAACGCAAGGCTAAAGCATAGTACATTATTCCCAGGTTTTTCCCAAATAGAGGAAGCCCTACCACTGCCAGGCCACAGGTCGGCTCGCATGTGACGCATGTTCTGAATTCCTCATTTTGGCCACAATCTGAAAATGAACTTGCTATCGATGATTTCAATAAACATCGCTAGTTAGTGTTGAGAAAATCCAATTTGTACGGGATACACAAAAAAATAATACGGACTTTTTTATTTTTATACTCTTTTATTCCGTTTTTTCACTCTTTTTGAAGCAAGCAGAACTTTTATTTCGAGAAATTCAAGTTGTTAAGAGGGTATCAACATGTCTGTCGTTTTGTGCCGGTGCAAGCGTACCGAGCTGATGACTCATACCGGCAGTGATGCCTGTCTCAGATAATGTTGACCAAGTGGGCATAACCAAAAAGTATATTCACTGTATGTGCAAGCTAACTTTTGTATAATGCGAATCGTTTCTACATTAGAAACTCAATTTCGGCTCAATTGGAACGTCTAATTTACTACATGCGTTAAATAGGCAACACGTTTGGTTGTTTCAATACAAGCAACGATTTTTTTAGCTAGTGTAACTCAATGGAAAGGAACAAAATAACATAGCAATCGCTGAGCCCCTCATCAAGAAAATATTAAATTGAAAGTTGAATGGTGCAACGCTAACCGCCTATATTTAATATCGTGTTTTGAACTATACAACTAAGCCCTCAATTCGGGTGGAAAAGACGGCTTGCGAAGTGATCGGGTTCTGGTTTTTGAAAAGAAAGTCCTACAATACCGATCATAATTCGTCAAAAAAGTCGCCGGAGTGCGGCGCACTCCGCCGCACTCCGCCGCACTCCGCCACACTCCGACGCACTCTAGCGCACTCCGCCGCAGTCCGGCGACTTTTTTGACGAATTATGAGCGGTATTGTACAAGGATTCGAAAAGCAGTTGATATTGCAACATTAATTTCATTTAAAGGGTATTCATTCAATCGCCGCGACGGAAACATCATGGTCAAACTGTCGCCATATCATAATTTATAAGATTTGACTTTTTTAGATTCTTAGTCATATTTTTAGAAACAACAACTATCCGGGATTGATGAAACTTGGATCAATTATGAAAGTGCGACGATTTCGTCGCGATCTTTCCGTTCACGTAATTCATAAAAAATAAAAAAAAGACGTTGGATTTTCGATGGTTTTTCGAAACCCTGTAAGATTTACTTTTCAAATATCAAAACTTGATCACGTGAAAATCATTTTGAACAAAATTATGGAGCTGCAAGTGTTCCACTTTGCAACTTCTTCGCCAAAAAATACGGAGCAAATTCGGATGATTTATTTAAAATTTTCGGAAATCTCGAAATCCCAACAAGAGAAGCTCTGAAACAGATTTGAAAATTACAAGAGTTTTCTGCGAAAATCAAGGCTTTACTTCGACTTGAATTTTTTTGGAATTTTCAAATTTGGAGCGACAGAACTTCTGTTTTAACCTAGCATTTACAGCATTTACAGCATTTACACACAAAACAGGTATGTGTCAGACTTTAAGGAGGTATGTGTAAGTGAAACTTATTATGAATTATTGTTTGATTTTCATAGATTAATACTCAGAAAATAATACTAATGAACCAAAAGCTCGTCCCCATCCTTTTCAAAAATTCGAAACTTTCTTCCTTCACATCTGATCAGCACATGTTTGTTTTGAACGGATGCTTTCTAATGGTACCTGAGGCACTTTTTGATAGCTCCAGAGATCGAAGTCGGTGAAAAAAATTACTCCATTTTAATATTCCCAATGTTTGGTCGCAAAAATCTGCTTGCAGAAAACCGGAGCAATCGGTATCATAGCTATTATTACCGACTCTTTTTGAGTGTACAAAGATTGCGCTGATTGAACGTCTCTTTAAAAGTTATGATTTTTGAGGAAGCCGTAAAAAAAGAATAAGTATGATTTTTCGACATTTAGAGGTTCAATCAGCCAAATTTGGCACAGTCAGAAAGAGCAGGCTATAAAACCTATAATGTTCCGATTTCCGTTGCGAGTTTCAGTTTAGCGACCAAACGCAGAAATTTTGAGAATGGAGTAATTTTCTTCTCCTGCTTCTATCTCTGGAGCTTGCTTCCATTAAAAGGTACAGGTAGGCACTGTTGAAAACATGAATTCGAAAATAAACATGTGCGCTTTGATCTTTCATTATCTACAGTCGTAGACTACTATGAATATTTTTGAGACCCATTATGCCCCGCCCCTTTCTTTTGATATATTTCCACCACATTATTTCTATTTTATTCAATCATTCAACACTGTTATTTAGAAATTCTAATTTCGAATTTTTCGAGCTATTATTTCAAATTGTGAGCTTTTAACTTTTTGTCTTTGAATCAAAAATTATTGTTTTGTGATGTGTGCGGTATTGTGAGCGGGAAAAAATTTGAAAAAAAAAGCAGAGAGTAGAAAAGGGTAGACACACGAAAAGCAGTGGCGGCGCGAGAACTTTATTTCAGGGAGGGGAGGAAGGGAATGAAGTTTTTAGATTCGTGTGTGGCCACTTCCAGCAAAAGAAAATTCAGGAATGGTTAAATTTTTGCGGTTACAATTTTTGCACTACCTCAATTCCTTTTAGCACACCTTCAAAAATTGTTCACAACTATTAAGTGGGAACAAAAGTACGTTCGCCACTTTTTCAAAAAATCATAATTTCCTTTCGACTCGATGAAACTCTTTGATTTTATATCCATCTAAGAGAGGAAATCATTCTTTTACTAACAGTACTTTTGCCATGAATTGGCATAAAACAGTTTGAAGTAGTTAAAGATTACTCAAGATTGGCATTTTTCAAGTAGGGTCACCAAAAAATTCTGAAATTTTTCGAAAGAAGTTTCTCGACACAAAAATTATGTTCCTTACTATAGCGTTTTTTAAAAACAAAAAAGATGGAGAATTAGAAGCAAATTTAGAGAACTATTCAGTTTTGCAATTCTTGAGCATGCTCAAAAATGCTCAAAAACGTCACAGAAAAAACGGGATATTTATGAACATGGGTTTTGTGTTTTCCTTCTAGTGGGAGAAAGTCGTGCCAATCGAAAGCAATTTTGATTTTCTTAGAAAATCGGATCCGAAAACTCGGTAATATTACGAAAGTCAAAATTGCTCTCGATTGGCACGAATTTCTCTCAACTAAAAAGAGAAGGTCACTAACATGTTCACTTGAATTTCCCATCCCTCTCGACGCAACACTGAAGTATTTCTTTATTTGCTTCTAATTTTCAGTCTTTTTTTGTTTTTGGAAAAGGCACTACAGTACAGAGCATAGCTTTTTCTATCGAAAAATACTTTCAGACTTCTAACTTTCAAACTTTTTTATGCCAATTCATGGCGAAAGTACTGTTGTTAAATGAACGAATTCCTTTCTTAGATGAATATAAACGCAAAGAGATCTATCGAGTCGAAAGGAAGTTATGATTTTTGAAAAACTGGCGAACGTACTTTTGGTCCCACCTAATTTGAATCTGAAAATTTTTGAAAATATCTCGATATTCACCAAGAGCTTGTAGATCACTTTGAAATTTCGGTGACCCATTCCCCTCCCCCCACCCTTTGTTTTGATATATTTCTATCTAATCACTTCTGTTTTATTTATATCCAGTGCATATTTTCTACAAAGTAATAGTTTCAGATTACTTGCATTATTATCAATCAAAGCACAAAAAGCAAAGTTCGACATACCTGAACAAGGGCGTTGTGCTTGGACGAAGTCCCTCCGTTGAGTCCTTTTCCAGCACTCTAGCAGCTTGGTGATGGTTGTTCACACACCTGCACTGATGCCTGAAAGAATACTTAGATTATGGATGAGTATAGGTTTACTTACGCCAGCATTGGAGAAAGAAAGAAAAAAAAAGAAAGATTAGAGGAGGAACAGAAGCGAAACAGAATGGAAGAAAAGAGTGCGCTATGCGCTGTTGATGTTGCGTTTGCTATTTCGCAATCGCGAATGCATGCGCTCTCAAAGTCCTGCGAAAATGCTGGCAGGTCAAAGTGCTGCGGAAACCTTACCAGCCTCATTGCACTTTCGCAGCGCTTTATGGAAAGTGCTGCGGAAGTTCCGGTTTACGATCGCTGTGACGTCAATTTCCTGCGGAAACCTCGCATTTTGGAGCGTGCACTTTCTCAATGGTTAAAAAAGTGCTGCGGAAACGCTGCAAGTTCTGCTTGTCCTGCGGAAGTTCCGGTAAATTGTCTGAGAAAGAGTGCTTTTTAGTCCATCATTTTTCACTGTGCGCGTCAAACAACTAAAAAAAATTCGCGCTTTTCAAGTATATAGTATTATACTATATAGTATATGGTATATAGTAAGAGTATTTTTCCCAAAGTCAGTGTATGAGATTTTTCTTTTTCAAAGTTCTCTACTAATGCAAAGCTGTAAATAGTCTATCCAAAATCCTAGCTTTTTATGCAGCTTAGGCTCTTCAAGTGTTAATTTTGCACAACCTCAGAATTGTAATAGCGAAAATTTGCTTAGGTAAGCAGCTAAAAGCATAAGCACCTTTGGTAGGTACCTCCAAGAATTTGAATCAGGAGCTTGCTAACAATAAGATGACCTGAAAATTGGGTCGAGTTTGGAGCACCTATGGATGAACTGCAAGGATGCTGGACTTGGAAGTCCTTATGAAACGCGAACGAGAGCCTTGACAGTAGAATTTCTTGAAGTGAAAGAGAAATTGTGACGCTTCCAAGAAAAATACTTTGTCAAGAAAAAGAAAGAGTGTCTGAGTTTGAAAATTTTGTAATTTTGTGTTGCTTAAATATTCTCAAACAGCTCAAATGTTCTTGCTAATTTTATATCGGAAAGAGATGAGTAGTCTAAGTAAGAACTTTTGGGGAAGTGGAAGTTCTAAGGGCGCTTAGGAAGAGCCTCAATGTAGAAAACAGGGGCCCAAGAGAAGTTGAGAGGAGGGAGACAAATCTTCAAAGGGCTGGAATAGCAAAACGCTATACTAAATTCGAGTGTTTTAAAGCAAAGGAAGGAGCAGTGCGGCTAGAAAAAGCTGGGAGGGAGCAGTCATAATAGGTTCGCTACAATTTTGAAAAGTTCCAACTTATAGTCACATCTCACTTCATACAATAGCCAGTCCAAAGTTCATTTATTGGTTAACAGTACTGTTAACCAATAAATGAAAACTGAAATTTTACTAAATGGACCTCCTTGTTTTTTTGTTCTCAAGCGGTGCAGCTCACGAGTGATTGTTGGGCAGAAAGGGGGCGGGGGCGTCAATGGCCTCTACCAGCAATTATACTCATTTGAGGGCAGTGAATCGGCAAAATGGACCCTTCACTTATTTTGGTGGGTTTAGGTAGTAGACATTCGGAGCACACTGTAGCCCAAGCCCTACCTGCCAATCTATGCGCTAAGTCCTGAAAAACACGCTTCAAATCTTCACCAATGATGCTCACCCAATGAAAGTGGGTGGGGCTGTTCGGCCATTTGCTACGTATTGTGGCCGAACCGACCTATACATTAATCATCCCGCAGTAAAGCGGGCGGGTTCGGGGGTCAACGGGGCTCTTCTGTTGTAAGCTTCCTCAATGTCACAATAAACGTTCATAGCGACGTGTTGTGTTATCTCCCAGGCCATTTGCTACGTATTATGGCCGAACCGACCTATACATTAATCATCCCGCAGTAAAGCGGGCGGGTTCGGGGGTCAACGGGGCTCTTCTGTTGTAAGCTTCCTCAGTGTCACAATAAACGTTCATAGCGACGTGTTGTGTTATCTCCCAGGCCATTTGCTACGTATTATGGCCGAACCGACCTATACATTAATCATCCCGCAGTAAAGCGGGCGGGTTCGGGGGTCAACGGGGCTCTTCTGTTGTAAGCTTCCTCAGTGTCACAATAAACGTTCATAGCGACGTGTTGTGTTATCTCCCAGGCCATTTGCTACGTATTATGGCCGAACCGACCTATACATTAATCATCCCGCAGTAAAGCGGGCGGGTTCGGGGGTCAACGGGGCTCTTCTGTTGTAAGCTTCCTCAGTGTCACAATAAACGTTCATAGCGACGTGTTGTGTTATCTCCCAGTTATAAGTTGCCTTATAGTGGCAAGAAAAGTCCATTAAACCGATCCACTGTCCTCAGACCTATGAGTACTGTTTGTTATGCGCAACTAAAATTACATGTAGAGGCTAAAGTAAGATATCATAAAGTGTATGTTTGTTTGTTTGTTTCTTCGTTTGTGTGAAGTCACCATTCCACGATAATAGCTATCTCGCACCTGCTCCACATACCTACCGTAGCAAAAATTAAGCAAATTTACCAGAAGCTGGCTAACTCCGTCCGTAGCCATGCTTGTTTCCAAACAATCTTTGAGTAGTAAAACCAAACATCAGCAAAATTGCACTCATAAACTGTTACATTTTCATGTGTAAAAGTTTTCAAATAGTTGTTTATTACTTAATCCAGACAAAGCGTAATTTTATAAAATTCTCATACTTCACGAAGGCGAATCTCATCATAGCAAAGCTGCACTTTGCAAAGCCTAGTTCGGCTTGATTATATCGTTTCAGATTTACAAGTGTTTCCTTGAGAGAGTGCCAGTCTTCCACAAGAAAGCCTTGGCTATTGATCGTAATCGTAATGTCAGATTATTTTACTGCTGTTAAGATTCAACCAAAGATAAGTTTGTGTTATTGTTATTTTACATTGGCTGCAGACTCATGTTTAAGACTATCGAAGAGTAAAGTCAAACGAGGTGTTATTCGCTAATTCATATATGCACTCGATTTGGTGAGCGAGACACGCATGAACTGAACAAGCAAGGTTGAACCTTAAAACCTCGTTGACATAATCAGAAAATAAAGACAAGAAGTAGAAGGTGCCACTTTAAACGGGTTCATTATTGACTTACAAACGGTAAATTGAACTGACCTCGTGACGCTTTTAAAATAAATTGTTTCTATCTCTAAGAGAAGCTCAGAACAATGTTTCGAATGAAATAACATTAAGTTTCCGATATTTCATACACTACGCCGCATTATAACTTATCATAGCCTTGAAACTAAATAGCTCCATAAAAGATGCAGTATGCCGCTAACTTAAATTGAATTAGAAAACGCATTATAGCAATTATATGGTCATCAGTATCAACCTGTAGTAAGATATTAGACTGGTAAGACAGTTCATTTTGTAATAGTAAATCCGAACACATATTCTGAGAAGTAAAAAGTCGCGCTTCACGGCATTGATCTAATCGTGGATCTCGTTGACTAGCTCTGGGGGTAAACTTCCAAGACACATTATGATTTGTTTTTGGTCTTGAAAGTTATCTTGAAAATCACCTTAAAACCTCGGTAGAAATGTGAAGTAAGAGTAGTGCAAGGTTACCTACTATGGCCATACCTTCGTAGGTAATCTTGCACAAAGTTGTAAAACAAAATTTTGAAAAGCTTGAAAAGCTACTGCGCTTCCTATTATTGCATTTTTTTCGCAAAAAAAGTGCGAAGCCAAGGATCACCTGACGTTGTGGAAACTTCATTTAGTTCTTAATAAAAACGAACTTTTTTGGTGTAAAAGTTGCTTTACCAGAGAAACGCAGTAATAAGGGGATTTTTTTGTAGAACGACGCACAAATTCTTTGTTTTCACGTTTTCAACATGGAAATGTGCCACAGTTGCAAGCTTGTTTTATAAAGTTAGACAAGGAAAGTTGCTGTTAAACTCTATCGGGAAAGTCCAATTTTTTGCGAACCATGCATCGTTATTTGTGTTCAGCATGACATAATTGACGTATTTTACTCGAACTACGCAAGACCTGCCAGCTAATAATATTCAGAGACCAACATCTACACTTTGATTTTGGGTGTCGCTAGTTTTTCAGCAACATTAGTCAGTAAAAAAATTATAACAGAGCACATCAGCATTTATTCCACGAGCTCACTCCCCTTTACTTCCTATCTTTCTGTTTCCTTGCGCATGTTCATACGGATTTTTTAGCCCGTGTCTTGCAAGACACTTTCCAATGCATCGGACATTCAGGTAGGGGTTCTTTGAAATAACCATAATGTCTTTTACAGAAGCCACTTCTTACACATACTGCCACGCACTGCAAAAGTAGCTGAAATACTCAACAAACCCATATCACACTCGTGCTCACCGCGGCTGCCGTTCTCTTTGCTTCTCTTACATTTTTACAACTTCCATCATCATCATTCCCTTTCCAACAGCAAAGCCAATCCAGGCATCCTGCAGCGCACAATTGCACCAGGATCAAGATGAGGAACGGTTGACTCAACATTGGCTCTGAAAGATAATTTGAAAAAACGTGGAAGCAAAATCTACGAAGCTTGCTCAGACTTAATTAACGCTTATTGTAGCGCAAACGTTGGAGATATCATGAGTACCTTTCTAACCTTCCAAAAATGGCTGGTAATTCCCATGATACTTCGCATAAATTTTAAAGACTTTCATGATGCTTTCCGGTCACCAAATTCACTACTTTTCTAGTTAACGCCGCTTTGTCTCCAGAAAATAAGGATCGATGACCAAGCTTTTACGTGTGGGATTCTAACCGAATAAAAATGGATTAACTCGAAGTGTCAATCTTTATTAGGTTGTCCGGAAATTCCCCCACAATGGTCGGTCTCCTCATCGTGGCGTGGGGGTGACAATGGGTGTCCAACTGCGATGCACAGCCGAGTGTTTACTCTGGCAGGGCCTCCCAAGCTATGAAGGAGTTCGACGTTTCCGGTCTGGCTGGAAGCCTAGCTAAGAACCGGCCACGCCGGATCCCCCGCCGTCTGGCTTCTTCTGGTTCTCCTCGCTCCAAGTCCGGGGTCAGCAATCGTCCCGTGGAAATCAAGAGTTGGCCTAGTAAGTCTGCTCTTGTAGGGGAACAAATTTTATTACTCAGACAGCAAGAAGATTTAGAAAAAAACCCTGTACATCGGATTCCGCCTACGGCGCCTGGTGGTAGCAAGAAGATGTCAGGGTCCTTAGGGCGCCTTTTGGATTGGACAAAATCGACACGTCTGACAGGACGACACGCCATGGAAACTGCCTCATGCCCTGCACCTACAACGCCAGGACAGTCTCCACAAACGCCGACCTCCACGCTCTTCTCGACGCTGCAGAGCACATCAAGTACCACATCATCGCTCTGCAGGAAACGAAGTCCAGGAAGAAGGACGTGCGACAGATGAGTGATGGGACCCTCATCATTCGTGGTGAAAAGGTTCTATCACGAAACGTGGGAGGCGTCGGCTTTGTTGTCCACCCATCTATCGTCCATCTTGTCGATTCGCACGAGATCCTGTCACTTCGACTAGGCATCCTACGACTACGACCTCCACATCAGAAGACCATCAGCATCATCAACTGCTATTCTCCAACATCAGCAGCTGACGAATCAGAACTAGATGCATTCTACGAAGATGTGGAGGAGGTCGTCCGCAGCGAGAAGTCCTTTTACAAGTTTGTTGTGGGCGACTTCAACGCGAAAATCGGGATGCCACTGATAACGTACAGGATCGGGAAGTTTGGATATGGGCTCCGGAAAAACGGCAACCGTCTTGTTGGGTTTCTCTCTGCCGCACGACTTTTCCATGGAAATTCCATCTTCATGAAGAAAGAACATTGCCGGTGGACATGGGAATAGCCCAATGGAACGACTCACGCGGAGATCGACCACATTCTCACCAACCGAAGGTGGAGCTTGCTCGATGTCTCAGTAGTTCCATCCTTCTGCAGTGGCTCCGATCACCGCCTCCTTCGAGCTAACGACTCAGCCGAAGGCTGGAAAAGAAGGTCTGTCACAGTGCCGCAAGAAGGAAGAATGTCGTTTATGACGGTAACAGGGTGGAGGAGCTCATATCAAGTTGTGACTGGCCCATAGAGGAGGAATCAACGTACGACCACGACGGCTTCTGAAAGAATTGCGAGCCTGCGGAGAATGCGCCTCAGTGACTTCCGTGAAGAACGTGGAACGCATTTCGAAGACCACCAAGGAAATGCTCGAAAGAAGAAGATCTGAGGCAGGATCCGAATGCAACCCATCTCAAGCGACTGATAGCCAACGCCAGTTGCAGAACAGCTTTGCAGGAGGATCTCAAGAAGTACAGGCAAGCCAAGATACTGGAAGCAGCCGAAGGAGGACGAAGTCTCAAGAAGTACCGAAGGGACCTCTGTGATTATCACGTACCGCTGACTGCACTACCAAACGAAGACGGGACTCCGACTTCTTCCCGATACAAGATGGAATCTATCGCGAAGAACTTTTATACCAACCTCTTCCGCTCATCAACACCCGTGCCAATGCCCGTTGTTTCCACTTTAGAAGTACCACCACGAATTCTACCTGCTAAAGTGCGCACAGCGATTCAGACCATGAAGACGTCCACGGCTCCAGGACCAGACCATCTTTCCGTCGAATTTCTGCGAGTTGGAGGACAACGTCTACACGAGATTCTCGCGTCGCACCTAACATCTTACCTTCAGAAGGAAAGGAGAACATCAAGAACCGTCCTTCTTTTCAAGAAAGGTGAACGGGAAGATCTTCGGAACTACCGTCCAATATGCCTGCTGAGTGTGCTGTACAAGCTTTTCACGAAGATTATCCTCGCTCGCATATCTAGGACACTGGATGAAGCCCATCCCCAAGAACAAGCTGGATTTTGCAAAGGATTCAGCTGCATGGACCACATCCAGACGGTTTAGAGGGTTATAGAAGTCTACCGAGAATACCGACTGCCTCTCGTCCTGACCTTTGTCGACTACGAGAAAGCCTTTGACAGCGTCGAAACCAACGCCATCCTGTCTGCGCTAGTCGATCAAGGAGTGGACCCAGCTTACGTGAGGACTTTAGCCGACTGTTACAAGGACTGTACAACGACGATGCAGCTGTTCATCGCCCCCTGACTATTCCAATTGGGAAGGGGTCCGACAAGGCGACACAATTTCGCCGAAGCTGTTCACGGCGGCCTTGCAGTGGGTGATGAAGTCACTGGATTGGGACGAGAGAGGCATACGAGTTGATGGGATATTCCTGTCGAAGTTTCGTTTTGCGGACGATATCGTTCTCTTTTCGAGCAGTATAACTGAAGCAGAGACGATGCTAAAGGAACTGAACGAAGTAGGGAAGAAGATCGGATTGCGAATCAATCGAAAGAAGACTTAGTTCATGAAGAACGCCCTTTGCGAAGATGCAGAAATGGAAATGGAAGGCAGCCCTTTCACGGAAACGTCTTCTTACGTGTATCTCGGACCTTCGATGAACATGGAGAACGACTTGAGGGAAGAACTTAACAGGAGAAGAAGAGCAGCCTGGGCCGCCTTCGGGCCTCTAAAGGAAGCCACCGACCAACTGACGGACCCGGAGCTTCGTGTCCACCTGTTCGACTCAACCGTTCTCCCGGCGCTCTGTTACGCAGCTGAGACTTGGGCTGACACCGAAGCCACTTGAAGGCTTTAAAGAGCACCCACAGAGCGCTAGAGTGTAGTCTTCTGAAGATGACCCGACACAAACAACAACTCGTCGGACTTCGCAGTACGGATCTGAGGAGAATGTCCCGTTTTCGTGACCCAGCGGATTACGTTGCGAAAGCGAAGCATCGATGGGCCGGTCACATTATGAGAAGAACAGACGACAGATGGACACTAAGAACATCGGAATGGATTCCTCGCGAAGCAAAACGTCCCCGAGGAAGACCTCCAACGAGATGGACAGACGTGTTCGTGGAACGGATGGACCAGCTGAGAAATCAGCTAGATACGTTTTTTGCACCTGGAACTCGCGGACGCAGCCACCGACGTCAGCCAAGAAGATCGTGGATGTCTGAAGCAAGGGACAGGGAGAAATGGAAACTTCTGAGCTGGGGCCCGCACGTCACGTGAAGCCGGGCCATCTAACAAGGAGAGGATACTTAGTCGAAAGCACCAATCCAAATGGGGCATATATCATCGTGACGTACTCGGAGCGCTGATTTCATACCTGGCAAAATCAGCTGCGGAGCGACTTTGGGCAACGAATTATGGCTGTTTTTGTGGAGAAAATTTGAAGTTGAGGGAAGAAGAAAATTATACGCAGAAGTCTCCAGTTAGGCTCGAATGGGGGTGTGATGTCTGTCAGATTACTCTGCGCAAATAAAAATGTCTCTCTGCTACATCAACACCTAAAACGAGTCTATCTGCGTGATATACATGTTGTAACAATTGATTTTATTCTCTTTACCCATTCAATTTTTGGCTCTTAAAACGGTCATAGCTTCTCACCCAGAGGCGCTCCGCAGATAAGGAGGACAGATTTGAAATCAGCGCTCCGAGCAGGTCACGACGATATATGTCTCAACTGGATTGGTGCTTTCGACTAAGTATCCTCTCCTTGTAAGTATCTAAGTATGTCGGAAATTAATGCTTACTTATGCGATCCCGGCAGCGTAGATATGAAAATGTGGGAAACATGCCGTTCGATAGAGCAAGATAAGCTCTACAAAACTGCGCTTGAATGATAGCAAAAAGTTTGATTGAAGAGAAGACTGAAACAAACAAAAAAGATTCAAAATCCCACGAATCAGATTTCCGTCCAGAATGATCTTGCGGTCTTCCAACTTGGTCACTCATGTTATTCCCTACATCAAACACTTATATGCACACTTACTGCATTTCTACATCGCTGAAAATTGAATTAAAAATGGCACAAAATGCCAAATGTATCGTCTTTTCGGGTTTTTATGCTAAAATTTTTTTTCGGAACTAGCCCTTGCAGGAAGCTGTAAATCCATGGTTGTACTTTGAAAGATTTTTAGTATACAAAACCTATGCCACAATAGCTTCTTACATTTGCTAAGGCATACCACCTTTCATTTTCCCAAATTCTGACTGACAAATCACCGCAACTGACAAACGATTGTTTGGGGACGAACATATGCCTGACCAAGTTGGAAGACCGCAGCATCATCCGGATAGAAATGTGATTTTTGGGTGTTTCAATTTTTTCTTCTGCATTTTGCTTTCAAACTTCACGTGGATCAAGCTTTTTGCTATCATTTCAAATGCAGTTTATAAAGCTCGCAAGGCCTTATCGAAACATTTGTTTTCCACATTTTTATATCAATACTTCCGCGATCTCGTATTTTGTAAAGAAGCTACATCAATTTCTGGACAACCTAAGAGCTCCCAGAGAAAATAGTATTGCGCTTGCAACAAGCATAGAGTATAACATCGTATATAGCTGAAATGAATTTTGAATTTTTGAGTTTTGAAGGAGGTAAGAATAAGCTAAAAAGGACAGTTTTGAGTAGCATATATTCATTGCTAGCGAAAGTCTAGAAACCTTTCAAACTTCTGATTCTGCAGAATCTTTTTTTAGTGGTGCGAACTGACGAGTGGGCTCGATCTTATGACAGAACTAAGAATATGCAATCAATTTATAATCAAAATTTTCCCGTTTCTCTTTACCCCCCTCCCCCCCTCCATCGCTCCACTCCACCCCTGCAATAGGATGAACATCCTTTTTCAAATTACAGCATATCCCGCGCAGTCGTAGTCTGCTTTAGAGATAGATGTTTGATGTTACTGTACAATGCATGCGGTTGATAAGAGTCAACAAAAGTTTTTAGGTGAAATAAATCTTGTAGATGCTACAAAGCAGTTGAAGAAATAATCAAATGGAAGCTACAAACTTCTAACAGCACTTCCAAAAGTTCTTCAATTTATAGTTGAGAGAAAAGAATGAAGTCCAAGTGTCCCACCCAGGTGTTATTGTGGAAGTTTTTGGCCCGCGTCATAATGTCGCGGACAACGATAATTCTTCAAACGCGAAAATTTTTCTTCAGGTCTTTGTTTGGAGCAAAAACAGAGGTTTCCCTGACAGGTAAGCGTACTATTTTATAGAGCTCATCGAGGACAATAATCGGGTAGTGGCTACTTCCAAATAAACCAAGCTTGAAATTTATTTTTTTTTTCAAAAATAACCTCCAGTTACCGTTTTCAAGCCAAATTTCTTCACATGAATACCTATTCAGGACATCTCAACAAAACTAATTGTACAAAATGGATACTTTTTGCCATCTTCTATGCATCGGACGTGTGCTGGTGAGTTTCCTTGCTGGAAATGGCTCTTGACAGTGCGTGCACATGACCCCCACCTGCACCCCGCCACTGACTTGCACCGCTCTGCCGGCTTGTAGCTCGGCCGGCGGTCATTCTACGGGCTCGCTGATAGGCTCATTCGTAAGAGCTTGACTTTTTCGATGCGAAGGTATGCAAATGAGTTGAGTTTGGGAAAAACCGGGGATTTTGCGAATGGGGTGAAAAAGCGCAGCCTAAGAAGCAAATGGAACGAAGGCTCTTATCAACACCAGAACAGTCTTAGAGCTCCGAAATGAATATATTACAAGAAAATTAACAATTTTGAACCTCCAGGATGGAACTAGTGACGAAAGGAGCTTTGCTCAACTTTAGCTGAAAAATCTTTAGCCTACAACTAAAGCTGCGCTTTTTCACCCCATTCGCAAAATCCTCGCTTTCCCAAACTCAACTCATTTGCATACCTTCGCGTCGGAAGTCAAGCTCTTTCGAATGAGCCTACCTGCGGGCTCGTAGAATGACTGCCGGCCGAGCTACAAGCCTGCAAAGCAGGTGCAAGTCAATGGTGGGGTGCAGGTGGGGTTACGTGCACGCACTGTCAGGAGCCATTTCCAGCAAGGAAACTCACCAGCACACGTCCGATGCATAGAAGATGGCAAAAAGCATCCATTTTGTACTAGCTTTGTTGGGATGTCCTGAATAGGTTCCCATGTGAAGCAAATTGGCTAAGAAAGGTAGTTAGGAATTATTTTTTGAAAAAAAAAGACAAAATAAAATTCAAGCTTAGGTTTTTTTAGAAGTAGCTACTACACGATTATTGTTCTCGATGAGCTTAAAATGGTGTGCTTATCTATCAGGAAAGCTCTGTTTTGCTCCAAACAAAGACCCAAAGGAAAATTTTCGCGTTCGAAGAATTATTGTCCGCGACACTATGACGCGGGCAATTTCGGACTTTTTAGGAAGACATTTTTAGAATTATTAGAATAAAGATTTTCCAGAAAGTGCAATGTGTGGGTTGTAGCTCTTAAAGAGCTCTATCATCTTATGCAGCCCTTCATTTATTCATATTCTCCATCCGAAAATGAGCGATGAAAAAAGGAAGGGCTTGTCCGCAACTTTCTGGCGGTCACTGTATATTCAAATCACTCCCCGCCTTGACCCTCACCCGACTCATTAAGTCATCCACAAAGGACCTGGTACTGTGCCAGGTCATTTGTAACGGCCATGCATTCTCCCTTTCTATTAATTTTTGGATTTTGCGAAACAAAATCCAAAAGGCCTCAAGAGTTTTGCGAGCTATTGTCTGAGGCTCGTGCGATAAGACTGTGACAGCCGTATCGAACGTAACGTATGACATATAGGCTGTACCAACCAGCATCGGCCACGCGATATCGCGCCTGCGGCAACACGCGGTAGTGCGGTGTGACGCGTGCGAACTCTGCTACCCGTTGAGGCACGTCGCATGCGAGGTGCGCCCTTGCAAAGCATAATAGCGCGAGACCGATGCTGGTTGATACAGCCTATAGCTTGCTATGAGCGCTTGGAAGTGTTGATGAACTGTCCTTTGCGAGTTCGTCTAAGTGCTTCTTGATCCGAATGAACACGGTCGCTTGGTTTCGTCTACGTATCTTCAACACGTGACTGACATGTGATGAGATAGACCATTACAGCCTTCATGCCTCACCTTCCGTACAGACATCACGCAATCAGGAGTCATACAAATTATCATAGACACATTGCGTATTAGCTGCTTCTTGAAGTTAGTGGGAGGAATGTTTGTGAGCATAATCCGGAAAGCTCGATTGATACGAACATGCGCTAGAACCTATTGAGGTCGTCCGCAACGAAGGGTGTACAAAAAGATATTGGCTTTGTTTAGAGCATATGATGCATTACTATATGGCATACAGCGATAATAGGAACCGCAATACCTGGATAACTACAAGGATGTTCGGTTTGCTGAAAAAAACTTTTCTGAATTTGAAGTTGGCGAAAGAATGCCTAGAAAAGGTATGAGTGATTACACAGTACGGATACTTTGAGACACCGTGTTATGCTAGGATATCGATTTTCGATTATTCTATACTTATACGATATCGAATTTTCGATTAGCCAGTCATCGAAGATTCGATTATTCGGTACTCATCGAATATTTAAATATTCGATGAACATCGATCGAACGAATTGATGCTACTGAAGATTTTCGAATATTCAACCGTAGAATATTATTCAAAATTTCAGATTTTTTGAAATTCGAATTTTGGAATCATTCGCATTCGAGTGATCTATCGGAATTATTGAATAATCATTTTTGCTCTGAAGTACAATTCGTGCAGTGGATGGACCAGCTAAAAAGTCAGCTGCAACGACTACTGCAGCCAAGTTACGACCCTAACTACCGGAAGCCACAAAGAAGATTATTTGTAAAAAGCGAGGGACATGAACAGATGGCATCATCCGCGCTAAAGTCTGCTCGCCATGGAGAGACGACTTTCTAAGTTTTTAACAAGGAAACGATACATGGTAACCGTAGGGCCATTCTTACCAAGAAACCATCTCTAAATGCTTTTCGAAGCGCTAATCTCAAATCTGTTCTCGATATCCGCCAATCGATTGTCCGAAATAAATTACGAACGTTTTTTCCAAAGAATTTCCATTGTCTTGATTAACTGTGAACACCACTCAAATTTTTTGTTTCGCTCCTCGGAACAGTGTGAAGGAGAGTGCAATTATTCTAATTGAATACAGATATCGGTGGTTTGACTGTGCTTTAGTCCGCAAAGATTATGTGCAAAAAAGCTCATAACTTGTTTCAGACAATCGATTAGCAGAAAACGAGTGCACATTCGTAACTAGCGTTCCAAAACGCATATAGTTATATGTGTCCATTACGAATAGCCGCCGTCACCAAGTATTCTTCCTTTGCAAGTAGTAAGTACACAAGTAAAAGAAATTACGTGAAAATTTTGGAGTAGATCCAATTTTATCAAAGAAGCTAAATTACTGTTGGTACCTGGTTCATAAACCTGGCTTTATATCAGGCACGTTCTACAACAAATGATGTAGATCAGACAGAAGGCAAACAAATTACCGATGATTATGTTGTTACACCTGCGCGCTTTCGTGATAGAGGCTGCGCTTTCTGGCACAGAAAGCTGTGCTTACAACAAGTATCACTATTCCAGTTATTCCATATGGATAGTTTAACATAAATAGTTCAATGGCTTTTTGTTTAATTAGTAGGTGAAATAGTGCCGCCCTCTCCCTTACTTATATTTTTTACTCAAAATTGCGAATCATATCATTCTTTACGATATAGGCCTGTAGTAAACTTCTACTCAGTTTAGTGGAACTAAGGTGACTCTCAGAAAAACTCCGTAAGTTGAACTTACAACCGCCCATCTTCCCATGCTTGAGAACGGCAAGTTGAATGGACTAGAAAATTGTCCGGTCAAGTGGAAGGGTCGTTTCAAAGTCTGCCATCAAAGTGAAAGCATTGTTATCTCTCAAATTTCCGTGAAAGCGGAGTAGGGCGAGCGCGTCAGCGGTGAGAGGCACAGTCGATAGAATGATTATGGGTTGACCATCGCGACCCCCTAGTGCCAATCTATGGGCCGATAATAAGTCGTAAGTTGAATTGACCGGTGTGCAAAAGTGGAGTAGATAAAAACCCAGCAGACTGGTGGGTAACCTCCGAAACGCCTATGCTGACGTTCTTTTGCGATGCAAAACGCGCAAAGATAGGGGAGGGTTGCTGAAAAGTCGCAGCTAGGGAACCAGGAAAACAAGTTTCTTTCCTGCTTTACAAGGCTTGCTTCAATCTTTCAAAAACGCTGCATAGAGTGAGGATTTATCTACTTACCTCATTTTATTTATGCTCCAAAAGTTTTGAATCTTTAAAGAATTTCGGTTAAATTATCGTCGTTTTGTTTCATCTGCCCATTTTCAGGCGAATTTCTTGATATCGGTTACAACCTTTTGATAGCTGCCGCTATCACGTGCACGGCATGTTGCAAACATGGTGTCACTTGCAGGTCTCGCGTAACCGCGCTAATTGAAGCGCAATCATTTATCCATTTCAACAATCTTGCACACAATGAGTAATCTGTTTCTGTGCTAGAGCTAAATGCCTTCTATCTCAAATTGATAGCTTGGTGGATGCTGAACTGGGGCGTCGTAAGTTTCGATTTTGGCCCGCCCCAGCCGGTTGTATAGAATGCGGTTCAATACATACGGTTACGGTTTACTAATATATAAATCGTTTCAAAACTTTCTTGATACGTCTTCGCACAATATGCCTGCAGCACTGTAAAAACTTTTCAGAGAATGCAAAAAGGCCCCAACTTATCAAAAATATAACACCCATGTTTCAGTTTACTTACTACAGAGACATGAGATTCTGCTTACTATGATGTTAAGTCTTTTATGCAAGCCTTTTCCTTTCTTATTCGGTGAGTGAAATTGTCATTCTTTCGCCGGAGAGCAAAGCGACTATTTGTACAGTCCAGCTCATTTCTGGAATTCGCCTACGCGATTGCATTGTTTTTGATTTCATCAAAAAAATGAAACAAGGGATTTCAATCTGAGTGTCACAGGTCGCGGCTTGGGTCCTCGCGAGTACTCAGGCCACTCGGCGAGTTCGCGAACTTTTCTCGAGGCACTTTTCCAATTTCGTCAGCCATTGATGTCTAAGGATACAATGTTTCTCCATTTTGAAAAAATTACGTATCCACTGAGGGCGAGTGGCGAGAGACTCAAGCGAGTTGGCTGCTAGTACCCGAGCCGTGCCTGCCGTGACACTGACTGAAATACCCTGTATAATTCTTTCCTCTACTTTCTTCAATCTCTCTTCTTGAGTTTTTTTCGTATAGAGCGGATTTTCCGTCGCTACCGTCTTCTTCCATTGCAATTCTCAAAAATGATAAATAAAGTTATAGTGACTGCTGAAAAGTACGTTTCCTTGCTAACGAAAAGCAGTACAGCAGCGCTTTTTTGGAAGTCTCAGTGTTACAATAACATTGATAAGTACTCTACAGACTTTCAAACTTAGAGTTTTACTATGCACATTTCTGGTCATACTCCATAGACTTTCAAACTTAGAGTTTTACTACACATTTCTGGTCAATCTAGCGCATGTAAGAATCCTTTGCATATATTCGTAAAATTCCCACATGCCCTTAGGCGAAAAGTCATGTCGCTTCTCTGCATTATTTATTGTTAATGTACTTGGCGTACTTTTACTTTTTTTTCCTTACAAATCTAGGTGCATTTGTCAAATTATGAGCTCTTTAGCATGCAGTATGAGACTAATAAAGCTGTATTTCGGAACTCAAATGATGAGCATGAGCGTAAGAGCGGCGGAGAAGAACGATTGTGTGTCATGTAGCACCGTGCTCTGAACAAAATTTCTTCTGGAAGCATGAGTTATTGTGAACACTTTGGTTGATTTGATAGCTCTGAGCTTGTAGCCAGCAATCGTTCGTACAGGGGGGGGGGATAACATTAAACTTCATGTGTGCAAAGTTTGGTCAGGAGTGAGACTTATCTTTCGATATGTGTTCAGCCCAACGATGAGCCATGGACTAGTGTCCCTATGAAGTACGCGCTAAGAAAAGGGCAGGACAATCACAAATACAATTTTCCAGCTCACGTACTCCATCTGTCTGCACTGGAAATTGAGGATGTGACAGATTTCACACCCTGTTCGAAGTATTGGTTTTGAGGGGAAACCGTTTTCATAGAGCACTCTTACTACTATTCAATATTTTTCTTCTAATCTGTATATCTTTCATTTCCGTAGGAGCATCATTTATGAAAACTGTGGTCTCAGAAGCGGGAAACCAAATCTCGACATTCTTCTTTTACGCTCTTTGCTCTGAATCCATTGAAAGCGATCAAACACGCAGTACTTGCGAGAGGGTTGTGTCGCACTACGCTCGCAAAAGCTTCTTAATAACCAACAGCCAGCCAATCGGAAGTTTTATGCACCATCAACAGCGCTTGAGCGCAGTTCTGAAGATTAGGCAAGGCAAGGAAGTATTGTCGGACTTTGCTAGTACGAAAAAGAATGCGCCTTTGTACTCCAACGGAATACGCTGCGGAGAATTGATGGGCTGGTCACACCATGAGAAGAACAAACTACAGATGGGCATTAAGGATAGCAGAGTGGATTGCCCGAGAAGTAAAACGTAACCGACGAAGACCATTAAGGATAAGCAGACGTTTGCAGAACAGATGGACAACTGAAAAGTCACTAAATACAACTTTTGCACCTCGGCCCGTAGTAAACCCCGGTTGTCACAACGTAGAGGGACTTAGCTCAAAGTGTCTCGTAAGTCTGTAGCGAGCTATCTGCAGGGCTCCGCAAAACGAGTATCTCCGCGCGTTCGCACCGCTGATGACCGCTAAAACAGCGCTCACACGCGCTGCACTATAAGTACAGATATGCTTTAGGGTATTTGCTTAACAAGGCAAGAATGCAGTAATACTATTCTTGCCAGAGCAGGCAAATCAATCAGAGGAGATCCAATACTGACTGTCCCCGCGTGAGCGCGCCTATTTCTCCTTTTTTGAATTCATTATCTTATGTTTGCATCAGTGTTGATAGGGGAGCGCACTATGTCTGTTACAAAATTATGCTTATCTTTGCGCATCGTGCTGTGAGAAGGAGCGCCAATATCCGCTGCAGGTCGCACTCTATATTCCCAGCTCCCAATTAAGTTTGGGCGTACCAGCCATATGCCACACCGTGCCAGATTCGTGCCAGCTCTTTCATTGTCCCATCACTTACGACGCCTTAGCTAACTGCGTGCCAGCTCGTGCCAGGGGCCGACGAGTCCGAGCAGTAATGTCGTCACCCGCCGGAAGCATAGGTGCAACAGGAGAGCACGGTTCTTTGCAGATGAAGATGGTTTTGGCTATATCCGACCTTGGAAACGGAAGGGAGTAAGTGAATCTCAAGGATTGCTGACGTCGGAACAGAGAGAACAGCTTCATCGAGGCACTGATGAAGTTGTTCTCTCTATTTTTGCTGAAGTCCAACAGCGCACACATTTGCTGCATTGTACGCTACTTTGCCATGTTTTACGAGAGAAAAGATGCATGTAGCAAATAGAGTAGTTGCAGCAAAATCAATATGGAGAAACGATACGCATCTTTCTTCGCAAATGCCTGATCCGTAGTATTGCTGACGAGTTAATTACTACTTTTGCTACTGTGAAACAGCGCATATAAAGAACCTCAACTATTTTGTAGTTTATTTTGTAGGTATATCCTTTGTTGTGAGTGTCCAGGAGAATAAGTTTCTTACCGTTAAGAAGGGTTTACTAAGTTAATAGAACAAACATGTATATTTTCTTAATACGCAGGAGAGAATCCTTATAGCATTTGCTGGTCGAAGTTACTTTGAATATTTTCAAAACTACGATTTTTCTATATTATTGAAAGAAAGAAAACAGATGAGAAATTGGTTTTTAAAATATTCACAAAGCTTCCATCTAACTGAATATGTGAAAATGAAGATATTATGATGAAAGATACTTCACATTGTTATGACTTCAATCCATAGTCTTATGTCTTCACGCGTGGGCAAGTGCTGCCTTCGATACACTTTCCTTGATCACGTACGTAACCAGTGATACACTGACATGCTGGTGTTAGGCAAATGGGAACGCAAGGCTAAAGCATAGGACATTATTCCCAGGTTTTTCCCAAATAGACAAAGCCCTACCACTGCTAGGCCACAGGTCGGCTCGCATGTGGCGCATGATCTGAATTCCTCATTTTGGCCACAATCTGAAAATGAACTTGCCTGTCGATGATTTCAATAAACATCGCTAGTTGGTGTTGGGAAAATCAAATTTATACGGAGTACGCAAAAAATACAGGCTCTTTTATTTTTATACTCTTTTATTCCGTTTTTTCACTCTTATTGAAGCAAGCAGAACTTTTATTTTATTTCGAGAAATTCAAGTTGTTAAGAGAAGTGATTAGGCTATGAAATTATCACAAGAGGGATGTCGCTGTGTAAAGCTAATTGAAAGTAGTGACATTCACATTTGGGAGGTACTGAAATGACAGAATCAAACTATGTTGTTTATCACTGATTACTATAACTGACACAATTTTCAAATTTGACTATCCTAAGAGGTTTCCTCAAGTGGACCAAACCGTCTACTTCAGAATAGTATAAGAGCTCATAGAAATGACAAATGAGTAGTATCATGAGTAGCTTGGACGTACTGATTAGGCTTTGCTTTTACTGGATCTATAACTGAGCCCCTACTTCGGGTGGAAAAGACGGCCTGCGCAGTATTAATCTTTGCGAAACCGTCGGGGCTCCATAATCTTGTTCAAGTTGATTTTCGCGAGTTCAAGTTTTGATATTTAAAAAGAAAATCTGCAAGATTTCGAAAAACCATCGATAACTCGAAACTTTTTTTATTTTTATTGAATTACGTGAACGGAAAGATCGCGACGAAATCGTCGCACTTCCATAACTTCCGCTCAAATAATTTTTTCTATTTTTGATCCAAGTTTCATCAATCTCGGATTGTTGTTGTTTCTAAAAATATGACTAAGAATCTAAAAAAGTCAAATCTTATAAATTATGATGTGGCGACAGTTTAACCACGATCTTTCCGTCGCGGCGATTGAATGAATACCCTTCAAATGAAATCAATGTTGAACAATCAATTGCTTTTCGAATCCTTGTAGGATTTTTTTTCAAAAATCGGAGTCCCGACAATTTCGTCAAGATTAATACGTTGCAGGCCGTCTTTCCCACCCGAACTAAAGCTCAGTTGTATTCAAAACTCGTTTTGAATATAGGCGGTTAAATACTATGCCATTCAACTTCCAGTTCGTATTTTCTTGATGACGGCTCAGCGATTACTATTATATTAGGTCATTTCAAAAGTTCCTTCGCCAGTTTTTCAAAAAATCATAACTTCCTTCCTTCTTAGTGGATTTTCTCGCATCAATTTTTGTTTGAAAGAGGAAAACTTTTTCTAACAGTGTCTTTGCTATGAAGTGACATGAGAAAGTTCGAGAGTTAAAAGCAATAGAATAAATTTACTCAAGATTGGCATTTTTTGAGCTGGATCACGAAAAATTCTGAAAGTGCTATTATTTGATAGAGAAAATTATGCTCTTTACTATAGTGTCTCTCCCACGAATTAAAACGAAAAGGATCGGAAGTTATGAGCAAATAAAGAGATTTACTTCAGTTTAATTTTTGAGCATGCCCAAAAAAGCCCCAAAAACGTCACAAAAAAGACGGGAAAGCCAAGAACACCGGTTTTGTGAACTTCTCTTTCTAGCTAAGAGATTTTTGTGCTAAGGGAGGGCATTGATTTACGGAAACGTATAGCAAATTCCAAAAAAATCATTACTTTTCATAGGAACAGTCGTTCAACAAGGAATCTGCCTAGCTAGAAAGACGAGAACATAAAACATATGTTTGTGTTTGTTCCGGTATTTTTTATAACATTTCAAGATTTTTGGTGAGCTTTTTTTTGAAATTACCAAAATTTGAGAGGTCTTCTTTTTGCATTTTTAACTCTGCGACTTGTGCTTGGTAGAACAAATTTAAGTCACAATTAGAAACTAGATGATCTTTTCATCCTAGGAAAATTTATCCCAGGCAAATCTAGGCAGATAGCAAAGAGTTACGATTTTTTAGAGAACAATACGAACTTTTGAAATGATCTAATATTTTGGTCTTCCCATTGATTTCCATTAAGTTCTACTAACTATTTAAAAAAATCATTACTTGTATTGAAGCATCCAATTGTGTTGCCGTATTCAACGCAGGTACTATTAACGCAGGAAACTCCCGCACAAGGTCCTGAAAGTGTTAGTAGAAACTTTTTCTATTGGTTGCGAAGCCAATAAATACCTGGGTTCGGGGCGCACTCCACAACTCCACCTTCATAAAACTCGCAGTGCTGATTGGCAGGACAATTCAGTCTTGCACACGCTAATTGCTCTGACGGTGGTGCTAAAACCGATCTCATAAGAGGACTGGAGATAGCTGGGAAGTTTTTTTAGAAGTGATGAAAAGATGGGTGAAGGGCAAAGAGGAAAAGTTCTAGAAGAAAGATCGTGGTAAATGATAAACTTACACCGGTCAGGTACGCATGTTGGTGCGCCACCAATCACTTCACAGTGATATCCAGGTATGCACAAGATTCGTACCAAAAACAGATCGCAACCGGAAGGGGTTGGAGTAAAAGGTTCGTCAACTAAATGGATGTGAACCCAATGGGACATTACCAAGACGATAGGGGCTACCGTAGCTTCTTGTGCTAGTCGCCATTCCTTGCCGTTGAGGGCACTCCTCCGGCCTTAAGCATACATCACCTTGACGAACAAAACCTTCCTGACACTGACATCGAGGCGGAAGGCAATTGTTTGTGCAGGGCTGCGGTAAAAATAATCTTGCGAATTCAATAATTTCTAATGTAAGCTAGAAATTTTCACATGAATGTCTGATACCATCAAAAAATAAAATCAGATTGTTCTCCTTCTGAATTCCATCTTCAAAAGTAATGTCAGTAATAGACAGGTTTAGAAATGGCAGTGGCGTACCGGGGGGGGGGCCGCCCGAGAATGGGTCACAAAATTTTTGAAAGTTATTTACATTAGTAATAAAAATGTGCAAAAATGTGCAATGCGACTTGTTTATACTTGTGAATAATTGAAATAACTTTTTAAATTTTTTAGAAATTCAATTTAGCCTCATGAAAAAATTTTTTTCGGAAGCGTGGCTGGCGCCACGCCCCCTTTTACTAAAATTTCGGGGTTAGGGACCCGTAAAAATTTTGAAGGCATACCAAAAAAATTTTCGGAGTATCACCAGAAAAAAAATTTGTTACACCTTCCCCCCTCCCCCCCCCCTCTCCGGACGGAAATCCTGGATACGCCATTGGTATGTGCAATCACTTACTCTTCCCAGAGGAACACAATTTGGCTCACAATCAGAGGCGCAGATGTTGAATACCTCATTAGGAGGGCAAACTGAAAGGGGGTATTTATTATATGGGAACAAATGGGAATGCTGCTGAAGCTTCCAAAGAAGGTCAGTCCATGTAAAACATTGATGGTTAACCTGGATCAGGAGCGCAGGTGATTCCTGTCGGGGTATCTTCACAATGACGACCGGCTGGACATCTCACGCGGACATCGGCACATCTTGCTATCATCCCTAGTAAATGCAGATTATTATGAATATTCAAGATAATTTTTAAGCAGTTAGAAAATTGACGAAGACATCAAGCAGTAGGGATGACTTTGTATAAATACTATGCAAAGTAGGTAGAAAAACAAGAAAAAATTTAACTTTTAATTTACATCTACCGATGAAGAAGACGCTTTCACAAGGAATTAAAAAAGCATAGCTAACAAGAAGTAAGCGAAAAAGTCTCACCATGGGCATGGATCTGCAGCGGACATAGTGAGACCTGAAGAACAATCACAATTCAGTTTTTCATGTCAGAAGCAAACACAAATTGATTTATAATTGTGACGGCGCTTCTGACTAAGAAACAAATCGTATTATATTGTACTTGATCGTAATTACAGCTTCGTGTGTCTTAATATGCAAGAGACTTACCAGTAGAAGCTGAGTAACGATTGAACACATCAAAACTAGCCACTATGTTCGCTAGTTTAGGTATAGTGAGCTCAAGGTTAAAGATAAAATCGTAAGAACTGTTTATGTGCTAGTTTGTTTGCAATAACAAGAAATCGTTGCGTTCAAAAAGATGTTATATTATCTGAGACTTTTAAATGAATTCAGAAATCAGGCGTTTCTTTTTACAGTTTTGGTGTTCCTTTCTGCAAAATCAAATTTCACAAATGTTACAGAATTTACAAAATTTGCATTGAGAAATTTCAGCACTTTTCATTGAACAATTTTCATTAAGACGTGTTTTTTTTTCAAAGAGAACCCGGGATCTTAGCAGATAAGCCAATGTTTGAATCCTGGAAAGTTGGATATTACTACCACACCTCAGGCGTCCCATAAAAGGTAATATCTACCCTTAACTGCTTCAAATCGAATATTTGAGTGATTAGTTATAGTTGGAAGTTATGATTAGTTAAATGAATAGTTATATGCTAGCTCGTTTACTAGTAGTATTTGAAGGCGCTCAATTTCCTTTCTGCAAATTATCACTTCCCGAATCAGTACTGCTTCCAAGCTTACAGATTACAGCTTTCCGAATAGCCGTAGTGACAATATTTTGCATAGATCAGAATAGTTATCCTCTATTTTGTACCGGTGAGCGATCAAAGGGATCTTCATGTTGGGATAAATATACTTACAATTAGAAAGAGCTTCGAAAGTTCGGCACATTCGATTTACTAGCGACTTTGCAATGTGATAGATTATTTTGGAAATTTCTTGGAATGAATCACTTTTGGCTTGTTTCGAACCCTGACAGAATTTTGTATCAGATTTTCGCTTGCTTTTCTGAAAAAAGTAATGCTTTGCTAGAGTGGGCGCCCTCAATAAAATTTTTGGGTTTTTTATTTTTAACAGTCATAAGCTTGCTTGGGAGCAACGGAATTGCAAGGGGTATGTCAGGGTGAGTCGATCTGGTACCCTAATGATTAAATAAATCGCTCAAACGATGTTTTTCAGAAATTCAGAAAAAAATGAGTATGGGAAACACGCAACGAGGTATATCAAGTCGTGCAAAAGTTAAATACTAGTTGTAGGTGCTAGTTGTTATAACCAATCATATCAGGTGCATTCCTTGTCAGACGTCAGATTTTATAAATCCTACTTGTTTGCAGCTGCACCCATTGCCTTGCATTTTGCCTTTGGCAGAGAAGTGCAAGTGCTGGAAGTGCCCTCATCATTTTTCTGGTGATATTTAACTGACTGGGAGGGGGGGGAGGGGAGGGGGAGGGGGGAGGGGATTGATGACTCAGATCCGATACTGACTCGTCACTGCTCAGACAATCGCAAATGAATTCCGGGGCAAACTGAAGTTCTAGAACTTCCGGGGGGACACTCCTATGCCAGGTAGGGCGAGGACAGGTGGGGGGGAAACCCACAGAGCCCAACAGGAGCTTCCGCCCCGGGAATTTTAGAAGAGTCTAGTTTGCCTCGGAAGTCATTAGCGATTGTCTGAGTGCAAAAGCAAAGGTAGGAGTAAATGGTAATTGCAGGTCATACAACTGCATGTTGTGTAGAGGATGATCAAAAAAGTTCGACTATGCTCTACACGTGTTCATTTTTTCTTACAATCAACGGATGGGCGATTGTGAAATGGTAAAGGCCCAGGCTTTTTTAGTTCCAGTACAACTAGACGGCTGACTCACCAGCTTCCTTTGCAGAAACATAAACCCTCCCGCGTAAATTATCTTTGTTGCTTTTTCTTGCAGAAAGAATTAACGAGGGGACTTGTTTTCCTCGATTATCGACCCACATCATTTTTGCAGAGACCAACCTTGCAAAGTGCACGTTTCACACGGAGCATAACTGGCCGATCGATCTGGCATTGCACTTCTCGTATCTTCGTCCTTGTCTACCGAAACAATCTGGTGCTCCTCTGCAATGCATCGATTTTTATATGAATTTCAATCACTTTTCCCTCAAGCAGTGTTTCAAAGCTTCTAACATGTGTTCAAATCAAACAAGCGGCAGACTCAACTCCTAGCAAATCTTCGCAGTACTTATCTGTCCGTGCTATGTGCAGGCATTTGCTTTATCCTATGCTCTGTACTTAATCAACATATTCCATCAATGTCATATCTTACGCAGAGCTGTTACTATATTGTTTGAGTGGTGCGATCATTTGTTGAAGATCATTCTGTTCATGTCCTCTAATTCAACGGCGTTACTCACTTCAGTGGATAAAGAAATGAAATTAGGCATCTTGCTAGAATATCGTCTATGGGTGTTTGGAATGCTGATGACGAATATCATATCCATTCCGCATGGTAGTATCATTTTTCTCCGGGTGAGGGAACTTACATACACAATAAGGTTGCCGCCGCCTAGTTAACGGAGTTCATGAGAGGTCATGAACTGACAGCAACGCTAATTTGCACTCAATTTGCACCGAAGATGAGCTGGTTCTGCTCACGGTAACTCCGTCATCATCCTGCAGCCTATGATACCGGAATGTCTTTGAAATTTGAATCAAAAGTTCATTAGTAAAATCAGTCCAATTAGGGCAAAAACTAATGTTTAGGGGTATTCTAACACGCTGATTCCGAATATGGTAATCGTTTTGCTTGAAACCTAGGATATTTTTCTTTTTTGAATTGAAACTTGTTTTCACAAATAAGAGTTTCAAAAATTCTATGTAAGGGTTTTCTGACATGCTGTTTCCCAAAAAGCTGATGGTTTTGCTTGAATCCTCAAAATTTTTCTATTTTTAAACTCTTTTTCGGAAATTTCACTGCAAATTTGATAAACCTGGAAAACAAACGGAAAAATCTGCCATGTTTAAGAAAATAAAATGGAAACTTTTGGAAACAGCATGTCAAAAAACCCTAATTGTGAAATTTGCATTTGGCAAATTACAGAGAATTTGTGGAAAATAAACAAAATTTTGAAGGAAAAAATATTCAAAGTTCTGAGCGAAACCACTAGCTTTTTAGGAAACAGCATGTCAGAAAACCCCTACATAGAATTTTTGAAATTTTTATTTGTGAATGTTTTAATTCAAAAAGAAAAAAATTCTAGGTTTCAAGCAAAACGATCAACATAATCGGAATCAGCGTGTTAGCATACCCCTAAATACAAGTTTTTGCCCTAATTGGACTGATTTTACTACTGAACTTTGAATTCAAATTTCAAAGAAATTCCGGTTTCATAGGCTGCAGGATGATGACGGAGTTACCGTGAGCAGAGTCAGCTCATCTTTGGTGCAAACTGAGTGCAATTAGTGTTGCTGCCAGTTCATGAACCCTCATGAACTCCGTTAACTAGGCGGCGGCAACCTTATTGTGTATGTAAGTTCCGTTCCCCTTTTTCTCCTGTTACGGTGGGCATACGATAAATGGGTCAAAAGACTAAATCTGCTCAAAACTTTCTACGGGGTTTCCAGGCATGCCTCCAATTGCGAATATCATACTCATTTTGCGTTTTGAGAATTGTTCACGGAGTCGATATGTATACCGGACAATCGTAGGTTTGCTTTAAACTTTGTCTGGGAAGACACCTTAGTTCTGATCATGCATATCATGTCATTTCGCATGATAAGCGTTTTCGTCGATTTTTGAGACCTAACTTGCCATGAAAAGTGCAAAAGGTGATTATCATGCACTGTGACTCATTATAGCGCCACACTAAAGAATTGTTGCAGCGAACGAGCATGGAATTCGTACCATCATAAGCCCTTCTAGGCAAAGTTTGAGCAAATCAAGACGTTGATCCCTTTATGCACACCACCATAACCCGAAAAATGGCTGTACCGTGCGAAATCAATATCATTTTCATGTTCGAGCATGCCAAAGAAAAACCCTTCTAGACGAAGTTTCTAGCAAATCCGTGATTTCGACTTCCTACCGTGATCCTACCGTAACTTCAACAGAAAGCGCCAATCTGTATTAGTGTGATATGGGGGAGCAGTGTGTTGAGTAACCTCCTCCCTAAATTGAATTGAAGATTATCATTTTTGAGGTTAACTAATGTCTAATAGTACCACTTTGATTTATTAAAATGCTCGTACATGTTTTTGTTTATCTTTCCACCCTCTTCAACAGGATTTCTGCATTTGTCATTTAATATAACAATAATGACGAGTTAAATCAAAAACATGGGCAGGACTTTTGCAAACTAGGGAGGATTTTGAATGCCATGCGTGACGTTTCACTGGCTCGCACTTTTTTTGTCTCATTTCTATTAGTAGAACCTCTAAACTTGGTAAAATATGTGCTCCAACTTCTTAATTGTACTCGAAGTATCATAGGAGCGTTTTTCATGAATCCTTATAGACAACCTTCCAAATTGGAGTTATGTGATTCGAGAGATATTGTGACTTGTGAGCAAGTGAAGCGAGGACTATTCAAATCGATTTTGGAGAGTATGAATGTAAAAATCTCTGTGAACATAGAAGGGTGAGAAACCTGAGTTTTCGTTGTCCAGTATCATGACCCTACCATCTCAAAAGCTATCTTCTGCAATTTTGTACGGGACTGACACATTGACTAGAACATCCATATCTGAATGCCCAAACGATACGCGCGCTTTTCTTGGGGTAGGGGAGAAGAGCGCTAAAATATACTTTATGAATGCTGCAAGGCACATGACATTTCTATCTTGATTATTCGCAGATACCCTATCTTTTTTCTGCGTTAGGGCGCTATTTCGAATTTGACTTAGAATTTGGCAATCTAAATCGATTCTGCTCGAAAAAAGATAGGGTATCTGCGAATAATCAAGATAGAAATGTCATGTGCCTTGCAGCATTCATAAAGTATATTTTAGCGCTCTTCTCCCCTACCCCAAGAAAACACTCTGCAGCCACCACTGTTTCATTTTGCTGTGAGTGTTCTTTGTGCAGAGATTGATATTGTGAGCACAATTTGTGTGTACACTAATCGCAATACTCAACTGTTTTTTTTACGAAGTTAACTCAGACAGTCTGCAGACTTTGCATCTTGCACGTATTGAGTCTGTTTTCGTTTTTTGTTCGTAAAACCATCCATCATCAAGTCGAAATCCTGAAAAGGTATGGCTATCTGAAATCTAAGCGCTGTGAGGAAGTACTTCCGAGAAAAAACAGTCCACCAGTGTATCCTTTGCTCGTGTCACTTACTGAACTATTGGACTTAGGTATTCTTAATCAAGTCTAGTTTTCTTGATGTCTGTTTTTCCTGTCTTCAGAGAACCGAATTGTCTTGGTTTGTTCTAACTTAGTGCAACAACAGCGATCTGCAGGAACTTCGAATAGGATTCAAGCCGTTGAGGACCAAATTTTCCAATGGGCTCTCAAAATTTTGTCTACTTTTTTAATGAGTACATAAAGGTAAATGATTGTGAATATAAAATTTGCATATTCCCGCATCTTTCCCTCTAGAGTGTCACATAGTTTGACCCTCAATGGCTCAAAATCCTCTTCATAGATGATGTCTTAATCCTACAGTAACTAAGTAATAGACCCACCAATAATTGCTCGTTATGGAAATCTAAGTTGATCGGCTCTACAGAATGTTGTCCACAAATTCGCTAAAGATTCTATAGTAAGCTATTGATGTTAAAATCGTGTACATACTTTTCGAACGCTCGTATTCATATCACTCTTACTTTTTTATGGCTGGATAGCAGCATATTACTGCAGACTTGCGTTTCTTGCTGAGCACTTCTAACTCTTATGAACACTCGGTCATAAAATGCGAATCAAGCTTGCTGTGTACAATACTTTCGCACAGTCTTTTTTTACGAAACATTCCTAAGCCGTTTTTTCTGCTGAGTGAACACATTTTTCTGAAAACTATCGATGGCCAACATCAAGATGAGGTTTACAGCGTCTAGAAGTTATTCTGCCTGTCTTCCTTCTTTCACTGTATTCTCGTCAAACCCAAATTACTGCTTGTACTAATGGGCATGCGACAGCAGTGTGTGTCTTCCAAGGGAACGATACTGGTGTCCGTAGCCTTTTGAGATGGGATGTGTACCAATACACTCTTGGAGCGCTGATTTCGTATCTGACTTCCCTTCTGCTAATCATTTCTCTATAAGAAGTTATAGATTTTCGCGCCAAGGGAAATTTGGTCGGAATGCCAAAACCGCCGCTACGATGTGGTGTAGTGACTAGTGTGATAGTCTCACAAGTTGCAGGTTTAAGTTCGAGTCCTTCTTTATGTGTTTTTCAGTTTTGCATTGCGTCAATCAAGCTTCTTTTTGAAAGTCAGGCACCCTCGACCGTACTTCTCTTGGGCGACCATTGACGCGAAAATCCTTCATAACTTTTTATAGAGAAAAGATTAGCAGAAACGGAAGTCAGATTCGGTATCAGCGTTTCAAAACGAGTGTAGTGGTATACATCTCATCTCAGAAAGCCACGGACACCAACGTTCCCTCGTTAGAAATTTCAATTCACAAGGAAAGAAACTTGGTGGCCGTGGCCTTTTGCTTGAGATGTATACTAGTAAATGCGCCTTGAAACGCTGACCTGATCAAATCTATTATGTTCACTATCTGCTGCGCGACTCTCTGAATAAAGTTATGGACTTCTTTCTAAATTAATTTCATGAGATTTAGGCAAATTCATATCCAGGATTTTTAGACTATAGATAGTCGGAGACAGTTTTCCTGAGCTCAGTGTAAATCTTCGTTTTTCCAGCTTTTCTCAGCTTTTCAGCTCAATGAATATCTTAATTTTTTCGACGCTATCCTGGGTGTCTTCCCATCAAAACAATGCAAATTTTGGTGGCAAGAAATGTTCATAACTTTTTGTAGACAAGCGCACAACAAACACCGAAGGCAAATTTGGAATTAGTGCTCCAAGATGCATTCAACGTTGAACGGTGAACGTTTCATATCAAAAGGCCACGGTCACCCACTATCCCTCCCTTGCGAGAAATATGCGCTCCGCATACCTCAAGATTATCGCAATAGTACTAGTTCAGTTGCTGCAGTCCTACCATGAGATTATCCCAAGTCCATTTTCACATGTCCCTTTAGCCGTCGTATAGCAGTTATTTGCAAATGTCTGCTTTTGTGCAGCCGAGTGCAGACGAGTTTTTGTGCTTTGCTATTCTGTGCAGTCGAAGTGGTTTTCTGTTCAAATGTTCGATGGCACGTCTCATTCCGATTAGAAAACAGTTTTGCTTGTTGAGAGAGACGGTCTTTCTGCACTTTTTATGTCTAAAAATGGTAGATTATCTTGATAAGAAGATCATTCTTCAACCCGATTTCGAACTATTATAATAGAGGGAGTTTCTTCAAGAATGGATGGCTGCTGTATAGCATTGGAGGAGATGTGCAACAGGATTTTTCCCATTGGAAAGAATTTTTGGTTGCAATTGTCGCTCCGTTACTACTCTCCCCTTTAAACCACTTCCGCACCTTTTTCACCTCCCCTCTAGATTTATTCATATCTACCCCTGCTCAAAGTGGAGAATTCTACCTCTTTAAAGGCACCGTCCACCCAAATTTTCGACTTCCATGTTTTTGCCGTTCCAGGGCCTTCTCACCTCTGATTCCGAATATCAAATCGAGATCCGTGAAAACCTCGAAAAAAAAAACCCGTTTCCAGAACACATAGAGTGAGTTCTCCGGATCGGTGATTGGTTGGGTGCGCGTCACGCCCACTCAAGGTGGAGGAGTCGACGCGGCGGAACTGTCATCCGAGCGATTTTCGAGGCAATTTTCTCGCTTCAGATCTACCAGCTCGAGTTGGACAAGTGCACAGTTGGGGACCCCATCGCTGTTAGGCATCAAAATCTCATCAACCCCATTTTGGGTGGACGGTGACTTTGAAGAGCGGCTTCGAAAAAATGAGGGTGAATTATCGCCCTAGGAGAGGAGTTGTTTTTTGGCCATTAAACTATCGGATCCATATGCTCTGCGAGAACATTTGCAACTTTTGTAGCCGGTGGTGGAATGGTGGTGATACTATTCCATTCTTTGCCATTGTGGTATTCCAGGAAAGTTCTGACTGCCTGATTTTGGTGTAATATGTCTAGCAAAACTTTCAAAACAAAAAATAAATAGCTGGCCGAAAAAGTGGAAGTCAGTTGTGCAAAAATTTTTCATAATATGATCTTTAAGTTGTTTCCGCAATTCATGATCGACCAACTAAAGCTGAATTTGAGGCGTCTTCTGCCATTCAGCGGCAGTAAGCATCTAGCAGTGAGAAATTTCCTGGAGCACTGAAAAAGGGTTTATTGTGTTTGCTAGGGAGCAACTTTTCGTTAGTCTGTTTGGCGCAAGTGGGTGATGCTGTAGAGGCTGCTTCCTTTGTTCCGGCCAAGTTTAAAAAATTGTTATGCTTAACGATCCATTGACATACAATACCACCCGTAATTTGTGAAAAAAAATGGCGGCGGCACTTAACTTACGCGGCGCCGCCGAAGTTAGGTGACTTTTGCCGCGTCGCGCGACAAAAGTCGGCGGAAAAGCGGCAAAAGTCACCTAACTTTGTCGCGCAACGCCTAACTTTTTATAAAAAAAGACCTTATCTTGATTCAAAATTTATGAATTCTATATATAAGAGTACCATTCAACTCAGCTCGGCGAGGCGCATCTTCCAATATACGGATGTGCCTAGTTGTGGGATATAAGTTTCTTTCCTGGAATTTTAGTGTAAATGGACCATTCAGTGTGCTTATTCCAGAGGCTACGTACACATTCCATTGAGCACAGCAGAAATAGGGCAGGTATAGTTTAAGAGCTCATTCTGCATGGATATATGTGAAACTGGGCAGCTCATTCTGCATGGATATGTGTGAAAGTGGGCAGCTCATTCTGCATGGATATGTGTGAAAGTGGGCTTCTCTCGGCGAAGTATGACGGGTCCCAAAATGCAGGAAGACAAAGGGAAATGGTTGGAAATCGCATGAGAAGCACATATCGCGGAATGCCGCGCGTGCTGTGCAATGTACAATACCACTCACAGAACGGGAATTGCGCGAAATTCCAGAAATTTCGCGATTCCGGATTATCGTAAATTATGCAGCGCCATAACTTCCTTCGGAATTAATATATTCTAAATTCGAAAGCAGCACTGTGTTCATCTCGTCAAGGCGAATCTTTCTACATACGTCATGTCATCTATATCTTGTTTTCAGTTTTCTCAAATTGTTCTGAGGAGGTCCCTTTGCAAGTATGTAACGCAGCGCCTATCCAACTTGAAAGCTTCCAGTATGCACCATTCGATAGTGCTCTTCTTGTGCATTATAGTGCGCTAGTAAGCTGCCGCAGGCTTCTTTTCAAAAGAGAAAAAAGCGTTGGTAAATTCTGGAAAAATCACTCGTTTCCAGATTCTACTCGCCGTAACTTTCTTTGGAGTGGATATTTTCTAAATCCGAAAAATGCATTGTGCTCAGCTCATCAAGGCAAATCTTTCGGTATGCGGAATGTCCTTGATATCTCGATTTCAGTATTCTCAAAACTTTCTGCGGACGTTTCTTCGCAAAGGTGTGAAGCAGCGCGTATTGCCCCCAGTACATTCAGAAAGAAATTTTCGATAGTACTTCTTTTGTAGATTATGGAGCGCTGGAAAGTAGCCGCGTACTCCTTTTCAAAGGAGTTAGAAGGGCTGGTGAATTCTGGAAAAATCATGTCCTTCTAAATTTTTCTCAACGTAACTCTAAAATATGAAGCTCTCTTGCTAAGCAGATGTGATTTTCGTAACCAGCAGGTCGGATAACCCTTACGAGCATGTTTTCCAAGATGTTCAAGTAATTTCATTTTTTCTCGTTTTACGCTCTGAAGCTGGCCGATGGATTTTGGTCAAAATGTTCATGCTCTTAAATTGTAAGGAAACTTCGCTTATAGAGGTTTTCGAACACGCTCTTTACGAAAATCGTGGTCCTTGAGGATTACAGGGTCTTTTTGGTGAGATACGGTGAGGTGACTGTAACTGCATCACGAAAGTGCGTAAATTGGCCCGCACTTCTCGCGTATCTGTCAGCAACCTTGCCTGCTTGCTTTTCTCAGTCAAAGTTACTAGGAACTGCGCTACCGAATGGTGCATGAATCAGGCTCCAGTCTGTAAAAATCACCGAGTTACGAGCCTATGAAAACACGTCCTCATGGATTTTGCCCAAAATCTAAAGATGCAAATCTCGTCGAAGTTCCACCGTGAGCGCTTGTACAACACGCTGATCAAAATCTTTCGCGTCCTTAATGGATCTTATTGTGTTAGATTTAGTAGTTTGAGTTCTAGCCACTGAAATAGCTCTGATATTCAACTGAGTAGCTGAAGCATATGCAAGTACCATATTCAATACAGTGGGAGTTTTTGGGCGAAGCGAACACAATATCCGCAATGCGAGTGTCATACAAGCGCTCACGGAGGAATTTCGACGAGATATGCGATCTTTAGATTTTGGGCAAAATCCATGAGGACGTGTTTTCATAGGCTCGTAACTCGGTGATTTTTACAGACTGGAGCCTGATTCATGCACCATTCGGTAGCGCAGTTCCTAGTAACTTTGACTGAGAAAAGCAAGCAGGCAAGGTTGCTGACAGATACGCGAGAAGTGCGGGCCAATTTACGCACTTTCGTGATGCAGTTACAGTCACCTCACCGTATCTCACCAAAAAGACCCTGTAATCCTCAAGGACCACGATTTTCGTAAAGAGCGTGTTCGAAAACCTCTATAAGCGAAGTTTCCTTACAATTTAAGAGCATGAACATTTTGACCAAAATCCATCGGCCAGCTTCAGAGCGTAAAACGAGAAAAAATGAAATTACTTGAACATCTTGGAAAACATGCTCGTAAGGGTTATCCGACCTGCTGGTTACGAAAATCACATCTGCTTAGCAAGAGAGCTTCATATTTTAGAGTTACGTTGAGAAAAATTTAGAAGGACATGATTTTTCCAGAATTCACCAGCCCTTCTAACTCCTTTGAAAAGGAGTACGCGGCTACTTTCCAGCGCTCCATAATCTACAAAAGAAGTACTATCGAAAATTTCTTTCTGAATGTACTGGGGGCAATACGCGCTGCTTCACACCTTTGCGAAGAAACGTCCGCAGAAAGTTTTGAGAATACTGAAATCGAGATATCAAGGACATTCCGCATACCGAAAGATTTGCCTTGATGAGCTGAGCACAATGCATTTTTCGGATTTAGAAAATATCCACTCCAAAGAAAGTTACGGCGAGTAGAATCTGGAAACGAGTGATTTTTCCAGAATTTACCAACGCTTTTTTCTCTTTTGAAAAGAAGCCTGCGGCAGCTTACTAGCGCACTATAATGCACAAGAAGAGCACTATCGAATGGTGCATACTGGAAGCTTTCAAATTGGATAGGCGCTGCGTTACATACTTGCAAAGGGACCTCCTCAGAACAATTTGAGAAAACTGAAAACAAGATATAGATGACATGACGTATGTAGAAAGATTCGCCTTGACGAGATGAACACAGTGCTGCTTTCGAATTTAGAATATATTAATTCCGAAGGAAGTTATGGCGCTGCATAATTTACGATAATCCGGAATCGCGAAATTTCTGGAATTTCGCGCAATTCCCGTTCTGTGAGTGGTATTGTACATTGCACAGCACGCGCGGCATTCCGCGATATGTGCTTCTCATGCGATTTCCAACCATTTCCCTTTTTCTTCCTGCATTTTGGGACCCGTCATACTTCGCCGAGAGAAGCCCACTTTCACACATATCCATGCAGAATGAGCTGCCCAGTTTCACATATATCCATACAGAATGAGCTCTTAAACTATACCTGCCCTATTTCTGCTGTGCTCAATGGAATGTGTACGTAGCCTCTGGAATAAGCACACTGAATGGTCCATTTACACTAAAATTCCAGGAAAGAAACTTATATCCCACAACTAGGCACATCCGTATATTGGAAGATGCGCCTCGCCGAGCTCAGTTGAATGGTACTCTTATATATAGAATTCATAAATTTTGAATCAAGATAAGGTCTTTTTTTATAAAAAGTTAGGCGTTGCGCGACAAAGTTAGGTGACTTTTGCCGCTTTTCCGCCGACTTTTGTCGCGCGACGCGGCAAAAGTCACCTAACTTCGGCGGCGCCGCGTAAGTTAAGTGCCGCCGCCATTTTTTTTCGCAAATTACGGGTGGTATTGTATAACTGAGCCGTGCTAGGAAGTTGTGTGCAAACGTTGGGAAAGTCGTATTGGAAACAGCGAAAATAGCAAATAAAATACTAACAACGATTTCAAAACTAGCAACTGCATAGTGCAGTTGAAAGAGCAAGAACACTCTGCTAGCGAGTAACAACAAGCTTTTTCCCCCAGAGTATCCGCTTAACTACAAACCCAAACACTGAAAAAAGCTAAGTGGAAGACTCTTATCTCACTTTCATTCCCTTCGCTTTTGCAGCAAACAGAGGGATGTCTCTCTCTCCCATCTAATCAAACGCAGTTCTTTTTGTAACCAAATCCAGAATGGATGCCTTGACCCTGTTGTAACCCCGTATGTAACGAACTACCCCGTCTATGTAATCTATTATGTCCTGGCTACTAACATACAAAATCTAGCAGACGAACATTCCTGGCTTGATATTTGTAAATGGCTGGAGCGGCGTTTGCATTGAGCTTTCGGCGAAGTTTAGCTAAAGCATGGGGAACGAAAAGGTAGTCTCATCTTTTCGTAATTTGTAATTAAAAGGCACTGTTTTGACGGATCTTTGGCTTTGTTCCTACCATTTCTTTCTGTGTACTATTACATACTTAGAGCATTCTTTTTCTAAAAGTTGCTTTCTGGAACTCAAATATCGGATTTTTGCAAAATTAATGCATGCCCCTTGCTACATGTCCATGTAAAAACATATTCTATCAAAGCAAGTTCTGCTAGGTGTATGTATTATAGAACATTCTCGAGATTAACTCACGTGAAGTTTGATGCCGACATCGAAATAACTGCTTAATAATCGGATCTTCTTCAAAATTCACGAATCGTAAAATACATAGCTTACTTATATTTTCTTATACTTATATTACATCTAACATTTATTCATAGTTCGTGTATTTTTCTCCATGGCTCCAATACGATTCTAAAGGCTCAAAATTACAATTACAAAGCCCCTTTCGTTTTTTACGCTATTTTATATATCTTTGAAACTATGGCAATGTGGAAGGCTAATTTTTTTTGGAGCGGTTATTGTTACCTACTAAGCATGTTACTCTCACTTCTTGATTCTAAGCCATGAAAAAAACCGTATATCCTCAACATCAGACATTTATACACCACTTGCATATATAAATATGCGATGTGGAGGGTACATAATTATGAATTCGATCAATTTTTGAGTATTTGAAATGTTTTGAGTTTTTTCTGCACATGGATCAATATCGTGCAAACTTCACATTGCCATAATCAAAGCTTGGTTTGCATTATCGAATATGAGTTTCTTACATCTTTGATTCTCTGCCGTTGTGGCATAGGCATGCATCGATATTGCTTCAGTCTGACTCTTCATTTTTTCTTAAGAAAAAACGTAAAACTCAAAGTTTCGAAATCAGCATAGTCCAGAAATGAGAGGTAATCAAAGCTGAAGATTTGTCTCAACACGAACGGTGGTTTTGTACATCACTAGAAATTTTGATACAAGTCATCTAATGCATTTGGATAAGTCAACTTTTAGCAAGGAGTTTGGGGAGCTAAAAAAACTTAAACTTATCTTTATAAGAAAATAGCATATGGCTGTTGTTGCTTTTAAGCCTGCACACACTCGCATTCGAAACACCTCAGTGTCTTCGTCCTGCACCTGCACTTCTCTCCTTCTCTCACTCATTTTATAGTACAAAGAATGTGAGTACGTGGCTAATGAGGTAGAATCTGTCTGTCATCTTTCAAGAAAGGCAATTTCAGATGGGTTATCCAACTATCAAGTTGTCTTCGGGTAACGAAATGCCCATCCTTGGGCTTGGAACATGGCTGGTAAGTAAGTCATTTTGTAATAAATTTCAAGCAGAATATCGTAGAGATTGTTAGCTCGTCGCTGTGCTTCTTTTCGACATGTGCACTATGTAAATCATGCCATATACTTCGCGTATTTGAAGCAAATCTCTGGCTGTTGACTTCGATTACTTGCAATTGACTTGACAGCCATTCTTGCTCTGCTCAGGGCTCGCCGGTGGCTTATAAGCAAGCTGTATATCGTTTTTGAGACAAGAAGCAAAGAGGATATCGTTTTTGTGGCCGAAAAATTAGGTTTTTTAGGCGACGTTTCGTTCCTTGAGGGTTTTTTTACGTTTGTTATTTAAGGTCAAAGAGACTTCGCAAAATTTTGGGAAATCAAGGAGGACTTCGTTTTTTGCCTTTTCGGAAAGCCACCTCTTGCCAAGCCCTGTTCTTGCTCTATACTATGATGCATACATCGCTCGCTTTTCCCGTAGAAGTGGAATTTTTTCGCAATTCACCATATTTGAGATTCACGCTCCTTTGATGGGCCCTTCTCCAACATGCACCAGTTTTATGTCTGATGCAGTTCTGAGGAGCGGCTAATGATAGCAAGAAAGGAAAAAAAGCAGATTCTCACTTGAAAAAGTCAATAAGGCTTGAGCAGTAGGTTTTCTTAGCAGTGAGACTCAATATAACCTAATCTTTCATTTTTTCGCGGTTAATGTTGAAGATTGAAAGAGTTTATGCAAAAAGCTCAAGCAGTCTCTATCATCTTCCACAACGTATGCTAATGTCTTCAATATCTTTGTTCGACACAATAATAAACTCCCGCATCTAGTTTTTTGTCTTTTAGATCCATCACCTCATTTTTTGTAGCACTATTAGGTTGATGCATAATTCCTGCACCAAAATAGGTATAGACCGAAATAATCCGTAATAATCTTATATCCCAAACAGGATTCGATATATCATTAGATAGAGCAAACCTAGCTCTACAAGATAGTGCTTAAAGATTTGCAGCAGCTCTGATCCATGCGAAGTTCGAAGCCAAAAACGAAAAAGATCCAAGCGCCTCAAAAAACCAAGAAAAGATTGGAAGTCACTTCAGAAAAATCCTTCAAAATTTCTAATGCTCATGCATTGTCATTTCGTATAAGACATTCCTCTATGCGTTGCTGTATTTTTCTCTCAGTTAGGAATTGAAAAAACGAAGTTTTTCATGTTTTTTCGAAAACAGTGCTGAGATGTTCTAGCATTGACAGTTGTATACTCTAGGACCTTACAAGCGTGACTTGAATTTCCAGCTCTTTACAGCAGCTTTCACGAGAAACATCGATTTTTCAGCAACTAGGCAAGAAAAATTCGGATAAGGAGAGCTAGATCCGTCATTTCTCGTGAACCAGTTCTAGAAGGCTGAAAATGTAAAGTTTCACTGCTAACGGCATGTACTATACAACTGTCAGCGCTAAAACATCTCAGCACTGATTTGACAAAAACTTGTTTTCTCATCGTTTAGCTGAGAAATAAATACAGCAACCACATAGATAAATATCTTACGTGGAATGTCTACGCGTGAGCAAGAAAGAAATTTTGTAGAAACTTTTTGAACGAAGTTACAACTTTGTTTTGATTGGTCTCAAGGTTTTCGAACGCGTGGTTTTTTTTTCAGTTTTTGGCTCAAAACTTCGCGTGGATCAAAATTGGTGCAGATATTTGAGCACTTTCTTGTAGAGCTAGGTTTGCTCCACTTGATGATATATCGAATCCTATTTGGAATATAGGATTATTCCAGATTATTGCGGTCTGTACCTATTTTGGTGCAGTAATTATGCATCAACCTAACATTTCAGTCTACCAACGAAAATGAGCTTACTGCTGCGTTGAAGGCTGCTCTCGACTGTGGCTATCGCTTAATCGGTAAGCTTTTCCAATATATGGGTCTAGGGAAGGGGATGCTTTGGAAAACTGCCAGAATTATACGCAAAACCAAATCATCTCAGAAGAACAAACTGCACTGCATCTGTTTTTCTTTGTTTAGACAAGTGTCATGTGCACTATCGCTATGATGAAGCGAAGATTTTTTTGACTATTTTTGGTTCATATTCTAAATGAGAAACACGAGGTCAGAAAGCAACTTTATCTCGTCACTCTTCCCTGTTATTTATTTTTTATTGTTTTGCGGGTGTTTCTGTCAAAAGCCTTTTATGTTCTTATTGATATGTTTTGAGTGGGAAGTGTTGTAAACATAGTGAGACGTTTGAGGATAGAAGCCACAATGGTTGAAAGAAATCGCTCATAGGGACTTTACAGTTTTTTGAATCCCTCCTGCGCGCAACCTCGGTTTGTGATGAAAATGCTAATCTTGACTTTCTTGAGTAATTTTTAGAGCAGTCTTAATGCCTAGACAATTTGTTTTTTCGCCTGAAGCTGGGATGATCAATAAATGTCAATGTGAATGAGTCGTTGAGTGTTCTTCAACTGCAACGATTTTTTTTCTTACTATGTAATCGTTCTTTGGTCCTATGAAACATTGCTTGGTCAGATTTCTCTGCAAATGAAAACATTGATAATCTTTCTTTTTGGAAAATTCATAGATAGAAATCTTGATTCATGCTCTTGTTGTATTTTTACTATCAACAATGAGGCTTTTGCAGAGCTCTGCAGCTTAGCAATTAAGCTCAGGGTTAGGTCATGGGTTAAGCCTTAACTCATGTTTTGCTCTAACAGGAGAACGAGTGTACTAAATGATCGTGTTGATTTGAAACAAGCATGAGGCTTGGGGCATTGACATGGAAGAGTAATGGAATGAGTAAATTTAGAAAAAAGGTAACATCTGTTTATGAATTTCATACTGCTCATTCCCAGATACGGCATTCGTCTATGGAAATGAAGCCGTTATCGGAAAAGTGCTGCATGAATACTTTACGAATGGGAAACTCAAAAGAGAAGATATATTCATTACTTCAAAGGTGAGACAACATGGTAAGGAAAGATGTACATTTCGGGAATGGTGAAGTGCTTTGAAACACAATCAGCCAAGATTCTAGATTCGTTCTCAGTTGTCCTGTAGGAAGAATTTCTAGGAATTCATGTGATGACCTTGTAATTTTTTGGTATAAATAGAATTTGCAGCTTCCTCTTACTGCACATGCTCCAGCAGATGTTGAAAAAGTTTTGAAAATGCAGTTGGATGCGCTACAACTGGAATATCTCGATTTATATCTTGTGCATTGCCCTGTGCCTTTTCAGGTTTGTTTTTTTATGTGATTGTTTGATAAAAAAGCAAACCTTCTTGATGACTTTAGGATCTTTTTATCGAAACTATTATCTAATACCTAATGACATATAAAGAATGTAAAGACGCCCAGACCAGGGAGTACAACCAGACCGCAAAAGCAGTTTTGAGTGGGTGCGCAGCGCGCACGTATCTTCACTGTTGTTACTTCCATCTCAATGGCATTGACGCCATCTCGTGCTGTCGAATCTCGCGCGCGACCGCGTCGTTTGGGCTTGCGCCGCTCTAGCGAACTTATTCGCTGACCAATTTTCTACTTCTAACGACTGAGGCATGCCTCTGAGCCCTTTCCAAGCTCAGGAAAATAAGGCACCGTCCACTCTGATTCTCGACTTCCATGTTTTGGTCGTTCCGAGGCCTTCTCGTGTCACTGATTGCAAATATGAATTTGAGAATCCGCAAAAACTCCAACAATCCCTACTCAGAAAAAACCCCAGGCCGGTTTTGCGAAACGGTGGTGGATGGCGCGCACTAATGGGCGGGCATTACTGGAGGGGGCGGTGCTTGGGGTCTAAATGCTTCTTCGCCCCGAAGCGACATTTTGCGCAGCGAGTTAGGCAATAGCTTGATAGGGGGTTCCACTATTGTAAGCTGGCAAAAACTCACACCCCTAATTTAGGGTGTACGGTGCCTCTGAGACGTCGTCACTACCAGTGAGAGGAAATCCTGCTCTGCTCCGCAGCTAAGCAAAACCGCGTTCGCGCCTTTATTGCGTCTTCTTCGACAGTAGCCTATAAGCCCATTCCGGTCAAAACTTGCTGCATTTAAACCCATCTGAAGAGTTGAAATGCGAGAATGCAATAAGATATAAGTGCTTGAAATTTCTTTCGGAAATTTATGATGGGAAGATGCAGATGGCAAGCATTGTTGTGCAGTCAAATAAATCAGATCTTTTCGTATTTTGGTAGGTCCGTAGTAGCTCATACTGTTAAAGAATTATTTATGTACTTTTAAAGATAAAACCCGTATCTATGACCGGACCAGAGCATCTGAACAGCTGGTCTCAAATTTTTATTCAAAGCAATTTCAATTTTTTTATGTGTGACTTTCAGAAGCAAGGTGACACTTTTGACCTTGCATTTGTGGATGGCATGCAAGTACCACTAACTATCGACCATGTCGAAACTTGGCATGCTATGGAAAAGCTCTACGATGCCGGAAAAGTCAAGGTAGCTTAACTTCAAAATAGCATACTATCTCGCGAGAATTTCTTTAGGCTTTGGGACTGTCAAATTTCAACACCAAACAGGTGCAGAACGTTTATGACCATGCACGAATTAAGCCTTCTAATCTCCAGGTATCTTACCCCGCAATTCGCATACGTTAGTATCATCTTACGGTAGCTTACTACAGCATGTGTATGTTCAGGTCGAATGCCATCTGTATTGGCCACAAACGGAGTTGTTTCAACTCTGTAAGAAGCTGAATATGTCACTGACGGCTTATGGCCCGTTAGGATCCCGAGGCAGAACTGTCTGCAGATCAAAAAGGATCAGTTCATTGAGCTCTCACAAAGCAGTCACTTTCAGGTTTTCAACGAGAAGATGATATGGCCCGAAGGTGACCCGCTGACGGATCCGTTAGTGAAAGAATTCGCTGAGAAGTACAAGAAAACCACGGCACAGGTTTTGTTGCGCCATCTCATCCAGCGCGGGATCGCAGTCATTCCGAAAAGTGTTAAGCCAGAACGGTATGTGGTTTACCCTCAACTAACTAGTTGCTAACTCATCAACTGACTTTCGCTTGCTGGACTCTCTTATAAAATTCCAACCAAATTTACATGTGTTTTATTTACAGTGTGAAGGAAAATTTTAATGTATTCGACTTTACTCTGAGTGCACAGGAAATGGAAAAACTTGACAGTATCAAAAAGAGGACGAGACTGTTTTTGTTCGATTTGTAAGTTGCACTTTTGTTTTCTCTCTTCAGCCTTTGTTAACACAAAGTTTTGATATGATGTGTGGGTTTGACGAGATCTGTTGTGATTTCAGCGCAATTAAACATCCGTTCTATCCATTCGAGGATGTCGACAAATCGAAAGTACCCGTGGTCTCGCTACAAGCTAAATGAGCGAATAGATCACTACGTAAGACTGTTACATTTACCATGTTACTGTTGAAGCATAGTTCTCACAAATGTTGTTCTATTTGTTACTAACTGTTATGCCATGTTAATAATAAGTGTCCTATTTTCTCTACACTTTGAAAACAAACATTCTTTTGTTGATGGAGAAAAAAATGGAGCGACTACAGCATTCTCCCTAGTGTCAACAAAACAAAAAGAACAAACTTTTCCAATCTCATTGGAACATTTCTCTCATGCGTATTTTTTCTGCGGAGTGCAAGGATTCAGCTTTGAGTCGAGCCCGCAGTGTTTTGTAAAAAATTGAAGAGTTTGAAGTTAGTTCCAATGATATAGGCAGCATAGAACTGAGTTTCGAATTAGAATCTTGCACAACATACAACACCGCCCATACTTCCTCAAAAAATTCATGACTTCTTCAGAGTGCACAAAATAAGAAAAAAAAAACATCATGTTCAGCTCTTCAAAGCGAACTTTTGCGGATTAACAGTGCGCATAGAGTGCGATCGTAGCAGCCGGATTCATCAACGATATTTCGGTCTGTCGGTGAGCTTTAGGGCCTAGAATGAGAAAAAAATTAAAGAGCCATAATTCTCGACTTGCTGATAAAAATTATCTAGCCTGCTGGTTACGACAAACAGTCTGCTTTGTAGGTTAGCCTTATAAGTTAAGGTTATGGTAGGTAATTTTTGAAAACTGGAAGTATTTTTTGCGAATTCTGGATTCCTTTTGGATGCAGACTACGATTTCAGCAAATAATAGTATACTCAACAGTAAGCAATGGCTAATTATTGAAAAACAACAGCGCCAAAAAAGTAAACGGTATCAAGCACGATCTGAGATTCAAGGCACGAGCTGGATTTGGCATAGAGAAAGCATCTTTGATGAAGTAACATTTGTTTTGGCATAAGTGTTAAGCGACGGACGTAACTTTACCGAAGCTGAATTTGAGACTTTTCGCTTGACTACACCTCAAAAATCAAGCTACTCTCTAACCAGGCTATGGAGGTTGATGTTCTACCCAACGACGAGTCAGAAACGTGACCTAGAATATGCGAAGTGCAATGATTTCTGTTATGAAAAAATGACAAACCTTTGTCCCGGAAGGCTAGAAAGAGAGACTGAGAAGACATACATTTTTTTGTAGCACAGGAGAAGAGTATCGCCAAAGCTGTTAAAGCTGTTTTCCAACCCGACAAAGCGTACTCTAGTCGATTTTATTACTTACAATCAGGGCGGACCGAGGGGACGGGGAGGAAGGGGTGGGGGGGGGGGGGGGATTTCCAGAAGCTACTTACATGGGCTATAGCGCAAGTTAGTTATTTATACTCTTGAATAATTGAGATGATTTTTGGAAATGCATCCCTTTTGCTGAAATTTTTTTTTTGGGGGGGGGGGGGGTTGCAAGAATTAGGGAGGCGTTCCAATTCTTAGGAGTGAATGGCTAACGCCACGCACGTTTATTATACATATTTTTGTTACGCCTCCTCTTCCTTCCCCCTCCCCCTCCCCCCTCCGCCAATGGAAATCCTAGGATTGCCATTGCTAAGTTTATCATCCGAAAAACAGGTCTTTTTGGTAAGGATGAATAATTGACTTTATATTGTGAACGGTGCCGGATTTTATAACAGCGTTCCAACTTGTTGATATAGTTCGGATGAGCTGGTCGACTATCTGGTTGCCTAAGTCTCAAAGTTTTCTCACTCAGCGTTTACCAATGGCGGACCGAGGGGAAGACGCCCCCCCCCCCCCCAGAATGGGTCGCAAAGTCTTTGAAATTTACCTACGTGGGTTATAAAAATGTGCAAGTGACTTGTTTATTCTTGTAAACAATTAAAATAAATTTCAAAACTTCTTTAAAATTCACATTAGCCTCATAAAGAAAATTTTTCGGGGGTGTGACCCGCAAAAACTTTGAGGAGCACGCCTAAAATTTTTCGGAGTGTGTGGGTAACGTCACGCACCTTCATTTGAAAAAAATTTTTGTTTATTTTTTTCGCACTCGCTTGAAGTTTAACGACAGATATTTTATATGGTTCTTATTAGGTTGTCCCAAGAGTAAACTCTATTTTCAAATAACTTGAGCTGTTTTTTTTGACAGATTTAGGGTACCATTCGGCAGAGCCCATCAACCTTTACAAAAAGACTAAAAAAGTTCCACCTAATTCGTAACCTAAGTAAATTTTGGAGCCAAAAACCAAAATTTTTCAGCTACCCTAAAAATCGGATTCCCTTCCAGAAAATTCCTATGGACTTCCAACTTGGTCATTATATGGTAGATAAATAGTAGTACCCAAAAATGTATTCGGTAGATTTTTTCCGGGGCTCAAAATTGAGAAAGAAATAGGGTCCCAAAATGCCAAATGCCACTTTTTTCAGTTTCTTATGTAAAACTTGGTATTTCTCGAATATAAGAGGACATATAGGGGTAAGTCTTGAGATTATACTTAAGGCTTGTAGTATACAATGACATATGTGGGAGGGGCTGGCGGCGGAGTTTGCCATTTTTGGACAATTTTTGTTTCTCGCTTTCTATGCTCGGAAAATTTTCGGCAAAGGCATATTTAAGTACCACTACATGCGTTCTGCAAATGACCAAATTGGAGATCTGTAGGATTCTTTGTCTCAGAAATCCATTTTCAGGTGACAAAATTTTTTTCGATTTTGGCTCCAAATTGTACATGGAAGGCGACTTAGGCGGACTCTTGGCGGTCATTTTGTAGAACTTGATCTGCTCTATCGAATGATACCCTGAATGTACTAGAAAATCAAAAACAGCTTGAGTTATTCGAAAAAGAAGTTTACTTTTGGGACAACCTAATAGATGAAAGCCTGGGTTTTCCAATCTCGCATCCAGTTTTCATGGTTGTCAAACCGTATTTGACCTACACACCAAAATAGAAAGTCTGCGCAACGATGAAAATTTCACAATGTTTCTTTTTGCTGCCATTTTTTCGCAATGAACAAAGAAAACCATTTAAGGGTTGGTCAGTGTGAATAAGGAGGCTGTCCACTTCAAATCGCAGCTGCGCTCGGATTTTGCGATATGCGCACAAGAATTACAAGCTCTCAAACTTGTCTTTGACCATGCGTGTTTTCGCAGTTGGCGTCGATTTTGTGAGGATCGTCACGCCTGGGTGATGGGCCCAAAAGATGTGCAAGACATTATCCCAACCACATTTGCAGCAATCAAGGATTCGAATCATTCCGTGGAAAAAAGAAGAATCATCATTTACTCAAGAAAATAGGGTATTTTATTAGGTATTAGGATTTTTCAATTTTTTTGCGAAAAATTTTTCTTCCAGGCTGTGCTTTGAAATTGTGACGCATTCTATAAACAGTCCCAGTAGAGTTCTACATACAATCCACCCGTAATTTGTGAAAAGAAATGGCGGCGGCACTTAACTCACGCGGCGCCGCCACAGTTAGGTGGCAAACGCCGCGTCGCGCGACAAAGTTAGGCGGAAAAGCGGCATTTGCCGCCTAACTTTGTCGCGCAACGCCTAACTTTTTTATAAAAAAGACCTTATCTTGATTCAAACTTTGTAAATTCTATATATAAGAGTACCATTCAACTCAGCTCGGCGAGGCGCATCTTCCAGTTTACAAATGCCTAGATGTGGGATATAAGTTTTTTTCCGGAATTTTAGTGTAAATGGATCATTCAGTGTGCTGATTCCAGAGGCTACATACACATTCTGTTGGGCACTGCAGAAATAGGGCAGGCATAGTTTAAGAGCTCATTCTGCATGGATATGTGTGAAACTGGGCATTTCTCAAGTACTCTGCGTTGATACCACTGCTT